>CP139505.1:25595703-25950380 GCA_021014915.2 Artemisia tridentata subsp. tridentata
AAAAGATGATAATCTAAATCCAACACATATACAAATCCAGATCCGATCAAAAATCATCACCCAAAAAAAACGAGATCTGGCAAAACCTCTCACAAAACCACAACAAAAACTATCACAGATCTACACACCTCACCTCACCAAACAAAAATCAATCAACCCACTTGTTCATCTCATCTCCAAGAGTTATAAACACTTGTTCATCTCATCTCCAAGAGTGTGATGTTTGTTTATTAGGCATAAGAGCTCAGAGGTTGGTATTTTCGGGTTTAACCTGAGACTGGTGAGACTGATATCAAGAAATGATATCAGAAAGTGGGGAGGTGGAGTTTAAGCTTGAGATGAATCAGGGAGCGGTAATAGAAGTTGTGTACTTTTCTAATGGAGAAGTTGCTTCATTCTAAATGGGTCAACAATTGACTCAGAATCATAGTTATATCATATTTATTTGTGTTTGGTATGCGTATGTTATATCATATTTATTTGTGAGATTGTGGATTTATCACTGTACTTATTTATGCATTCCTCTAAACGGGCCAAATGTCTGAATCGGTCACATATTTTGGCGCTCAGGCCGTTTTTTTTTTCTTCATTCAGACGCGTTCAGATGCAGTTAGATCTTAATGGTCAAGACTTGAGAGGAGTGTCTTAACGCGTCTGAATGCCTCTTGTTGACACAAAATAACCAAAAAAAAAAAAAAAAAAAAAAAAAAAAAAAAAAAATTCCCGTTCAAACATGAGTTTTTTTTTTTCCCGTTCAGATGCGTTCAGATTCAGACATTTACGCCTCAGATTCAGATTCAGACCCTCTGAAAAAACAAACACCACCTTACAGTGATGGTTGTATTTTGTACTAAAAAAATATTTACCATTCAGGGAGTGGTAATATTTTTCAAAAATAAGAGTTTTCGGGAAAAAAAAATTTAGAAATTTTTTTCAGAAAAAAAATTAGATTTTTTTTTTATAAATTTTTTTCTTGAAATAATTTTTTTAGAAAAGAAATTAGAATATTTTTCTAACAAAAACGCATAAACACTCTTCTCTCCTTTTATTTTTATTTTGGTGAAATAATTTTTTTAGAAAATAATTTTTTTTTTTGAAATTAATTTTCTTTCCATTTTATTTTTCAGAAAAAAAAAAATAATTTATAAATTTTTTTCGAAAAAAAAAAATTAGAATTTTTTTTTATAAATTTTTTTCTTGAAATAATTTTTTTTTTGAAAATTTTTTTTTTTCGAAATTTTTTTTCTTGAAATAATTTTTCAAAAAAAAAAAATTTGGAAAAAAAATAATTTCGGAAAAAAAACATAAAACGGCCGTTAGTAAAAGGACTAACTTTGCAAACGCTTGTTTGGTTAATGGACTAACATTGCCACTTGCTAACGGAAAAGATAACGCCAGTTAACGATAGGGACCACCGGTGTGCAATTGGAAAACCACAGGGAGAAAAAAAGCAAGAAAAAAAATAAGGACTGAGATTGAAATTTGACCCAAACCACAGGGACGAACGGTGTAATTACAAACAGACTTTGTTATTAGCAAAAAAAATATCTTTTATAAACAATATTAGTTTCCATTCCATGTATGAGAATTATAATAATTTAGAATATTATTAACTCTTTGGTTTTAATATGGGAAATGGCGAATGTGAAACCATATGTGAGATCGTGACGTATTCAGGTGACGTGGTCGTTTAGGGAAATCAAAACGGTGACTTCAAGATGTTACGTTAAATACTCGTGGGAAATTGTGAAGATAGAAATGTGGAATAATATAAGTATTTTACTTTTGTACATTTACACAATTATCCTTATGTTTATACAATTGACGCATTAAACCCTCGGAGATTAAATAATTATAAGTTTTAAATAAAAGTATATATTTACACATTAACCCTTGGTATTCTCGTTAATTACAAAACTGCCCCTTTTGTTAATACTTTACCTTTTGGACTTTTACACAAATGGTCCCTAAACCACGGAACTTTTACAAAACTAGTCCAAGCGTTAAATGTTACTTCTTAAACCATAACTTTCTGAAATGGCAACTTTAATCCTTCGACTTATATCAAAAGCATCATTTACATGTTCAACCTTCCTTTTATAAAAAGTTACGTATTATACCCTTCCAAACCGTATTCTTTGCAAAACAAGTCCAATGTTTACACTTCAAAAACATTATACTTTACTTATCATTTTCTTGTTTCATTTACTTCATTCGACACTTATTATACATCATAGTTCTCATTTTTAATTCTTGGCATTCCACAGATTCGAAAACAATTTAGAAAAACAAGTGGGTTGGTTTTGGGCTTGTTAGCCCATCGTGGCCCAATGTGGTTTCAAAAGAAAACGTTATTATGGTTCGACTGGGTAGGTTCTGTGACATTTTCGTGTGGCGTTTAAGGTTAAATCTTTTTCATGTTTCGTTATTTCGTTTTCTCTTTTAACAAGGATTCGAATGGTGCAAGGTTTCATACATGTTGAACGTATAGTTAAAGAGTTATCGAGACGTTGTTTAAGTGTTTAAATGTGCTTTAGCGTGTGTGTGTATTGTTATACGTTTGTGAACTCGTTTTAAATAAATGTTTGAATCGTAAAAAGAAAGAGTGCGAATGAAAAGAGAGTGGCGAGGACTTACGACACCAACGAGGGTGGGACGTTCGAATGAAGGTGGTGACTTAACGAGACTTCGAACAAAACTTAACCCAATTCCTTCCAAGCAAACCCACGATCAACTATAACCCAAAAGAACTTTAAACTCGTAATGTGACCCAAGTATCATTTGCTTGCTTTTCCTTCCTTGCTTCGACAGAAACTCAACCGAGAATAAGAGTGTGTATATTGTTTTGTGTTTTCGTTTTATGGCATGTTCAAGTGAGGTGAGCTTGATGTGTTTATATAGGAACACAAGTATGGCTTTAGGAGTATTATATTCTAGCATGCATGGTTACTAACTAAAGAAGAATGGTCTTGCATGACCTAGTGTGTAGGTCGATCCTTTGTTTTGGGAGCATGGTTGTAAGGTCTTGTCGTAGGAGGTGTAGGGTGAAGGTTTTTGTGGTTGGTTAGTATGCTTTGTGCAATACAAGATGTGACTTGAGATTTATGGGTCAACATAGTGAAGTACTTCTCGGTTAGGATAGGGAAAAAGAGAAAGGAGGAGGTAGCATGTTGGAGGTTTGGAAACATACTATCCATTGGTTCTTAGTGATTACAAGAAAAAGAGTATGGATCTTATTATATTTTAAGGTTTAGCTTAGTAGGGTGGCTTAGTTTTTCCGTTGATTCACACGCAAGAGGGATAAGGAATGGAAGTATCATGTGAATCGTGTGGTTATGTCGAATCACAAGGAGCAATGGGATATTCCATATTATCAAAAGTGAGTATGGGATTATGATTTGTTTATTCTTTAGGTTAAGTAGTGTAGTTTGACTTGTGCTTGGGTGGTCTTACACGTTAGCAGCAAAAGCAAAAATGAAGAATAGAAAAGTGTGTACTATATGCTAAGTCCAATCGTATGGCAGTAAACAAAAATGAAGTAAGCTAACTTTGCAATTTGTATAAATGAAATATGGGCTTGGTCCTTGTGTGTTTCGTGGCTGTCCTTGTGTGTTTCGTGGCTGGTTTAGTCCAAGGGAAAAGAAAAGAATTGGTGGGAATGGGCTTGGGGTGCTTGTGGTTCGGCCCAGCAGCAAACAAGAGAAAGAACTAATAGATGTGGTATTTGGCCCAACGAGAAGAAGAAAATAAATGAATTGCGTGGGCCTGTAGGGGGTTTCGGCCCAAGTGATATTAGTAAAAAAGGAAGTGAAATAATTAGTTTAGAAATATTTAGGTAAAAGATTTGATGAAATAATTAGTGACTCTCGTTGTATTCATTCGTTCATAAAATCGGTGTAGTAATTTGTAATATTCGTGTGACTTTAATGATCGGTACGCAAGTGAGCTATTCAGGGGAATTCAAGTTCATTGGGGTATTCTGGTGATCGTTGTCATGTGCACATGCATATATCTTAAAAAAAATATAACCCGTATAAAAGGTTACTAGACAATAATGAAAAATAATTGGTGATTAATATTATTAATGACATGGGATTTTACAAGGGGTTACACACATCCAGGTGCGGCTTCACATTTTGGGTTGTCGATTTTGGGTGCCTCCCATTCACCATCTTCCTCATCGTCCCAATCCTCGGGTTTCACTGCCTCAGGGTCATCAACTTCTTCTGGCTCGTCTTCCAACCATCCTTCGGGCATCTCAGCTTCCTCATCTAAGATTTCCATAGGTGCTTCCTCATCCCAATCCTCAGGTTTCTTTGCTTCTGGATCGGGGATCTTAGCCCTCAAAACCAAACGCCCCATCTTCACCCTTAAAGTTCTGTTATTCACAGATCATAGCTATAGTGTCTCGACTCATAATCCTCATAGCAATATGGTAAATCCCCTTAAAGCAGCCATATTTTCACATAGCCAAAAATCTAAATAATCAACTCGGTACTGCTACTACCATTCATCTTTACACTTTATACCACCAAGTCAAGATCTATGATGAGTGTCTAAATACTCATCATTTCTGTCACATTTAGACTACAAAAACATTTAAAAACATGCAAATATGCTTCAAAATACAGAAAATATCATTTGATTGTGTTTTTATGTGTTTCAGATGCAAAAGGATTAAAAAACAGTTGAAAACGAACATATTTTGCATAATTGTCAATTCCAGTCCTTTAACTTTCAGAAATTGACAAAAATAGTCCCTGGTGTTAAAAATGTTAAAAATATCATTCAAGGTCCCTAAGCTATTTAACTTTTATAATATTGGTCCTTGGATGAAAGTTTTAAAGAAATGGCAGTTTTGGTCCTTCAAGTTTTAAAAATGGCAAATTTAGTCCCTGAACTTTCAGAAAATGGCAAACTAGGGCCCTGAAGTTTAAACAATTCAAAATTCCATTTTTCTAAATCCCTTAACCCATTTCTATTCCCCAAAATCCAAAATAACCCATGTTGACCCAAGAAAAGTCAAAGGCAGTTTTATTTTAAAAGGGTCAAACTTGTACAGTAACATGGAAAGTCAAACAAACCAAAAAACCGCCATACTGCTCCTTCTTCCACCTCACCCTTCCAGCTCACTAACCACTATCTCAGCTTGTCCCCTCCACCTCTACAATCCTCCAAACTTCTTTAATTGATAATACCTGCTCAATCAGCCGCTAAGACTTTTGGTGCCAAAGTGCCAAGTGCACGATTGGGATGAATTGGAACACGTGGATTGCTGGGATTTCATCAAGAAGGCTCAAGGAAGATATTTTGGGTATAAAAGATCTTCACAACAAGCAGAAGAAAAGTAGTAGATTTTAGTTTAGTTTAAATAAATAAATTCATGTCGTATTTAATAGTTTAATGTAATTTTCTTCTGGGTTTGTTAAATTCTGCATTAGATAAGTTTTTTAAGTTGTAATTGAATTGTTCAATTGAAGTAATTTCATGATTCCAGTTAAAACATAATTTCCCGCCAAAAAGTGTTCTTCTTGGTTTTAAGATTATAAGCTGTTATTCTTGATTAAATAAGCTCTTTTGAGCTTATTAAAGCTCTTTCAAGTGTGTTCTAAGCTCCATTATGTTCTGAGTTAAATTCACCAAAGTCAACGAAAGTCAACTGATCTGGTCAAAAAAAGCTGTGGATAAGCTAGGTATGTAAAGCTGATCTAGGATGTGATTTTTGGCTTATTGGAAAATCCTGGGTATTATTTTTCTGGTTCAGATCTACATGCATCCAGTTTTTACTTGTAAGTCTCATTTTGTACATTATTAGCTTAATATAGCTTACTGCTTATTTAAGTGCTTATGTAGGATTGATTATTGCTATTCAGTAGTTAAATAAGTCAGATAATTAGTTAAGTTTTAGTTTCAAAGCTTATTCCAGAAATTCCTAGTTTAAAATTGCAAAAGTAGGTTCTAAAAGGGTGTTTGGGTTAAGGCTCAAAACGGGTCAAAACCATGGAACACTGTTTATGTGCATCTTGGTATGTTTCAATCTTTCTTAATTAAGCTTATATAAACAGTTTATAAGTAGTTTTTAGCTATATTGAAGCTTTTAGAGGTTTTGAGTGTATTAGTGTAATATTAGAACAGTAACTGTCCAAATAAGCTTGTTATAAGCTGTTGCAGTTTAAGCTCTTATTTTTTATGTTTATGGGTCCCATTTAGTCCATATTAAGCATGCTTGAAATCCCATAAAGCCTTGGTTAATGAATTGCAAAAATCAGCCCCATACTAGTCGTAGCAGACCATAAATTCGTATTTTTGCATTTTCAGCTGATTTTCTTTTATTTTTCATTTCTTCATCTTAAGGAGTTAGAAGCTGAAATTTGACACGCATATAGTTCCCTAGCTTGTGTACTTCGTCATATTTTTAGTTTATTTTAGGATTTTTTTATCAATGCTTTTCAACAGCTCAAAGTGGGCTGTTTTTGCCCTGCACCACAGAAAAATCAGCAAACCACTAGCTTATTGAGAGCTTTGCAGCTTATTTCCCAACTTTTTCTTGAAACCTTTAGCTTATTTATAGTCTTATAAGTCCCTTTTAGCTTTTTCTATTAGCTTATAGCTTATTTTCAAGCCCTTAGCTTATTTGCAAAATCCTAGTTCTTAAATACTTATAAGTTAACTGTTTTGATAAGCTGCTAGTTTCCATCTTATTTAGCTTAATCTAAAAATATTGTCTTTTTAAAAGTTGCTTAATATTAGCTTATAATTAAGTTTGAAAAAGAAAAAGTCCAAAAAAAAATAGTTTCACAAAAAGAGAACCATGGGACTCGAACCCTGGTCTCTCAAGTAAACACACACAGACTCAACCATCTTGCCCTTGGGTCTTTTCCAGTATACCTTTGCAACATTTAATATATAAGTAGTAATTTCAATTTTAAGCTTATTTAATCATTTAGCTTATTAACAGCTTATCCGAATAAGCTGTGACACCCTTTTTATTTTTCTTAGCTTTGTAATATCATATAGTATTTTAGAAAAAAGTTTCAGAATTTTTCTTATAGTTTTAGTATTTTTAATAAATTAATTAGTTTAAAATAGTTTTTAATTCATAATAAATTAAATATTAATCAGAAAAATATAAATCTTTTTTCTAAAATTTTCTTTTATCATTAGGATTCTAAAAATATAATTTTCACATCCGTGGGGTTTATATTAGAAAGAATTCGCGTTTTATTTCGTACGTTTACGTAAATTTAAATTAAACGTACGCGTTTTTAGATTTTAGACGTTTCTAAGTATTTTGCTTTCACGTACTTGTTCTATTAGCTTATTTAAGCTATTTTCTTTTATTCCCTAGTGTAAATCAATCAAAACCTTTTCCGTTCAATTATCACCCGATCACAGATTCGTTTTACTACAGAATTCACATCTCGCTGGGACATAACGACCCGGGGATACACTAAACTCCTTTGGTAAATTGCATCGTGCCCTAGATTGTTTTACTCTTGTTGTCCAATATCCTTGGTCAATATAAGTTGACTGTTTAGCACAGATCAAATTTTGGCGCCGCTGCCGGGGAGGTGTGCTGCGTAAAAACGAATTTGAAGCATTAGTGATTGTTGAATATACATCCATTATATATTTACCATCCTTGTTCATATTTCCTTATTTTCATATAAAACCAAAATAATCGTGAAGTTAATTCGTTTGACTAAACGGTTACCAAAAATATTTTTTCAAGTTTTCAACGAACACAAAAAACCCAAAAATATTCATCTTTACCCTCTTACCCTTTTTGATTCTTTATCCCTTTACCCTCTATCCATTTGATTCTAAACTTCTTATACCTTTCTTCTATGGCGTCTCTCGGCTACAAATGTTTTGATTGTAAAAGCCCGTTGATTGACAGCCTTCATTGTTCTAAGTGTAAGTGTGAGCGGTGTGGAAAGCATGCACCAAAAGGATCATGTTATTGGTGTGAAGTAGCCCTCGAAAGGGAGCTTAATTCCACCAATGATTCTCAAAGTCCTTCCTACTACCCTCCACAGCCCGAGATACGTGCTATTAATGACAAACCGTCAAGAATCGATCCTAACCTTTCAGGATATACGGTTGAAAGTTTGTCAAGCAAATGTACAGAGCTTAGAACAGTGACTAAAAAGAATGACTTGCCTAATCTTCACGTTTATCAAAAACAAGAACCAGAGACCATAACGGAAGTGGTGGAAATTCCTAGCTCTCAGAGCACACCACTTGTCCCACCTACGGATTTTATTCCTTGTGTAGGTTGTGGTGAGCCGCTTTTTGGTTTACCATGTCGTTGGTGTACATGTGAACAATGTGGTAATGATATTCGAGACGGAAGTTGTTTGTTTTGTGGTTCGAGGAATTCATTTTCTTATGATCCTAATCCGAACTCATTCAAAGACTCTTTAAATTTTTCCAACTACCCATCACATTCATACGAGCAAGAATCATGTTATCCAAATCTCAATGATGCATCGTATCAAAATACACCGAACTTTTCTTGTGAGTACTGTGGAGGTCCACATTTTAGCTCTGATTGTCAAGCAAGGAATCCATTTCCTTGTAACAGTTATGACTATTCGTGTCAAGACCAACCTCCACCGTACCAAATGTTTCAAGCAACTCCTCAACAAACTGAACAAGATTTTTTTCTAAAGACTCTAGAGTCATTAAAAGAAATGAATGAGGAGTTGGCTAATATACCGTTTCATAATGCACCAAGTTCTTCTTGTGCATATTGTGGGGGTCCTCATGATGATAATCAATGTCAACCTTCTGGTTTTGACACATCCACACCCCCACAATTTCCACTCATTCCATATTCTCGTGGGAAAGCTATGGCAGAATCATTTGCCATAGACAATCCTCATGGAAAAAGTATGGAAGAATTACTTGCTGAGCAACGAGCAGCTAGAGCACGTGCCAATTTCCGCAATGCTGCTCTTATCGATGACGATGATGACAGTGATGATGAAGATATCGTTGATATTCTTCAAAAAGATTCATCAAGTTCATCAGTTGAGATTCCTTTCGTGGAAATACAGGGAGAAAAGAGCATGATGGAATTACTAGCAGAAGAACAAATGGAATTTGTAAAATCCATGTGTGCTAGTCTTTCTCAACTCCCTCAGTCTGCTGTTATCGCACCCGAAGTTCCCACTAACTCTCTAAGCATGGGGGACGAGCATCTTGACACTATTCCTGAAAAGGAATCGGACGAATTCATAAAGTCTAGTGTTGAGAACCTTGTCCCAATCCCAAGTGAGTCACAGGGAACTTTTGATCAAATGTGTGATATCCCTCCTCCTCTTGATTTTTCAAAAGATCATATTGAGATGTTCTCCGATTCCACTAATGATGATTCTTTATCATGTGGAGACATCATTTATATGGAGGAAATTCCTTCTGAGCCAGTCAGCTTAGAAGAAGAGAATGATGAGGAAATTAACACTGAAATCAAAGATGAAGCTCTTCGAGCAACATTATTGAATGTCAATCTTCTCATTTCTAAAATTGAGGCTTTCAAAGAAAAATCCATTTCATCTCCTATCCCCATAAAGGATAGTGACATTTTTTCCGATGATTCTATTCCGGAAATGGAAGCCTTCCATTTTGATCATATGGGAGAGAAGATTAGTGGCAGTGCCACTTCTCATATTTCTCTCCCCGAATATGAATCATTTGCCTTCGAGGAGTTCTCCGATGAACTCACTCATATCATATCTCCACCGGAGTATGATAACTTCCACTTTGATCTAGACAAAAATGATCTTTGTGTTCCGGAGGGAGATGTTCTCAACACTGAGAATTTGATTAATATCAAAATTCCATCCCTCCCGCCCAGAATATGTCTTGATCAAATGAGCTTAAATGATGAGATTCATGATCCAGAAATCATGAATTCTCCTTCTGATAATGATGAGTTAGTCATGATTTTTATCATGACTTTCTTTCTTTTCTTCACCTACACGGTGACTTCTCCTGTTCTTCACTCCTTCGGGAATGAAGACACTATCTTTGATCCCGGCATTTTCATTTATCATTTATGAGCCGGATCTCTGTGTATATCTCATCGGTGTGGAACTTTCACGTACTTCAATATTTATCCAAACATCTTCAATGAAAGTCCGATGGATATTGTCGCTTCCACTTGCTTCCCCATGAACCAATGAATGCGGGGTCGAGTCAAGCTAGTAACTCGGTGAACAAAAATATTAGCACACCATATGGGTTTTCACCCATATTTCTGACTTCTTTCTTTGTTCTACCACCTAAGTGTGGGGGAGATGCCCACATGTTGTATATATGTAAATTTCACAAAAAAAAAAAAAAAAAAAAAAAAAAAGTGTGTATATATAAAATAATGGCTATTAGTATTACCTTTTCACGTTCTAAGTGTTGGTTTAACAACCGGTACTTTGAATATTGAGGGAAATATTCAGTTCTAAGTGTGGGGGGGAATTCTGGCGAATTTTGTCACATTGTACCTTCTAGTGCCCTATTCCCCCATTTTGGCCAAAATTTTTAAAAAAATTTCTCACTTAGAACGCAATAAATGGTTATCAGTCCGCCATGTCTAACCCACATAAAGATTGGCTAATCCGAGAGCAAACGGCTCTTGGTAAAGATATATCAAATCCGTTTATGGCTTACAATTTGCCAAAAATTGTATGGTATTCGACTCACCATATCTTTATAAGTGAAGAGTTGGCTAGCCCGCAAGGTTATGGCTTGTGGTAAGGGCAGTAGAAAACCATGATTGGTAATCAGCTCACCAAAGATAATAACTGTGTTTTATCTAAGAGTTGGCTAGTCCAGAAGCAAACGGCTTTTGGTAAAGACAAATCAAAACCGTTGACAGCTGATGATTTGCTCAAAATCATTTGGTTATCATTGTACCAAAGTATCACATACTAAAACATTGGCTACTCCAGAAGTAATGGCTATCTGGTAAAGAAAAAATCCATTAAATTTTCATAAAAGATTGCTAGGGACTAGCAATAGTTTAGTGTGGGGGATTGATGAGTGTCTAAATACTCATCATTTCTGTCACATTTAGACTACAAAAACATTTAAAAACATGCAGATATGCTTCAAAATACAGAAAATATCATTTGATTGTGTTTTTATGTGTTTTAGATGCAAAAGGATTAAAAAACAGTTGAAAACGAACATATTTTGCATAATTGTCAATTCCAGTCCTTTAACTTTCAGAAATTGGCAAAAATAGTCCCTGGTGTTAAAAATGTTAAAAATATCATTCAAGGTCCCTAAGCTATTTAACTTTTATAATATTGGTCCTTGGATGAAAGTTTTAAAGAAATGGCAGTTTTGGTCCTTCAAGTTTTAAAAATGGCAAATTTAGTCCCTGAACTTTCAGAAAATGGCAAACTAGGGCCCTGAAGTTTAAACAATTCAAAATTCCATTTTTCTAAATCCCTTAACCCATTTCTATTCCCAAAATCCAAAATAACCCATGTTGACCCAAGAAAAGTCAAAGGCAGTTTTATTTTAAAAGGGTCAAACTTGTACAGTAACATGGAAAGTCAAACAAACCAAAAAACCGCCATACTGCTCCTTCTTCCACCTCACCCTTCCAGCTCACTAACCACTATCTCAGCTTGTCCCCTCCACCTCTACAATCCTCCAAACTTCTTTAATTGATAAAACCTGCTCAATCAGCCGCTAAGACTTTTGGCGCCAAAGTGCCAAGTGCACGATTGGGATGAATTGGAACACGTGGATTGCTGGGATTTCATCAAGAAGGCTCAAGGAAGATATTTTGGGTATAAAAGATCTTCACAACAAGCAGAAGAAAAGTAGTAGATTTTAGTTTAGTTTAAATAAATAAATTCATGTCGTATTTAATAGTTTAATGTAATTTTCTTCTGGGTTTGTTAAATTCTGCATTAGATAAGTTTTTTAAGTTGTAATTGAATTGTTCAATTGAAGTAATTTCATGATTCCAGTTAAAACAGAATTTCCCGCCAAAAAGTGTTCTTCTTGGTTTTAAGATTATAAGCTGTTATTCTTGATTAAATAAGCTCTTTTGAGCTTATTAAAGCTCTTTCAAGTGTGTTCTAAGTTCCATTATGTTCTGAGTTAAATTCACCAAAGTCAATGAAAGTCAACTGATCTGGTCAAAATAAGCTGTGGATAAGCTAGGTATGTAAAGCTGATCTAGGATGTGATTTTTGGCTTATTGGAAAATCCTGGGTATTATTTTTCTGGTTCAGATCTACATGCATCCAGTTTTTACTTGTAAGTTTCATTTTGTACATTATTAGCTTAATATAGCTTACTGCTTATTTAAGTGCTTATGTAGGATTGATTATTGCTATTTAGTAGTTAAATAAGTCAGATAATTAGTTAAGTTTTAGTTTCAAAGCTTATTCCAGAAATTCCTAGTTTAAAATTGCAAAAGTAGGTTCTAAAAGGTGTTTTGGGTTAAGGCTCAAAACGGGTCAAAACCATGGAACACTGTTTATGTGCATCTTGGTATGTTTCAATCTTTCTTAATTAAGCTTATATAAACAGTTTATAAGTAGTTTTTAGCTATATTGAAGCTTTTAGAGGTTTTGAGTGTATTAGTGTAATATTAGAACAGTAACTGTCCAAATAAGCTTGTTATAAGCTGTTGCAGTTTAAGCTCTTATTTTTTATGTTTATGGGTCCCATTTAGTCCATATTAAGCATGCTTGAAATCCCATAAAGCCTTGGTTAATGAATTGCAAAAATCAGCCCCATACTAGTCGTAGCAGACCATAAATTCGTATTTTTGCATTTTCAGCCGATTTTCTTTTGTTTTTCATTTCTTCATCTTAAGGAGTTAGAAGCTAAAATTTGACACACATATAGTTCCCTAGCTTGTGTACTTCTCCATATTTTTAGTTTATTTTTAGGATTTTTTTTTATCAATGCTTTTCAATAGCTCAAACTGGGCTGTTTTTGCCCTGCACCACAGAAAAATCAGCAAACCACTAGCTTATTGAGAGCTTTGCAGCTTATTTCCCAGCTTTTTCTTGAAACCTTTAGCTTATTTATAGTCTTATAAGTCCCTTTTAGCTTTTTCTATTAGCTTATAGCTTATTTTCAAGCCCTTAGCTTATTTGCAAAATCCTAGTTCTTAAATACTTATAAGTTAACTGTTTTGATAAGCTGCTAGTTTCCATCTTATTTAGCTTAATCTAAAAATATTGTCTTTTTAAAAGTTGCTTAATATTAGCTTATAATTAAGTTTGAAAAAGAAAAAGTCCAAAAAAAAAAATAGTTTCACAAAAAGAGAACCATGGGACTCGAACCCTGGTCTCTCAAGTAAACACACACAGACTCAACAATCGTGCCCTTGGGTCTTTTTCAGTATACCTTTGCAACATTTAATATATAAGTAGTAATTTCAGTTTTAAGCTTATTTAATCATTTAGCTTATTAACAGCTTATCCGAATAAGCTGTGACACCCTTTTTATTTTTCTTAGCTTTGTAATATCATATAGTATTTTAGAAAAAAGTTTCAGAATTTTCCTTATAGTTTTAGTATTTTTAATAAATTAATTAGTTTAAAATAGTTTTTAATTCATAATAAATTAAATATTAATCAGAAAAATATAAATCTTTTTTCTAAAATTTTCTTTTATCATTAGGATTCCAAAAATATAATTTTCACATCCGTGGGGTTTATATTAGAAAGAATTCGCGTTTTATTTCGTACGTTTACGTAAATTTAAATTAAACGTACGCGTTTTTAGATTTTAGACGTTTCTAAGTATTTTGCTTTCACGTACTTGTTCTATTAGCTTATTTAAGCTATTTTCTTTTATTCCCTAGTGTAAATCAATCAAAACCTTTTCCGTTCAATTATCACCCGATCACAGATTCGTTTTACTACAGAATTCACATCTCGCTGGGACATAACGACCTGGGGATACACTAAACTCCTTTGGTAAATTGTATCGTGCCCTAGATTGTTTGAATCTTGTTGTCCAATATCCTTGGTCAATATAAGTTGACTGTTTAGCACAGATCAATCTAAATAATCATTACGGAACACAATTTCTTCACAAATCTTAAACAAACTCACCATCAATCCCTTCGGTTTCTTCACAAATCTTAAACAAACTCACCAACAATTTCTTCACAAATCATTACCACCAAGCCAACTCGGTACTGCTACTACCATTCAATCCCTTCTGTTTCATTACTAAGGTAGAGCTATCAAAGCCCCAACCCCTTAATATCTAACCAACTACAAAAATCTTAAACAAACTCAAATCGAGCTCACAAATCAATCGAAACCAACAACAATTATCCTAATAACTAGACACAACCAAGACCCTCACCATCACTCTTACAACCACCGTAACCCATAGTTGGAGTTGTTCTTAATTCGTCATGGCTATCGCCATAGTTATCGCAAACACAAATCTTAATTCGTCATGGCTATCGCCATAGTTATCTCCATAGTGAGTCGGTTTCTTGTGTTCGCCGGTTTGACTCGCCGGATTTGGATTTTGTGTTTAGATCGAGGATTTGGAAGATAAGTGGGTGGTGGATTTTGTGTTTAGATCAAGGATTTGGATTTTGTGTGGTGTTGGATAGGATTATGTGAGTTTGGAAGATAAAATGAAGAGATGTTGAAGTTTATGTTTAGATCAAATGAAGATAAGTGGTCTGGTGAAGAAGATAGGTTTTTAATTTTAGTGGGTGGGGGATGAAAAGACGAATATATCCTCATTTTTAACGGTCTACGAAAGTCAAACTGACGGCATTAGTAAAAATGGACCAAAAGTGTTACGGGTCGTCGGATATAGGACAAGATCCGTTACAAATGAAACTATTGGACCAAAATCGTTATACCCGGTAAACCACGAGGACCAAAAATGTAGTTAACTCTAAAGTATTTTAAAAATTATTTAAAAAATAATACAAAAAGGTGAAATGTATAAAAAGGTTAAAAGTAAAAAAAAAATTGAAAAGTACAAAGGCAATGACACAATTACAAAAAGGTGGAAGGTAAAAAAAGTCGCTCAAAGTTCAAACCGTCAGTCGCTCAAAGTAAAAAAAGTCGCTGAACATTGGGAATGGGCAAAAAGAATAAAATAAAGTTTTTCGAAGTTTAACTTTTTGGCTGGAAAAAGACAAAATAGAAGGTCGCTTAATGTATGAAAAGTCGCTTAAAAAGTACACATAGTGGGCTATGACACAAAGTACAACTTTAATGATTGGGCGCCATTTTTTTTGTGCCACATGTTACCTTCATGTGAGGTCGCCGGTCACTAGGGCTATTTCAGAAAAGTCACTAATTTGGGTCCTCAAAAGCCCAACACCTTTAGCGACCGAGCTACAAAATTAATTGCCCCTTAAATTAGAATATGCTTCTGTGTAACTCTAGTTTATGTTATATAAAGCCAAAAATTTATATCCAAACAACTACTTTAGCAGCTTTTGTTTGAAAGTTATTGACTAATAGGAACGAATATGAAAGGCCAAATTAAAGCAAATGATGACCGGGATGGGCAACAATAATTGTGATTCATGGGCCACACAATCACTTTTACTATTTTGATTCTCTATTGAATCAAGCATGTTCTAGATTTGATCCTGTTTTTTTTATTTTCTTTGGTTTTCTTTTTTACTTTAAGTATATTTCAATATACGTAGTGTAGACAAATATAGTCGTTAAAAGTTGAAACTGATCACTTTATTTAATGTGCATGTGGGTAATGTATGGTCTTTAGTGACCATATTGGATCATGAAGCAAGAAAAACTTTAATAGTATACTTAATTTTCACACTTAATATAAGAAAAGTAATAGCCTACTTAATTTTCACATCATGAGGGCATGCAGGCTACTTGAAACCTTGTTATAATGGGTAATTTTTTATTTGGATTATAATGCAAGAACACTCAATGTGATTATGTACATGAGTATGTTACAAAAGCCCATTCTGGCATGATATATATATAAATTACTTTTTCTTGCTTTATGGTAAATTATTTCTTTTGGCCAAGCGTCAAACATACTATTTTATCAATCAATCAAATACGGAGTAATTCTTCAAGCAAGGAGACTATTTATTATCCAACTAAAACTGTACGATAAAGAAACTCCAAAATTTAATGCAAGTTGTGTAGAAACAAATGGGTCAAATTGAATAATTATTACAAGTCAAAACAAGATGAGCCATATTAGTACCACCAAATAACTTCAAACTAAGCGACGTGACATGATGAAATGATAAATGTATAAAGGAAATTGAAAATAAGATCCATGCACGTAGCATAAAAAACATACCATTTTCTTTATCATGACCAAACTGCAAGAAAAGCCATTAGTCGAAGCCTAGCATCGCATCTCATTTTTTTGCTTATAAAATCAGAAGCAAATAAGTCGAACAAATGGAATCAAGTATCTCTTCAATAACTAGCGTGCGGTTTCTGTTAGGGTTATAAGATGGGGAGATACCGACCCCTAAAGGAATGGTTACACCGAAAAAAGAACTTGCCATATTACAGTTGAACGCCGGGACCCGAGCTGTTTGCATGGGAGATACATCCGCAAGGGTCTAACTTTGCTGTCTTTGCACGATCGTTTTGATAGGCCTAATGAAAGGCCAACCATGACTAAATGTGACACGATTCCTAGTTCCAACGCCTATCAAGTGTAGAATTGGTAAAAAGGGTTAAAAAATACGAGTATTCCGTTTTTCTTTGCTAACTACCTGCCATTGTTTATGAAAATCCAATAACAATGCTATAGCTTGCATAAATAAACAACATAATGCTTGTTCATTTGTCTCGTGTTAATTAGTCATCATACTTAAAGTGCATCTAGAGTTATTAATATTGGCTTTGTGTCCGGTTTGGGTCATTTTTTTCCCATTTTGTTTCTAGCTAAGTTTTTAAAGCTTACCCGTTAGAGTTGTTAATTATAAACCGAATTCAACCTAATTTTAAGTTAGTGAGTATATCAAGCTCTACTATATGGCCAAATTTGCTTAATCATACACACTGTAGTGTGTTTCTTTGGCAGCAAATTAAAAGACCGATTATTAGAAAAAATAATCACTTGTATAAAAAATCGTACATGCGAGACAACATGATGCAAAATACGACTCTCATCATCATCATAACTAAAACCACGGGAATAAATAAAGAGAGTACCCTTCAGAAGACTCATTCGTTCATGATTATGTGAATCCCACTCGAGTTATCTCGAACATCTTGAATTTGCTTCGTTTGTTTACTCTCATAATACCGAGTAATATTATTGAGGTCAACAAGCAATGTGGTCAAAGCATGTGAACTAATCCTGTGGCTAAGATGACACTAGGTGGGGATAGTATTTGACAAAAACTGTGTGGACACGAATTATAATTCTGTCAAGTTGAAGAGATAACGATTATGTGGAAACTGTGCCCAACCCATAGGATGGGTTAGAAAGTTTTTCCACAAAGACTTGGTATTCACTATCGTTTAATCTTTGCCATTGACTTGGAAAAGTAGAAGGTTTTGTTTATGCATATATACATGATAATTACCAAGAATGTATCATATGATTAATCTTGAGTATTTACTTTTAAATTTTCACGATCAAACAAGCATTAACAATGTGTCCTACTTCCTCCAAAAATCTTACTGTTCATATGCACAATTTCACTTATGTGCTTATGATGCTCATTTTTGTGTTAGCAAAAACCAGTGCTAATAATTTCAACAAATCAAGAGAAGCAAAAGCATTGATTGCAGCTTATTGGTGTGGAGAAAGAAATGCTTCTTCAGATCATTGTACCTGGACTGGAATCGATTGCAACAAAGCAGGTAGTGTCATTTCAATATACAGTTACTGTCTAGATCTGAGAAGCCTCGACTTCGCTTCGTTTCCAAACCTTGAGAAGCTTTCTATTGAGTATGACCAAAAAAACATCCCGGAGCAGATTGGTTTGCTATCAAACTTAACATATCTTTCGCTTTCTAATAACTATCTCACAGGTAAAATACCTGCCTTTTTTACCAATTTCACCCGTTTGAAATACCTTGATCTTTCTAATAACAATCTCACAGGTAAATTACCTGTCTCGTTTGCCAATCTCACCCATTTGGAACACCTTGATCTTTCTGATAATTACTTTATTGGTCAAATTCCTTCATCGTTTGGCTCCATGGTTAATCTTACCAACCTGGACCTGAGCGCAAATCAACTGAATGGATCCATCCCACATGAAATAAGTAACTTGAAGGATCTAGAAACGCTGAACCTGAACGACAACAATCTTGATGGTCCAATTCCATCAAGTTTTGGTCATTTAAGCCAACTGCAAGTTTTAAACCTTGCCATGAATTCTATCAGTGGCCCCATTCCACTGAATATAGCAAATTTGATGAACTTAGGATATTTAGCCCTTCATCATAATCGTCTTGTGGGAGCTATTCATCCAGAATTTGGGAAGCTCCCATATCCGTCTTACCTTGATTTATCATCAAATCAGTTGTCAGGTCACGTGTCCCTAGCTAATCCCTGTTCTCTTTTATATCTAAACCTTTCTCGGAATCTGATGACGGGCGCTATCACAAGTGTGCTTGGTTGCAAAAACTTAGCATACTTGGACATTGGTGGTAATCATTTTGTTGGAGAAGCACTTAATCACTGCGACTTCCCAGATTTATTGCTCTTAAATCAGTCATCCAATAATTTGAGGAGTGAAAAATCAGCTTGCAATGAACATATGCACATATCCCGTTTGACCGTTTTTCTTCCCATTATCATTGGACTTTGCTGCTTAGTGGTTGCGTATTTCTTTTATAGTCGTAAAAAGGCTGCCACAAAGAAAATACAACCTGAAATCACAAAACATGGAAACGTGTGCACGATAATGAATTATGATGGAACAATTGCATATGAAGACTTCATCAAAGCTACAGAGGATTTTGACCTCAAATACTGCATTGGAACCGGTGGCTATGGTAGTGTTTATGAAGCAAAACTGCCTAGCGGTCAAATATTTGCTTTGAAAAACCTTCACCGGTATGAAGCTAAGCAACCAGCCTTCGACCAGAGCTTCAAGAATGAAGTCCAAGTGTTAACTAACCTGAGGCACAAAAACATTGTGAAACTTTACGGCTTTTGTTTGCATAACAAATGCAACTTCCTTGTATACGAATACATGGAAAAAGGGAGCCTCTTTTGTGCATTGAATGACGATGAATTGGCTGTTGAAGTGGATTGGATGAAGAGGGTGAACATAATCAAAGATGTAGCCCATGCTTTAGCTTACATGCATCACGATTGCAACCCACCTATCGTTCATAGAGACATATCAAGCAACAACATTCTTCTAAACTCGGAAATGAAAGGATTTGTTGCTGACTTTGGAGCAGCCAGATTGCTTGACCCCGATTCATCCAACCAAACAGTCATCGCAGGAACTTTGGGATACATCGCTCCAGGTAGTTACTTCTACTCACGCTTACGCTTCTTAAGTTTAATTACGTCTAGCTAGTAGCAGCTACACTTTGCTAACATTCTTTTTTGTATGTGATCATTTAGAACTTGCATATAGCATGACTGTGAACGAAAAATGTGACGTTTATAGCTTTGGAGTGGTGGCACTTGAAACAATTTGAGGGAAACATCCCGGAGAGCTTCTTTCATACTTCAACTCTTCTACCAGTCATGGTACGATGTTGGAAAATATATTGGACCAGCGTCTCTCTTACCCAACAGACAGGCTAATCGAAAAGGAAATTCTCCGTGTCTGTCATGTAGCACTAGCATGTATTCTCACAGATCCAAAGGCTAGGCCGACCATGAGAAACGTTTCACAGGAATTATCACGTTGAGGATATCATGTGCAAATATTTCTTTTCGATATTTAGAGACTTGAAATTAGCATAAGGAGGATATTTTGGAATTGCTTTGCTATAAATGAATCTAAAACCCATATTACTTTATAAGAAATCTGGCATGAATAGATTGTAATGACATGAATTTTGGGTTATTCTTTGATTTTAACTTTCTAGAGATGTCATTTTATTGTGCAAGTTAAAAAACTAATGATGGAAGTCACGTGAGAATCATGTAAGCGAGTTAAACCGAGTCAGGGTACTAAGGTATCCACTTTTCCTAGTTAAGGGTATAATTTTCTACCCTTAGGAGTTTAAGAGTTTTTTGTGAAAATAGGTTAGTTTAATAGATTCCTTGCAAAAATAGGTTACTTATTTTCTCTTTTGTAACATTGGGTTACTTTGTCAGTTGGACCCACCAGCATAATACTATAAAGTTTCAAGATTTTCATTTTAAACCTTGGACTACCAAGTTATTTACACTTTCAATATCTATTTGTTGATGAATTTACAATTTCATGGGATCACTTGCCGTGTGAATCTAAAGTGTATTTTAAAATTCAATTGGAAGGCATGGCACGGCAGACGAAAAGCCATAGAGACTCTTCACGGAACATGGGAGAGTAATTTTTCCGAACTTCCTAAATATATAGCAGCCTTAGAGGCTTCGAATCTTACAACTATCGTAAAGTGGTTTCATGATCCAAGCAGCACTCCAGATGTTGTGACATTTAAATATGTTTTTTGGGCATTTGGACCTGCTATCAATGCATTCCATCTTTGCCCACCTATCATTTCTATAGATGGTACTCATTTGAAGGGTTCTTACAAGGGAAAAATGCTTATTGCTGTTACAAAAGATGCTAACAATAATATATTGCCGGTTGCTTATGCTATTGTTGACGAGGAAACTTCACACAGTTGGTGTTGGTTTCTCTATCATTTCAGACATTTTGTTGCACATGATAGACAACTATGTGTGATTTCTGATAGGCACAAAGGAATAGCTCATGCGATGACGAATCTTGACGGGTGGAAAGAACCTTTAGCGTACCATCGTTTTTGTCTCAGGCATATCAGAAGTAATTTCATGAAAAGGTACAAGAACTTGAGCCTCAAAAGGTTTTGTTGGGCTATCGGCAGCACTACCCAAGAAAGGAAGTTTGTTGCATACCAGAGAGAAATAAAAGAAATCAATCTTGAAGCTTGGCATTATCTTGAACAAATTGATAAAAGCAAGTGGTGCCTTTTATTTGATGAAAATCGTCGATGGGGTTGCCTAACTACAAATATATCTGAAAGTATTAACAATGCATTACGAGGAGCTAGACAGTTACCGATTAAGGCTTGTATCAACCTTACCTTCAACAGAACCGTGCAGCTTTTCAGAAAACATAGTGAGATTGCCATGAACTGCAATACACCTTTACCATCTCGCATGTGGCGTGTCTTCAATAATCGTGACACCCATGCACAAAGCCATCAATTTTCAGATTTTAACTACACTGAAGGTGTGTACAGAATCATCACCAAGTTGCGTATAAATGGTACGGGTGGAAATACACACACTGTCCGTTATTTTCAGCAAACATGTACATGTGGTAAGTGGCAAATGGAAAGGTTTCCATGTTCTCATGCTCTTGCTGTTTGTCGACATAGAGGAGATAACCCATTTACCATCATTAACAGTGTGTACACTACTGCAACCTATAGACAACAATATCAATCAAATTTTGTACCACTTCCTCACCCTGATTATTGGTTGCCTGCAACTTGGAAGATCAAAGCAGATAACTCAAAAGTTTCGACTGGTCGGGGAAGGAAGCATACAAAACGAATTCGTAACGAAATGGACGTTCGTCATCCCGATGAGCCTCGTAGGTGTGGGTTGTGCCGACAACCAGGTCATAAAAGGAATGCTTGTTCGAACTTTCAACCAAGATTTAATGAGATGTGAAAGATGTATTTTTTTTATTACTAATTTGGTTATTTTCGAAGCAATGTTTAAGATAATTTGTATTTTATGAACTTCTTGTTATGGATATATTTTTAAAATGATATTTATTTACTTAACGTTTAAAATGACGACTAAAACTATTTGTAATGATTCAGTAGGTGTCGTAATAGAAGAATTACTAAGAGTAGATAGATTGTAGCAATTAGTAGACTAGTAGCATTATATTATATATTTTGTTGAATACATAGTTCAATTTTAAAACATATAATGTACACAACAAGTCGGCCTAAAAAAAAAAGAAGTCGGCCTATCCCATGGAATTGTAAATTCTTCAGCAAATGATATTGAAAGTGTAAATACTTGTTAGTCAAAGGTTTAAAGTGAAAAAATTGAAACTTTATAGTACTACACTGGTGGGTCCAACTGACAAAGTAACCCAATGTTACAAAAGAGAAAATAAGTAACCTATTTTTGCAAGGAATCTATTAAACTAACCTATTTTTACAAAAAACTCGGAGTTTAAGGTACTAGAGGACCCGGTTAAACAAATTCAGGGTACTAAAATGCATTTTGGCCTATAATATATTTGAGGAAACATATTAAGCGTGGGTGTTGTTAGTGGAGTGGTTCTAGCTTATCACTTAAGATCAGTTCTTTCTGCCTGGCTAGACATGTTGTCGAATCGCACCAATAACAATACATGCAAATTTGTAATTATCATAAATAAACCAAAAAGTAACTAATTTTAGTTATTCCTAATAAATACCCCTCAACTTATACAAGATCTATTTTTCCAACATCGTAATACTTGATTTGATTCCTCAAGCGGGTTGTAAAAATTACAGAATATTATGGTGCGTAGATAAAATATTTTAATTTTCTATTTCATTTTTGTTGGAAAAATGGAAGGGTTTTTATCTTTAGATTATGCCATAAAATTTAAAAAACGTATTTAAATGATACAGTAATTTTTTTAGAAAAATAAGAAAAAATCGAAATGTATATTATGCCCTCACACAAAAACGAATAACGGCACACGTCTTGATCTTTTTATTAGATGTATCTTTAGGCATTAGTTTGGATGATATTGAGAAAATGTCATGTAATAGTAATCAAGTTTCTTGAATGTTTCAATTAGGTCATTCAAACTCTATATCAGTTACAAAAACCATCCAAGTTTTGTCTCATTATTGTGAAAATATTCAAAAGTGTTATGTTTAGGGGTAATCAATCATGCATTACTTGGTTGTATTGTAGTTTTAAACACCTACCCCTAACGATAACTTCTCACTACCAACTCAATCTATAAGCAACTTTTTCAATTTGAAAAGAAAATAAGTCACAAAATATTAACAAAGTTTTAAAATTGTTTCATTAAAGTTACTAGAGTTCAAAATTTTCGCAACAGCAAAACATTATTGAAACTTTGAATGATTTTTATATTTAAAAAAAAAAAAGCTTTAGCTAGTAAATTGGAAAAAAAACAAAAAAAAAAAAAAAAAAAAAAAAAAAAAAAAAAAAACCATAAACTTATTCACTATTTTATTTGATGATTTTCATCCTCATTTCCCTAATAATCAACTTAAAACAAATCAACTAGATTTTCATCCTCATTTCCCTAATAATCAACTTAAAACAAACACTATTGCTATTGAACATTCTCATCTATCTTTAGATACTAAAACTAAAAAAAAAAAAAAAAAAAAAAAAAAAAAAAAACACACACTTTTTAGAAGCTTAATTGATTAATATTTTCTTAACTAAGCACATCCTTTTTAGAAGCTTAATTGATTAATATTTTCTTAACTAAGCACATCCTTTTGAAAAGTGTCCATGGCATTTTTCTTTAACCTGTTTTTTGAATTATCTCTTGAATTCTCCCTCCAAAATTAGATATTCACAACATGTCATTAACTTTTACAATTGTTTGCAAACTTCGTAAGTTATAATGAAAGCTGTTAACATTATTAAGTTTTTACCATTCAACCCTTAAGTTATGAAATTATATTTCGAGACTTTGACAATCAATTAATATCATTTATGATTTTTTGAATTAGTTCTTGATAACGATATTATGACATGCACCATGCAAAAAGGCGTGAACACACCCAATACTTGCTTTCTGATAACGCCGCCTACTAAATGAGAATGAGGTGAGAATTAAAATTATAGGGTAATTTATTTTTGAATATTAATCTACAAATGAGAACCTTGATTTAAATAATGTGTAATCCATCAACTTTAATTTTACATTTACTTGGAATTTTTGTTCACTATTACTTATTCCATCTAATCCAATACAACTTTTTGACCCTTGAAAAAAAGGCGTTAATTTGTAATTTAAAAATGCCAAAACAAATATCATATCAATATTATAAATCTACAATTATTAATAGAACACATTTTTAGAAGATTAAATCATTAATATTTTCCTAAGATAACTAAGCACCTTCTTTTGACAAGTGTTTATTGCATTTTTCCTTGTAGAGAATCCGAGATTCCCATGTCCACAGGATCGAATGAACGAAAGATTGAACAAGAATTTGATTATGTAATAACCAACAATATAGAGTTTACATTGTTGTAATGACACACATACACATGTTTACAGAACGTCCTATTTATAGACAATGGAGTGAACCATCGTGTCTCTTCTCAAATGGACATAACTACTCCTAACCGCCTATAACTTCCTGTAACTACTTGTAACCGCTATTCGGTTACTAACTTTATTTCTAACGTATTCGGCCCTTAGGCTTTACATATATTACATTAAGACACAAACACTTTTGTAAACAAGACTTTAAACTATTAAAGTCCAACAGTTTCCCCCTAATTGTTTAAGTCCTGTTCTTCGAGTTTTCATGCTCTTCTCCGCGTTCTTCTGTTCTCCATGGCAACGTAGTCTTCAAACAATCTTCGACTCCAAAAGTCCCTGGGTTATTTCCTCCCGGCCTTCTCCTCGCCTGAAGTCCTGTCTCGGTTGATTTTGTGAAGTAATCCCTTCCAAGTTACCAAAGTTGTTCCTGTTACCATATTCCACCACCGTAGTATTTCCGGCTGGCGTTCCCTTTCTTCCGGTCACACTTTTGGCATTAAAACCAGTCCATGGTAACCAATGTTATTCCAAAAAAATTTTAAATTCTTCGTTGTCTTTATGAAGCCAATTCCAACAATCTTTGTTCCGCAAGAGAATTCTCCTTCTATTTTCCGTCTTAAGTGTTGTAAGTGCCCATATTTGAAAAGATATTCCTTTTAAAATAACCGTACCCAAATAGAAGTGTCCTTCTTTCGTCGTTCCAATAAAAGTAGTTTTTCCTTTTGTGTCGTTCTTGAACCGCTCCCAACAAAAGTAGTTTTTCCTTTTACAAGGCTTGTATTTCCATGTAGAAGCCCAGAATGATTCCCTTTCTTGTAAGCCCAATAAAAGTAAAATCCGGTTGTTTATTTTGACAAGCCCAAACCGTGTGGCTTTTCCTTTTGTGTCGTTCCTGAGAACCACTCCCAACAAAAGTGATGTAGATAAAAAAAAAATATTGGTTTTTCTTCTTCTTTCCTCGTGTGTCGTCTTCAACAGCAGATCCACAGAGAGTGTTTCTTCTTGATTAAAAATCCAAATCGAATGCGTATTCCTTCTTGTGTCGGTCTTAATCTATGCCGTTCCCAACAAGAAGTGGTTTCCCCCCAAATTGAAACCCTAGTTTTCTTCTTCACTGGATGTCAATTGGGGTTAATTGAATTCCTTCAATCGGTTTATTCCTCTTCTTATTCAAGAGTGTGATCGAAGTGGTTTCTTTCCTTCAATCGGTTTATTCCTCTTCTTATTCAAGAGTATGATTGAAGTTGGTTGCGATTTGCAACTTCCGTCGGTTCCGGTTGTGCACCACCGTCTCCAACGTATTCCGATTGATATTCAAGTAAGTTTTCTTTTCCATGGTACTAGAACATTACAGAAATATCAATCGTATATTTGGTGTCGTTTCCTTCCATGTTCTTCGTCCCCTTGTTTTCTGAAAATGAAAAAACGCCGCTGTCCTTTGATCGCTATGATCAAAGTTGAATCAAATCCTTGCAATCTTGGAGCCCTAGGCTCTGATGCCAATGTAGAGAATCCGAGATTCTCATGTCCACAGGATCGAATGAACGAAAGATTGAACAAGAATTTGATTATGTAATAACCAACAATATAGAGTTTACATTGTTGTAATGACACACATACACATGTTTACAGAACGTCCTATTTATAGACAATGGAGTGAACCATCGTGTCTCTTCTCGAATGGACATAACTACTCCTAACCGCCTATAACTTCCTGTAACTACCTGTAACCGCTATTCGGTTACTAACTTTATTTCTAACGTATTCGGCCCTTAGGCTTTACATATATTACATTAAGACACAAACACTTTTGTAAACAAGACTTTATACAATTAAAGTCCAACATTCCTTAACCAATTTTTTTAATTATCTCTTGAATTCTCTCATCATAAATTAGTTATTCATAACGATGTCATTAACTTTTGGCATTGCTTAAGACTTGGTAAGTGTATATTAATAATGAACATTGTTGCCATTAATAAGTTTTTATCGGTCACCCTTTAAGTTATGAAAGTATATCTTGAAACTTTCACAATCCAGAAAGGGTTTTGCTAATATGTGCCCATTGGGCACTTAATAAGATGTAATTAATAAACATAAAATTTCCTTTTAAATCAAAAAATACATTCAATGAACATTAATTAAACTCTAAAATTACTTAATTAAATAGAAATTTGATATTAATTAACTTAAACCTTCCATATATAAAGAGCTAAACATGTACCCAGTGGGCACACATTAGCAAAACCCAGAAAGAAACATCATTAGTGATATTTTGAATTAGTTCCTAATACCAGTAATTATTACTGCACCTTGCAAAAAGGCGTGAAAACATCCAATACTTGCTTGCTGAATACTGGCGCATACTAAATGAGAACGAAGCGAGAATTAAGAATACAAGATAAATTATTTTCGGCTATTAATCTCCAAATGAGAACCCTGATTATAAATAAAGATCCATCAACTTTAATTTATATTTACTTAGAATTTAATTTTTTTTTAACTATTACAAATTACATCTTATTCTGCACGAATTTTAGACCATTGACAAAAAGCCATAATTTAGCATTTAAATAGGTCGAAACGAAGGTCATATTAAATATATTAAATGTGACATATATTGTTCCAAAATATAAAATAACTATATACATCTTAACTATATATAAAGAGAAACAAGATTTTTCAAAAATATAAAAACCAAGTAAAGTGGTTTGACAAAAATACCCCTCTAACGTTTATGTTTAAATTAGTGGTTTTTAATAAGAATTATTTGTTTGTCACCATAAAGGTTGACTTATTCACTTTTATTTATTTATTTATTTTTTAGAACGGCTTGTTAGTTGTTAGTGGTTCAGTTTGAGCAGTGACATCCAATTGGGCAGTATGCTGTCCGTGAACCCGCCTCTTCCTCCTTTTACTGCTTGAAGGGGTAAAAGTCCCGGGTGGGACTCGAACTTGAGACCTCCCCTAGCCAAACATCCCCTCCCCAAGCCCCTAAAGAATCTTGGTGGCTAACTGATCTAGCTCAGTTGGTTGGTTGACTTATTCACATGATTAAGAAGGATCCATCATTGCCGCTAATATGTTTAATGATATATTGAGTCACATTTCATTTATGTTTTTGAATTTTAAATTTGAAATATTTGTTTACTTGACAAAAAAAAAAAAAAAAAAAAAAAAAAAAAAAAAAAAGTTCACTTAAGTGTCGCACGATTTCATGTTTAAGCACTCAATCACATTTAATCAAATTTTCATATATAGTGCACATATATTAATACATACGTAGTATATAACAAGACTATTTTCACCATCCAATATTTGTGGAGAAGATAGAAACAAATAATTGTAGAAGAAGAAGAGCAAGATGAATGCTCCAATTAATATTGATGACATTGTTGAACACGCTCTTAGCAAAATAAGGTTAAGTAAGATCGTATTATGTTGTTTATTAAGCAACACATTTACAATTATTGACCAATTAATATAATATATGTAAATTTAAAAGCCTTCTATCATTATAAATTTAATATATCACCCAGTAAAACATTCCGATATAACAATATGTCATTAGAATTTAAATATCTGTGACAATAATACATGTTCATTTTCCAGCTTAGTAGTTACTATAAATTCTATATTTTCATCAATTTTCTTTGAAAAACACGGAAATTCGACGGGCCGGTCATTTAGCTAGTATTTTATAAATGTCAGTAAATTTTTACCTCTTTTTCTTTCTTTTTGTAACTTCACTCCAATCCTTACTAGTATTAATGTGGTGCTGCATAACTCCATAATGTTGCAGGGGAAGAACTTGGAACACTTGGAGATTCGACTAAATGATATAATCCAGGCTACCAACAATTTTGACGAAGCATATTGAATCGGGTCGGGCGGATTCGGTAAAGTGTACAAAGCAGATCTTGAACACTTTGATAGCAGTAATTACTCATCGAAAGAAGGGGTGGATAAATGCGATTTACCCAGAAAACGAAGCACGGTAGCCATAAAGCGCATTAACAATCCAGAAGGAGAACAAGGGTTCAATGCAGAAATTGAAACTCTAACTAGTTGTAAGCATGAGAATATAATCTCTCTTCTTGGTTTTTGTTATGAAGGTAACGGTTCAATGATCCTAGTTTATGAGCATGCTTCGAAAGGAAGTCTTGAAAGCTATTTGGGAAGCAGCGATAAAATGGCTAATCTTAATTGGTTACAACGTCTAAATATATGTCTTGATGTTGCACATGGTTTGAATTACATTCACAACAACACAGATCATGGCAAACAAAAGATGATACACCGAGACATCAAGAGCGATAATATTCTATTGGGAGATAGTTGGAAGGCAAAGATTGCGGATTTTGGTTTCTCAAAATTCCACCCAGCAGATCAAACGGCCAGCACTATCTATACCAATATGATTGCAGGTACATATGTGTATTTGGATCCAGAATATCAGAAGGATGGTAAACTAAATAAGAAATCAGACATTTACTCTTTTGGAGTGGTATTATATGAGATCTTGACTGGGAAGTTGGCCTATGATCGTATTTTCACTGACGTTGATGGGAAGGGGATTGCACCCATTGCACGACATCTTTTACACTTAAGACCATCTCATCAGGTTAATAACAAGATTAGTCCTGCATACATTCATATCAACAATGAACACTGATGTTGTACATGACAAGATAGATTTTAATACTCAATTAAGGTAGATTTTAATAACAAGATTAGTCCTGCATACATTCATATCAACAATGAACACTGATGTTGTACATGACAAGATAGATTTTAATACTCAATATATGATTGGTACACTAAATTCTAAGTGATATGCAAACATATGCATTATTGGTAGAATTATGTTATGCTTTGTAATGTTAAAGTATAAGTTTATTCTCTTTACCGTTTAATACATGACAAGTTGTTTACGGTAGCATAATATGATTATTAATTATATAATTATAATTACGGAAAATGCCCGAAGTAGACCAGCTGCCCAGGGGCACATCACTTTCTAGATCATTTTTTTCGGTGAGCCGAAACTAGACCGCGGGCAACTTTTTTTTTGGGCAACCCTTGTCTACCGACTAAAATACCCTTCTATTCCAAATCTTATTACAAAATAATTATGATCAAATAGGATCAAACTTAAGAACCCCTTTGACTAAGTTCACATTTTGCCCCTGTAATACACTTGCTTATCACAATGACCGCCTGCACTTACACAAAACATATTTGAATCCCCTGTGCTAATCAACAAAGGATTAGTGCTTCATCTTTAGCTCTTTTACACTTGAGACCTCATCTCATCAGGTTAATAACAAGATTAGTCCTGCAGACATACATATCAACAATGAGAACTGATGTTGTACATGACAAAATAGATTTTAATACTCACTATATGATTGGGAACTATAATTTTATAAACCTTCTAATAAGGTAGTTTAGGTTTGCCCCTATTTTGGGTCCTCTGTTCTCATGACCTTGAATTATAAATATTGCTAGCATCTTGATAGTGTTTTTTCTTTTCTTTTTTTTTTTTTTTTTTTTTTTTTTTTTTTTTTTTTTTTTAAGTAATATTCTTACATTTATCTAAAATAGAATTTAAACTCTTGTTCCAAATATTACGAAATTCAAAAGTAGAAGTGTTTGGGAATAAAGGCTATGACCGATTTAGACTTGGATGTTTATAATATGCGCAGGTTTGGGACAGTGGTGGAGATGTTAGATATTTCCGACTTGAACATCGAAATCAAGACGAGAGCTCAATTTTTATCTCCTGATGTTCTTTATGGGGTCTATTTAGTCTTCAAATTTTGTGATTCAAGAAACTATTCAAGTAAATCTGTGTATGTTAATCTAAAGTATAGAAAGGGACCCAAAAGTCTGCATGCATATTTCGCAACATGGAGAGATGAGCAGTGGATGATGATTGAGTTGCACCGTTTCTCGAATCAGAACAAAGATGTCGTTTTTGAATTTCTACTTGAAAGCTTTTCATCGTACTATTCTGGAGATGTTGCAGTTTATGTTGAAGGAATTGAATTTCGAGCCATTGACAAAGTAAGTTTGAAAATATCCATTGGTTCCATTCTATGTTCTTTTGTTTAAGTTGTACAAAGGGAACATGAATTGGGTAACAAAAAAATTCATGTTCTAAGTTGATATCTAAAATAACTATTTACAGGTGACACTTGAAGAGATCGGAAAATTGAACGAAGTCCAACAAGTCTTGAAATCAGACTTCAATGTGGATCAAGTGCAACAATTGTCAACTAACTTTGAAGAAATATTCAAGGTATGCAGAAACTATGACGAGTTGTTCTGGTTGGGCGAAGTCGAAGGAAAGAAACTTCTTGTGCTTTCGGCAAAGGCAGCTTTATACAAATTTTCTAATGTGGATATTTTTACTTCGAAACCACCTGCTCAATCCAGGTTTGTTTCTTTTTTTACTGTTATATAACTAATTTGTTACAGTCACGAATAACTAGATTTGATTATTCAAGGTCCAAATCTTAGTTGCTTTCTGGTTAAATAGTTAAAATTGGTGAATAAATGGTTGATTAAAGTTTTCTTGGATTTAGTTTCCTGTTTGTTGTTGCGTATAATCACTCTTTATCACACATATGATGAACACGTTATGCACTAGAGATGAGATGGGACAATGGTGTTAATGGTGTGGATCGTATATAGATATTGAGAGAGATGAGATGATGATAAGCTTTTCTTTTATTAAACACACACTTCACTCACTGAACCACTAACCACAAATGAAGAATATGTGGTTTTTATACTACAAGCCTTTTGCCCTAATAGGCTTTATGTGGGCTTCTAGTGGGCTTTGACTTGGATTGGGCTTTTACATATAATACTTAAACTAACATAAGCCCAATATATACAAAGTTCTAATTCATTTGAATGACCATCACTTTAATATAAAATTAAAGCTAACAATCTCCCCCTAAGGGATGGTCATTCAAAATATGCACTACGTGCTTAGATCTTTAGACTTCTTGGTCTTGAACTTTGTGATTCTTTGTTCCTTCATGCATTGTGATCTTCATCATATCGTCTTTTGATTGTTCTTTGCCTTGATCAACATCTTCATGTATTCACAGCGTCGAATCTTCCAATGTAGATGTTGAGACATATGATGATGGATGGACTTTCTTCAGTACCTGCATAAAACAGTTAGCAATAAATCGTCCAGCTCTTCCAGGTTCAGATCTCATTATGACACTTACAACTTATGTCCTTTTTGGCGAACACAAGTGTATTTTATTGGAAGTGTTCCTAAGAGATCTTTGATGAATCTCATGGCTCTAGACTCTATAATGTGCGTTTTGGTTTTAGATTTCGGAGGCGTGGAGCAGAGTGCCACCTTTTCAATATCAACTCATCTCGGAGTGAGAGGTCGATAGATTATGCATTGATCTCCGTGAGAAATGAAACAAATATCTTTTAAGAGATATCTGAGTGGCTAGGAGGGGTTTGTGCACCGCGTCACTGGGTCCATGACGTCTTGTCTTCAATATCAGTATCACCTTAGTGAGTACCGATAGTATATGTATTGACCCGGTGTCTTTCCTAAGTTTTCATGGAGGGCTATTTCTTTTCACCCTTACAAAAACTTTTCTTTTTCATTCTTCAACCCCTTCTTTCTCCTTTCTCATTATACTCCTTTTTTCAATCATACCTAAGGACTTCTAAGTCTATACTATTGGAATTGTCCTTGGGTAGATCCCTCCGGTTCTGGCGGATCATTAGACATTACCTAACCATAATCACCTTATTACACCATGATTATCCTAGATTTGTTGATCGCATGCCATAAAACCATTTGTGAAAATCTCTCAAAGTGTTTATGAGAAAACACATTTAGATAGCACTTCGAGAGTTTTGCATTTTCTGAAATACTCCCCCTTCACATATGCTCATGCATTTTTTAAATAAATAGCACATGTTGGGTAGAGTTCGCACATTTGAAATGATCAATTTTCAATGAACATGACCTTCGCGAGACACGCTTACATCACTAGTTAGACTAGCTTGAAATTATTACCCGTCCCGGTCATATTCAAAGATCATCTCTCGAATTGGTACATTCTACTCAGACAAGTCCTTTGCGAGACACGCTTGCATCACTGGTAAACCAGCTTGAAATTATTACCCGTCCCGGACATGTCTTTTCGATAACTGACATTTAGTTTCGTCAATTCGAGGGTTGTTCTGAGTCTTTTAGTAGAGCTCGACTCACGATCACATTTCAATCACATTTCTCCCCCTCAAAAATAGCATTTCAATGGTATTTTTGATACCGTTTGATTAAAATCATTGTTTTTAAAAAGCTATTAGGGAGAAACGATTTTTGCATGAACTTTTTGGAACAAAATTTTCTTTTTGAATACTCCCCCTCAAAACTTGCATTGGTGTTGGCATTTTTGAAAACTTTGGAGCAAGTGGGGAGTAACGATTTGAAAATCTTAAGCAAAATTTTTGAAAAGTTTTGAAAAACCTTTTGAGAAATTTTGAGTAAAATTTTGCTTGAGATTAAGAAGTTTAGATTGAAAAACTTTTGATGAAAACTTCTTATCGTATAGGATTGTTGCAATTAAAACGTACAACAGGGTCCTTTCTTTGAAAAACGGGTTATACACTGTTATGTGTGCATAAGCCAAAACGTTGAAGCTCGGGTTGTAAGCTGAAATACTTACAAGCCATTTAGATTTTTAGGATAAGTGCTCAAAATTTTTTGATGAAGCACTTTCCTTTCTTTGAAGCTCGGGTTTCGTACTGAAGTATACGAAAACCATTTTGACCAGATTAGACAACAACTTTTGGAACCCATTTGAGCACTGCACCAACGGGTTTAGCATGTCTTGCAATCCATTTGTAAGTTGTGTCAATCTGATTCAAAGAAGTTGAATTCCAACGAGGACTGAGAACAGGTGTTTCATTTGGAAATAACACTCGCGGAATCAACGGAGATTTAAAAATCTTTTTCAAAGCAGAGTCATTCTTGTTTTGCAGCGGAAGTTTTTCAGAGTTTGAAGGACTTTGCTTTGGTCTCCACACTTTCCTTACCCGTGTAAAGTGAGATTGTGGAGTTTGAAATCTTGAAGTCTCTTCATGAGACATGTTTGACCTTGAAAGCTTTGGAGGAGTAGGTGTTTCAGAAAATCGTGGTTTCTTTGAAAACTTCCTTCCTTTTTGCAAAGAATAGGTTGTAAACTGGGAAACCTTTTTCGAAAATGGTTTTGAAGATTCACCCGTGTAAACCTTCTTCAAAGCACTACCCTCTTTGGGAAACTTGGTTGAAACAGGAGATTTTCCTTTTGAACGGTTAAGATCATCAAACTTTGTTTTCAAGGCATTGTATGATGATCGCAAATCACTGTATTCTTTTTGAAGAAGATCTTGAGATGCCAATTTAGATTCCAAAGAAGCAATTTGTTTCAAAAAATGATCTTTTTCAGCTTTTGAATCATCTATTTGACGAGCCAATTTTCGTTCGAAAATAATATTTTCTTTTTCAAGTTTTTCAAAATATGTTTCGAATTTGTTCGTTTTGTTGAAAAGATCAGTTTTGGCATCCTCAAGATCGTTTGTGCGTTGAGCTAAAAGCGTTTCAAGCTCAAGCACTTTTGATTGAAGCACATGATTTGCATTTTCCGTTTCAAACTCGGGAGTATCAGAATCAAACAGGGGATTTGGATAGGAAACATTTGTGAATTGAGACTCAGTCTTTTTCTTCTTCATTGAGTCAATCTTTTGCAAAACCTTTTCAATCTTTTTATCAGCGAATTCAGACAATTGAGACTTCAAAATTTCAGTCTCTTTTGGTTTTGAGATTGATTTTTGAGTCTGAACTCGTGAACGCTTGATTGAATCAAACAAGTTTTTGTAAGTCTGTTTCAAATGCGCATTTTCTTTTTGTAATGATGCCACAGCGTGTTCCAATTCAATATTTTTTGTATCAAGTTCGTCCAAATCAAACTTGATTTTGGCATCATCACACTTTTCTTCAAAAATCTGTTCCTTTTTAGAAGAAGCAATTCTTTTTGACAATTCCTTTTTGACTTCAGCTACTTCTTTTGAAAGTTCGGCGATTTTCCTTTTGAAACAAAGATTCTTAGATGTCAAAAAATATGTATGATCAGAATCCACATTCTCATGCTCAATATTGACATACACTGACTTGAGTGACTCAATTTGATTTGTGAAAAATTCTTTTTGAATATCAAGATTTAAGCATTTTGCATCAAATTCATCTTCAAGAGTATGGATGTACTTTGAATCTTCTCTCATATCAGTGACAAGAAGTTTTTCGAAATGTTCAAAACTGAAATTGATATTTTTCACAAGAGGTTCAATCTCATCTTTTAAATACTTGCAGACTTCCCTTTTTAGCCAAGCGTCTGATGACATGAGACGACGGTAGTCACTCTCGTTGTATTGTTGTTTTGACCAAATGACCTTTAACGTGTGGTCAATGTGATTTTTAAGATTACAAAATTGTTTCCTTGCTTTATTTTGCCATAACTTAGCATCATAAGTAGCAAGTTGAACTTCTTTGAAAAATCTTTTCACATTTGTTTCTTTTCTTTTTAAAGGTGGCTTTGGTATTTCTGACAATTGTATACACCCATACACAAAGCCTTGGTACGAGAGTGGGCTTTTTCCTTTTTTGGCTTTTAAGCGTTTTTCTTCTGCCAATTTTTCATCTTCTTCTGATATGAACAGAGCATCAGGCGGAAAAAATTTATGTTCAACCTGATCTGTATTTTCAAAACCAATTCCTAATTTTCCCTTATGAACTTTCTCAGCTTTAGGAATCATCATTTGAAGAGTTTGAGCACTTTGGTCTGTTTTTCGAAGTTTTTCTTCAAGATTGTTTGAACGTTTTAAAACCTCTTTATTTTCATTTTCAAGTTTTGTATTAACAATCTTAAGATTTGAAGTGTTTTCCTGAAGCATTGAGTATCTCATTTTTAGTTCAACATTCTCTTTTAAAAGCTCTTGGACCTTTCTGTTAGCAGGGCCCAAATTTCTCTCCACATATTTCTGACCTTGAGATTTAAGGTTTGAGATTTCAGTGTCTTTGCTTTTTGTTAGTTTTTCAAGCTCTTTGGACAATGAGATGTTTGTTTGCTTAGTTTTGAGATTGTCCTCTTTGCACTTTTCAAGTTCATGTTTGAAATTATGGATTAAAGAAGCAAATATGGCATGATCTTGATCAGGAGAAGATCCATCCTGGGCAGGCTTCTCTCCATTAGGATCCATATCTGGGGTTGTGGGAGTGATATTACTATCAACCCTTTGCTCCACATATGTGTCACTGATGGACTCAGGATGCGCAGGATGTGTCTTGTCATGAACAAACATATTCTCGAACAAATCAACATTATCATGATCGTTTGAATGTTGTACCGTAGCCCCTATTGCAATGTCGGATGAAAGTCTGATGTGGTCAGCTTCAGTATCCCAAACAGCTTCATTCCTAAGCGAACCATCAGCATCCGAATCGTATCTTGGACTGCTGCTTTTGACCTGCTGTTCTGACGATGTTTCACTTCCCGTGAACACCGACCTATCATCAGATGATGTGCCCTCATCGACCTTTTCTTCATCCTTGTTTGTCTCTTTCTCATTCACCTCTGCTTCCTTCAATAGCTGTGCTCTTTCAATTTGCTCTCTCTCCCGTTTCTTCTTCTCCATTTCAGTTCTTTCCCGTTCTATCACTCGCTTCTCTTCCCTCACTTCAATCAGATGGAGTGATCTTTGATTAAGCTGCAATTTCAGCAAGTCTATTCTCCAAAGCAGCTGATCTCTAAACGTTTCAGCTTTCAGGTCTCTTGTGACGCAGTCACTCCATGTTTCGATATTTGAATCATAACCCGGATGTTTTTCGACTATTCTGAAATCTAAGTCGAAAAACCATCTAAAATGCGTCTTGAATGCGTCATATGCTTCAGTGCAGTCAAATCCACGTTCAATTGCGTGCTCTACTCGAAATATGTAATGCAATAGTTTCTCTCTGAATGTGTGATAATCCATTTCAGGTTCGATGAATCTAGCAAACATTCGATCAAAAGCATATGATTGCACTATTGACATTTTTGCTTTTGTGAGTCTCTCACATAGACTTTTGATTGCTTTAAAGTGTATGAGACATCGTTCATTCGAGCGAGTAAAGTCTTGCATAACCTGAGACATTTGTCCCTCTTGAGAACTCGATTCCATTTTTCTTGTGATGTGCGATAAAGTTGATTCAGGATCTTTGCAACGAAATAGGAGATATTCGTTGAAGGTTAAGTTTGGTTGATGTTGTGTAGTCTTGATGTGTTGTTGGTGAGCGTTGAAGTTGTAGTTTGGTTAGGTTGATGTGAGTTGTTACGGTGGAATTTTGGTCTGGAAACTTAAAACCTCAATAACTTCATTTTGAAGCGTTTTCAGGCCTCGAAACTTGGGTTGAATAAATAAATTAATTCAACGTGTCCTTCTCCTCGGTCTCACGGTCGTTTTGACAGGTGTTTCGCTGAAAACGGAGTTACGGTTCAAAAGTTATGGCCGTTTGAAGTTTCACAGAAGCACGAGGGCCAAAACTGCCAAATTTGAAAGTTTCCTTAGGCTGCTGGAAAGTACAGGGACTGAAATTGACAAATCTGAAAACAACTTTGACAAGTCTCAACTGCGACAAGTCTCAACTGCGATAAGTCTCAACTGCGACAAGTCTCAACTGCGACAAGTCTCAACTGCGATAAGATTTGCCAAATGCGATAAAGTTTGAACTGCGATAAGCCCTTTACAGCTTCAAATGCGATAAGAGTTTTCTGACCAATTGCGATAGAATTTCAAGCTGAGCCAATTGCGATAGAATTTCACCAGTGAATTGCGATAGACCAGTTCAGAGTCAATTGCGATAAAATTTCTCAAATGCGATATTTCTGCCTTTACAACCACTTTTTGACTTTTGAGTACTTGAGCCCACGTGAGACCTTCTTTCCCTGACAACTTTTTACCCACTTTGCTATAATTCCTGCCAATTACACCAACTTGTACCAACTTTGAACCAATCAAATCAAGTCAATAAACACTATAATATTCAATAACACAAAAGTGACTTTATTTCTTGAATCACTTCGATCCAAAGCAACTAAGAACACAAAAAAAATGTAATATTTTCCCAGCAAACAAGTGAGGAAAAATCACAAATTCACCAAACCAAGAACAAACACAACCTTATACAAGATTTTGCAATTCGATTTCCAAAGAACACAAACCCACTTCGTGGCCTTTTTAGAAGCCAAAAACCACGATTGTTGGTTTCTTTTAATCACAAAACCGAACACACTAATCTTCCTACCTCGTTGTATGGCTGTTGATACCACTTGTTGTTGCGTATAATCACTCTTTATCACACATATGATGAACACGTTATGCACTAGAGATGAGATGGGACAATGGTGTTAATGGTGTGGATCGTATATAGATATTGAGAGAGATGAGATGATGATAAGCTTTTCTTTTATTAAACACACACTTCACTCACTGAACCACTAACCACAAATGAAGAATATGTGGTTTTTATACTACAAGCCTTTTGCCCTAAAAGGCTTTATGTGGGCTTCTAGAGGGCTTTGACTTGGATTGGGCTTTTACATATAATACTTAAACTAACATAAGCCCAATATATACAAAGTTCTAATTCATTTGAATGACCATCACTTTAATATAAAATTAAAGCTAACACTGTTCTTGAGAAGTATGTAATTTAAAATATATCTTACATGCAGATTTCAAGAGGTGATTGAGCTTTTACCACAACAAGTATTTCATCTCAAATGCACAATCAAAAGTCAAATGTTGTCACCGGCTACGGAATATGTGTGTTACCTTGTGTTCAAGCTTTCAGAAAAATGTCAAGGGCTGCATCGTCCAGTGAAAGTACAAGATGTACTCCATAAAGAAAACAACGAGGCTGAATTTGTTTATTTTATAACCCCAAGCCCATTGAATACAAATGACATTACTCGAGTTCCAAAACAAAGGGAAGATGGATGGATGGAGATTCAAGTGTGGAAATTTAGCTCAACTCATGCATTTAAGGATGACTCTCTTTCTATGAGTATGAAATTTACAAGTCATGAAGGACCTATGTCTGGCCTCATTGTATGTGGCCTTGAGTTCCGACCAATGTTTTCTGGAAACAATGATGATATTCAAAGGCAACGAGAAAAGAAGAAAAGGCTGCAAGATGAAGTTCCCAAACCCACACATTCAGTCTCAAAAAGACGAAAAGATGACAGAAGTATGTTCGATTTTTCTATGATTACGCATGGTTCTGCATCCCATTCTACCTGATTTCGCTCTGGTTATGATATGGCTTTGCATCTGGTTTGTTATGTCTTATTCTACCATGTTCCATCTGATTCGCACTGGCTGTGCATTCGCTCTGGTTACGTTATGGTTCTCTGACTGATTCTACCATGTTCCATCAGATTTACTTTGGTTCTGCATCCGATTCCATATGATTCGGATTCTGTTTGCATCCGTCTGATTCTGTTTAGGTTTTGTCTTACATATGCTTAAATTTGCTTGTGCATGTGTCTGTTGCTCTGGTTCTTACTAGTATATTGTTCAATTCTATTTTGAGTTTAATTTTGTCACCCTCTCAAATACATCTTAATTTAGCATTTGTATGTTAGCTTAATAAAGGTATGCTTGCCCGTAATAGTTTCGTAAGTTTGTTTTCTATTTAATCTCTTGTATTCTCATTTTTCACTAACAAAATCAAGTTATGTAAATCTAATCTGTTATTGGTTAACACTCATTTCGGATTAAGCCAACCCCCGCATCTGATGTATGGAGAATTATGTTGCGTGGTAGGCCTTTGATGTCGGGCTATGAAGAGGATGTGACGACATTTCTATGGACTGAAATAGCACAAGGCAAACCATAGTAGCAGTCCACTCTTGACACACCAAGTCTGATTCAGAGTGGCCATCCAACAAGGCTTCATCAATGCAAACAGACATCTATATATACCAAGGGTTTAGCAGCACATTCACCCTGTTTTAGTCCAGCAATTAATATGATTAGAAACATTTTTTTAAACTTCTAGGATTGGAAAGGTATTGCCTAAACTTTAAAGCCCATGCACAAGCAATATCTAGTGAAAAGTATATATTGTTATTCATCAACTTCTTCAAACCTATCATCATCATGAGTTTTAGGGATTTTACTGTACATTTTTCAACCCCACCATCTCTACCAAAATTGTTTATAGACGGGTGTTTGGGAGTAGTTACCTTTGTATTATCGGTAGAAGTATGTTATACTTTGTAAAGGTAGTATAATATGATTATTAATTATAAAACTACAATTATGATAAAAAAAAGGATCAAACTTAAGAACCCCTTTGACTAAGTTTCACATATTGCCCCTGTAATACACTTGCTTATCACAAATTCACAATGACTGCCTGCACTTACACAAAACATATTTGAACCCTCTGACTCTATTATGCTAGAACTGCTTCACCTATAGCTCTTTTACACTTCAGACCTCATCTCATCAGGTTAATAACAAAGATTAGTCCTGGATACATACATATGAACAATGAGAACTGATGTTGTACATGACATAACAGATTTTTATACTTACTATATGATTGGGAATTATAATTTTATAAACCTTATAATAAGGTAGTTGAGGTTTGCCCCTGTATTGGGTCCTCTGTTCTCATGACCGTGAATTATAAATTTTGCTAGTATCTTGATAGTGTTTTTTATAATGTTCTTACCTTTATTTAAATAGAGATTTTTCTGGTACAATAAATTCTAATATAGAATTTATAATTTTGTTCCAGAAATTCCAAATTCAACAGTAGAAGTGTATGAAAATAAAGGCTATGACTGATTTAGACTCGGATGTTTATAATATGCGCAGGTTTGGGACAGTGGTGGAGATGTTAGATATTTCCGACTTGAACATCGAAATCAAGACGAGAGCTCAATTTTTATCTCCTAATGTTCTTTATGGGGTCTATTTAGTCTTCAAATTTTGTGATTCAAGAAACTATTCAAGTAAACCTGTGTATGTTAATCTAAAGTATAGAAAGGGACCCAAAAGTCTGCATGCATATTTCGCAACATGGAGAGATGAGCAGTGGATGATGATTGAGTTGCACCGTTTCTCGAATCAGAACAAAGATGTCGTTTTTGAATTAATACTTGAAAGCTTTTCATCGTACTATTGTGGAGATGTTGCAGTTTATGTTGAAGGAATTGAATTTCGAGCCATTGACAAAGTAAGTTTGAAAATATCCATTGGTTCCATTCTATGTTCTTTTGTTTAAGTTGTACAAAGGGAACATGAATGCACGGTAACAAAAAAATTCATGTTCTAAGTTGATATCTAAAATAACTATTTACAGGTGACACTTGAAGAGATCGGAAAATTGAACGAAGTCCAACAAGTCTTGAAATCAGACTTCAATGTGGATCAAGTGCAACAATTGCCAACTAACTTTGAAGAAATATTCAAGGTATGCAGAAACTATGACGAGTTGTTCTGGTTGGGCGAAGTCGAAGGAAAGAAACTTCTTGTGCTTTCGGCAAAGGCAGCTTTATACAAATTTTCTAATGTGGATATTTTTACTTCAAAACCACCTGCCCAATCCAGATTTGTTTCTGTTTTTACTGTTATATAACTAATTTGTTACAGTCACGAATAACTAGATTTGATTATTCAAGGTCCAAATTCTAATTTCTTTCTGGTTTAATAGTTGAAATTCGTGAATAGATGGTTGATTAAAGTTTCACTTCTTGAGAAGTATGTAATCATAAAATATACCTTACATGCAGATTTCAAGAGGTCATTGAGCTTTTACCACAACAAGTATTTCATCTCAAATGCACGATCAAAAGTCAAATGTTGTCACCGGTTACGGAATATGGGTGTTACCTTGTGTTCAAGCTTTCAGAAAAATGCCAATTTGGGCTTCATTGTCCAGTGAAAGTACAAGATCTCCATAAAGAAAACAACGAAGCTGAATTTTTTTATTTTATAACCCCGAGCCCATCGAATATAAATGATATTACTCGGGTTCCAAAACAAAGGGAAGATGGATGGATGGAGATTCAAGTGTGGAAATTTAACTCAACTCATGAATTCAAGGATGACTCTCTTTCTATGAATATGAAATTTACAAGTCATGAAGGAATCATGTCTGGCCTCATTGTATGTGGCCTTGAGTTCCGACCAATGTCTGGAAACAACGATGATATTCAAAGGCAACGAGAAAAGAAGAAAAGGCTGCAAGATGAAGTTCCCAAACCCACACATTCAGTCTCAAAAAGACGAAAAGATGACAGAAGTATGTTCGATTTTGCTATGATTCCGCATGGTTCTGCATCCCATTCTACCTGATTTCGCTCTGATTATGATACGGCTTTGCGTCTGGTTTGTTATGTCTTATTCTACCATGTTCCATCTGATTCGCACTGGCTGTGCATTCGCTCTGGTTAAGTTATGGTTCTCTGACTGATTCTACCATGTTCCATCTGATTTACTTTGGTTCTGCATCCGATTCCATATGATTCGGATTCTGTTTGCATCCGTCTGATTCTTTTTAGGTTTTGTCTTACATATGCTTAAATTTGCTTGTGCATGTGTCTGTTGCTCTGGTTCTTTCTAGTATATTGTTCAATTCTATTTTGAGTTTAATTTGTCACCCTCTCAATACATCTTAATTTAGCATTTGTGAGTTTGTGGGGATGTTAGCTTAATAAAGGTATGCTTGCCCGTAATAATTTCGTAAGTTTGTTTTCTATTTAATCTCTTGTATTCTCATTTTTCACAAACAAAATCAAGTTATGTAAATCTAATCTGTTATTGGTTAACACTCATTTCGGATTAAGCCAACACCCGCATCTGATGTAAGGAGAATTATGTTGTGTGGTAGGCCTTTGATGTCGGGCTATGAAGAGGATGTGACGACATTTCTATGGACTGAAATAGCACAAGGCAAACCATAGTAGCAGTCCACTCTTGACACACCAAGTCTGATTCTGAGTGGCCATCCAACAAGGCTTCATCAATGCAAACAGACATCTATATATACCAAGGGTATAGCAGCACATTCACCCTGTTTTAGTCCAGCAATTAATATGATTAGAAACATTTTTTTAAACTTCTAGGATTGGAAAGGTATTGCCTAAACTTTAAAGCCCATGCACAAGCAATATCTAGTGAAAAGTATATATTGTTATTCATCAACTTCTTCAAACCTATCATCATCATGAGTTTTAGGGATTTTACTGTACATTTTGTTGGAATATTGGATATAAATTAATGTGTAAATGTCTAGTATCGAACCCGAGACCTCGGGATTGCACACAATACAAACGAGAATAAAAGTATAATAATTATAAATATTAAATGTTATGTATATATGTAATTATTTAAACACTTAACGGACTTAACGGTCGTTAGTTAGTAAGTGTACGGACTAACTATCGTTAAAAGGAAAAGAAAAGGACTAGAATGTAACTAGGAGCCAAGAAGGATCCGGAATCTCTTCTTGGACTCCATAACCGGTCGACAAGGGTAAGGGGTAACCCTAACCCACCCAAACTTGTCCTCCAAGTTACACATAGTATATATTTATATCTTTTGTGCACACACACTATCCCTAAAGTTTTCCTTGTTCTTTTCTTCCCTAAATCCGATCGTACAAACACCCCTAGGGTTCTTGTCGATTTGTTTTTCATAAAACCACAAGTGTTTTGTTTTGATCTTGCAATCACTTTTATTCGATAGTAGTTTGTGTGTACAAGAACGAGGTAACAACTCACTATAGTTGTTGTCAAGGGATTGATTAACAAAACGGTAAGGGGTTAATCATTGATCCATATAAACCCTAATTAGGGTTCATCCAATTGTTCAAGATTATTGAAGTTTGATTCTTGTTCTTGCTAGAGTCAAAAGGTACGTTCCTATTTAATTTATGTTAATCTATTATGTGTTATAATCGTTCCTACGCTTCCGCATATGTGAATACATGTTTTGTTAATTTATATGATTGTCATGGTTCTCATATTCTAACAGTGGTATCACGAGCTTGCTATAACATGTAATTGATTACATAAAACACATAAAAATCGGATCTTTAATGTTTTAGATACATGTTAAGATCGTTTTGAGATCTAGGGCTTGTTAAATTTTGAAACCCTAAATTTGGGGGGGGGGGGGGGGCGGTCGATCACTCCTTTATCCAAATTAGGGTTTGTGGATTCAATATTAATTGGATTAGTAACCCTAGGTTGTTAACAAGATTTATGTGTTAATTGAACGTATCTTGTGACCTAATTAATAATTGTTTGAGATAGACATGTTCCATGGATCTAGGTTTTAAAATAAAAATTACGAAACCCTAACCCTATATTTGGGGGTACGATTTCCATAAACCCTAATTAGGGTTTGTGATTTAATTTTTTAATTAATTGGATTAGAAACCCTAGGTTTGCAACGTGTTTATGTGAACTATGTGGTAATTGTTATGCATGAATCCATGACGAAACATGCATGTTAGTCATGGATTGGATTAATTGTTTAATTGTTAGAACTTGTTTTACACATGTAATAATTAGATAATTCTAAAAATTGGGGAAGACTCCAATTATATATTAAAATCAATTAATGTGCAATTTGGTATATGTTTACTATGACTTACGCAATTGACTTTGTCAATGCATGTGGCTCACCTGTGCAAGGTGAAAGTCTTAGTTAAACCATATGCATACTTGACATCTAGATATTGATTTTATTTAGGATTGTTTAAAAGGTTGCATGTGGTTAGATGTTTCACTAACAATTAATTGTTTTTCTTATTAGTTAATTGTTGTTTTCTTTTAAATTACTTGTTTATTGTTTTTTTTATATGTGATATGTTAAAGTAAGCAATAAAAGGGTAATTTTCAAAGAAAATTAAATTGGACTAATAACGGTGAAACATAAAGTAATAAAGTAAAGATCTTGCAGAGTCTTATGTGCCGCTAGTGGTCCGATTCGCACGGTAATCAGCTCCCAGGCGAGACTAGCAAGATCTAAACTTTGTCACTTAATTTTTAAGATTAAGATCATAAACTTTTGCTTGATTAATGTTTTTGTACAATAGTGTGTGAAAGGCGGACCAAAGTTGACAAACTGTGTGGTGGGTTTATCTGGAGAGCGGTTTTTTAAGTGATTCGCTCCTACCGGCTCTCCGGGCCCGCTTGTGCGTCAACTGCGACTTACCTATATCACTATTTACGTACACTATCATCTTAAGGGTGATTTACCTCAATTCCACGCGCCACTTTTGTGGCAAATATCCGAATAACATGTAAGAGTAGGATATGTGGACGATAATTGTTGGTACTTCTTTAATTGGTGAACCCAATACCTCAAGTACATAGTTTTGGTTTACTCTTAACTAATTGGTAAATAAAATTGTTTTGAAAATTTATGCTATAAAGATGAGTGCATGCATCTTTATACATGTTTTGATTACACAACAAACTAAATACCCTATAATTTAAGTTACATGCCATCTAACTATAAGGAACACTTGAAGTTAATTTTGGGTATGCGTGAGACCTAGACCAAAATTAATGACAAGGTAAATTTCCGAGTGTGCGTGAGACCACACATGGATGAATTTACAGTTTCTAAGTTAGACAACTTAATTAAGCTGATGCGTGAGACCTAGAGCTTAAGGCATGAGATGGGATGAAACATGCTGATATGTGTCTAAATATACATATATTTTATATTGTTAAACCCACATAAAATGCCAAAAACACTTTGAAAAGTCAAAAAATACAGAAAATATCATAAAATGTGTTTTTATTTGATTCAGGAATAAAAAGATTGAAAACAAGTGAAAAACGAACAAAGTTTGCATAATTGTCATTTTCAGTCCCTGAAGTTTCACAAATTGGCAGAACTAGTCCCTGGTTATTCAAAACATGTTAAATATCATCAAAGGTCCTTGGGGATTTGAAAGTTGTCAAGATTAGTCCTTTAAAGGTTCAAGATTGCAAAATTACAACTTTGGTCCCTCAAGTTTGAAAAATGTCAATATTAGTCCCCGGGTGTTTTAAAATGGAAAATTATGTTTTATGGCCCTTGTACTATTCACACTTGGCAAGATATACCCTTTGAGATAACTTTGAAACATTTTCAGTTTCATCCCCTAAAAATCCAAAATTACAAAAATGGTCCCTATGTTTAACTAAAACCAAATCCGGATCACTAATACCCTAAACCTTAACCCAAAAATAAAACCCAATACCCAACCCAGTACATACCCCAGCCCAACTTCAATACCCAAGCCCAATCATAAGTAAACCCGACCCACCCTTTTTATTTAAACAAAAAGTTTGACTCGGTCAAACCTCTTATCCCTTCCCTTAAAACCGCCAAAACCACCCTGCAATACCACCATCTCTACCGCCCTTCTGACACCACCCACCCCCTCCTCTTATATCACTTCACCTAACACTCCAAATGCATTTAATGCATCTTCCTTCTCCCCAACAGTCAGAGATAGTGGATTTACCACTTTCCCATTTTTCCCGCCAAAAAGAAGATTGGACGACTGAGATCAAATGGAAGCAATTCAATGGTGGGGATATGATTAGTGATGTCGACAATGTATTTCCCATTTCAATTTAGTATAAATAGATAGCTTTGTAAGCCTTAATTGGCAAGTAGGTAAAAGTAGATAAAATCGTATTTCAATTTCCAGTAGTGTAATTTGTAATATCAAGTTTCAATCAATCAATACAAAGTAAATTTAGTGTATTTGTTGTTGTTCTTTGATTAATTGTCAGTAGTTAATGTTTATTCCAAGTTTTCCAATTTTCATATACTCTGAGAATTTGATACTTGATAAGTAGTAATAAGAACAGCTTCTCAGTTGTTTTTAATAGCTTATATAAGCTTTATATAGCTTATTGTAAGTTTATTTTAGATATAATCAGTTCTAAATCAAGATTTGAAGAAAAGTCAAAGTTGGTCAACAAAAGCTCAAAATAAGCAGTTATGGGGTTAGAAGCTAATCTGGATGGCTTATCTGGTTTCTAGCTTGTTGAAAACAAGCTAGGAGTTGTTTCTGGTCTTTGTTCTCTTATTCCATAGCTTTTTCAGTTGTAAGCTTTTCTCAATATTAGCTTAATTTTGCATTTTACTATATAAGTGCTTTTCAGTAGCTTATAATTGTTGTTATTTGCTTATTAATAGTTCTTAGGTGTGTTTGATCAATAATTTCAGTAGTTATATAGTTTGTTTTTCATTTTGCTTAAAAACTCTAAAAAATCCAAAAACAGTCAAAAGTAGTATGTTAGTTGGGGGTGGTAACTTAGTAATAGCATCAATTTTCGCTTTATCAACTTCGATTCCTTTGCTCGAAATCTTGTGACCAAGGACAATTCCTTCCGTCACCATAAAATGACATTTTTCCCAATTAAGTACGAGATGAGAAGTTTTGCATCTTTCAAGCATTTTATCAAGATTGTTAAGGCATGACTCAAATGAGTCTCCAAATACTGAAAAATCATCCATGAATACTTCCATGGAGGTTTCAAGCATATCTTGAAAAATAGAAATCATGCATCTTTGAAATGTTGCTGGTGCGTTACAAAGACCAAAAGGCATACGCCTATAAGCATATGTGCCGTACGGACACGTGAATGTGGTTTTTTCTTGATCAGCTGGATCAATTGGAATTTGAAAGTAACTGGAAAATCCATCGAGAAAGCAAAAGTATTTGATCCCCACAAGTCTTTCCAACATTTGATCCATGAACGATAATGGAAAATGATCTTTTCTGGTGGCATCATTTAATTTTCTATAATCAATGCATACCCGCCAACCAATGACAGTTCTTGTAAGAACAAGCTCATTACGTTCATTAGTTACGACAGTTGTTCCTCCTTTCTTAGGAACACAGTGAACAGGACTCACCCATGAGCTATCCTCAATAGGATAAATAATTCCAGCGTCAAGAAGTTTGATTATTTCTTTCTTGACTACTTCCTTCATATTTGGATTGAGTCTTCGTTGTCTTTGAACAACTGGTTTAGAATCAGTTTCAAGATTTATTTTGTGTTTGCAAAAGTTTGGACTTATTCCAGGAATATCAGAAGTTTTCCAAGCAAAAGCTTCTTTATGCTTTTTGAGTATAGAAACTAGTCGTTCCTTTTCATCAGGTTTAAGTTTTGAAGATATGACAACTGGAAGAAGAGAATTCTCTTCCAAAAATGCATATTCCAAATGATCAGGGAGAGGTTTCAAAACTAGATCTACTGGCGGTTCTTCAATTGAGGTTGAAATTCTCATATCATTATTGAATTCTAACTCTTCAAAGTTAGTATTTTCTTCCTTCGAAATTTCTTCGGTGTCAATCTGCATAAATTCCGCAAATTCTCTATCGAGATCTTCATCACTGATTTTTCCAAATGTGTTATGAGGCTTAATTCTTTCATCAAGCAGTTCATCGAATGTTTCTTCTGTTATATCATCGATAACATCAATGCTATAACAAGTGTCATCATTCGCATGAGAATACTTCATGGCTTGATTAATTGAAAAAGAAATTCTTTCATCCCCAACTCCAAGGTTGAGTTCTTTGTTTTTTACTCGAATGATAGCATCTGCAGTACTTAGGAAAGGTCTTCCTAGAATTAATGGAACTTTGCTATCTTCCTCCATCTCAAGGATCACAAAATCAACAGGAAAAACAAATTTTCCAACTTGAACAAGCATATTTTCAGCTACTCCAACAGGATACTGAATAGTATGGTTGGCTAATCATATACTCATTCTTGTTGGTTTCAATGTTTTGATTGAAAGTTTCGCATACAACGAGTATGGCATAAGATTGATACTTGCACCAAGATCGGCTAAAGCATCACAAGTGATTGAATTTCCCAAGGTACATGGAATAAGAAAACTTCCTGGATCACCGAGTTTCTTTGGTAATTTATTTTCAATTATTGCTGAGCAATCTTCATTTAAGAAAGTAGCGGAAATGTTTTCCATTTTACTTTTATTATTCACAAGTTCTTTTAAAAATTTCCCATAATTGGGCATTCGAGCTAGAACATCAACAAGAGGAATGTTGATTCTAACTTCTTTTAGTAAATCAATGAACTTTCCATATCGTTCTTCCATTTTTTCCTTCCTCAAACGTTGAGGATATGGAATTCTTGGTTTATATGGTTTGAGTATTGGAGTAGGTTTATCAACTGGTGTAGAATTTTGTTCATTTTCTTTAGATTCCTCTTCTACTTCATCCTCACTATCATTTTGGACAACAGGACTTGTTGGGGTTGGGTTGGGTGGTGGATCATAAGATAGACCACTACGAGTGTATACAGCATTCACCTGCTCATTTCTTGTTTGAGGAGGTCGATAATTTCCAGATGATGGTTTTGGATTGGTTTGGGTATTACTTGGCAAGGTACCAGATGGTCTTGCAGCGAGTTGATCAGAAAGACGACCAAATTTGGTCTCAAGATCTTGGATAGAAGCTTGATGATTCTTTTGACCTTGTTCAACCTTGCTTTTGAGCATAAAGAATTGATTTTTCATGAATTCGTTCGTTTGTTTTTGAGCATGCACAAATTCACGCATGGTTTTTTCGAATTCAGATTCTTCGTTTTTTGTTTCACGAGAACGATTTTCATCATGAAAAGATGTCTGATGATTTTCATCACGAGTTTTGGAACGATTATCATCCCATGGGTTTATCATCACACTCGGATGAGGAGTGATTTCCACCACAATGAGTACATCCCTCACGAATTTCTTTGATTTCTTTTTGGATACTTTCGAATTTGGAATCAATTTTAGAGGTAAAATCTTTCATCATATCCAAGATTTTAGAATTTTCATTTGTTGCTTCGGCAAATGCAACCGTTTTTCGTTGAGGTTTAGTTTTGGCATCTTTAGACCAATCAAGCTTAAGAAGTACACGGTCTTCTAGTAAATTGTAAGCTTCATTAGGAGTCTTATAAAGGAAAATTCCTCCGGCATCAAGTATGCCTTGAGTTGTGTCATCTAGACCATGGTAAAAGATTTGGATGATATTACCGCGAGACAATCCATGCCCATGACAACTACGGAGCATGTTTTTCATTCGAAGCCAAGCTTCAACAATATTTTCTCCTTCTTTTTGAGTGAAACTACGAATTTCACCTAAGAGTCGATCAAACATGGCTGGTGGAAAGAAACGCCCAACAAACGCTCTTCTCATTTGGTCCCAAGTTGTGATCACTCGGGGCTTAATTCATTATACCAAATTTTCGCTTCTCCGGTGAGAGACGATGGAAAAAGTTTAAGTCGGATTGAATTTTGGATCGGTAGTTCCATAACGAAACATGTCACAAATTTCAAGGAAATCGGCAATATGTTTATGTGGATAAGATTTAACTCTACCATCAAATTGGTTATCTTTAATCATCGAGAGATGATGACCTTTGATAGTAAAATTTTCTCCTAGATTCACGGGAATAATTGCGGCTTCGGGCGTAGGAGCTACTACCCTATTGGTATCCCACATGGAAATGGTATTTCTTGAAAAAGATTAACGATTGGATGAACTTCGAAAAGGTTTTCAAAGGGTGGATTTTTGGTTCTTGGTATTCTTTGATCGGGTGGAACAAATGGAGTTCTTCTTTTACGAAATAAACTTTCGGGATTAGATAAGGGTGTACGCAACTCGTCGCTTGAAGAACGAGTGGTCATGCACAAGAAAAACGAGTCTTAAAGAAAACTAAAAAGAAAAAAAAAATTTATGGTCAGGCCGGCGGTATGGAATTACTGGCCGACGGTTTGGTCGAATTCGAAAAGAAAATTTGAGACAGAAAGATTATAACGCCCGGTTTTGATTTATACCGGCAATTTTGGACATAGAAATTTTTTTTTTACGTGATACCGGCGGTTTGGATTTTTATTCCGGCGGTATGGACAGACCGAAAGATTATACCGCCCGGTTTTTATTTATGACGACGGTATGGGAGAAAATTTAGAAATTTTTTTTTTTTTTTTTTTAGAGAGAACCTAAATAATACGCTAAAGAGTAACAATACTAGTAAGATTAAAACTAATGAATTATAAGCAAAAAACTCACTCAAACGAGATTCAAATCCCCGGCAGCGGCACCAAAAACTTGATGTGTTTCAAGGGATACACCCGTTAGGAGTACAAGTTTTAAAATTTATAACACGATTTACCAAAGGTTCAAACGAAACACATACGAGCAAGTATACTCGTTCGTGTGTAGTAAGAGATAATTGAGGTAAGCCAAGGTCGTTCACTAGGATTTATTTTGTTTGTGTGATGTGAATTTTTGTAAATAAATAGCAATCCAACTAAGCAATTCTAATTAGCAAGCAAATAAAGATGATGTAAATTCAATAATTAAAAGACAACACTTGCCTAGACTAGTTTTACAAAATGTTGTAATGATGATTACAAATAATGAAGGACACTTGTGAAATAATCAACAACGATCCGTGAGTAATTGAAGTTATGATTGGTACGAGTTTTAGTCTCCTTTTCCTGCGTTTCCCTCCTCTTTGTCGCCCACTTGTAAGGGAGATGTGACAGATTTTTCTGTAGTAGTTTTTATTCTCTTGATTGTTTTTTTCTTTCTTCTTTCTTCCTCATGTATATAGGGAGACTTCCCCTTGGCCAAAAAGAAAACAACTTGGGCTCCAAGTGTCATAATGATGCAGGAACTTTAGTGATTAGAAGTAAATGATTGGCCTTGGTGTTAATGGTGCTTAAAGTGAAGAGTTAATGCAACTCTTCATGTCAATTTTTCTGCATACCTCAGGTATGAAAATGTAGACCCTGGGTATGGGTGACAGCGACGGCTATACCTCAGGCATGAATTCTTATACCTCAGGCATGGGCTCCCCTTCTTTAAACCTTGGGTCTAGAAACTTAAACCTTGGGTTTAGACCAAGTCTTGCACATAACTTTCAACTCAAAGCTAGCATATAATTCCCACTTGTAACACACTTCTTGGCACTTATTCTTGACTTCATTTCCATATCTTTCTCTTGAACTTGAACATGATCATAGCATGAATCTTTATCTTGAACGGAAAACTTCACTTCGCGCATATTTACTTGATTTTGTCGACTTTTCTTCATCTTTTTATCTATTTCCTTCGACATAGTTGTACCTGAACCTAAACACATCTTTTGCACCTTTTAAGCATAAAATGTTCATAAATACAACCAAATAACATGCATAATCATAAGAATAACGCTATGAAAACATGTTCAAAATGAGCGTTATCAAATCCTCCACACTTACACTTTGCTTGCCCCCAATCAAATCTAGCTTTTAAGAAAATCCATTTGATAAAAACGAGATGCAAATCTATCCAGCACAAGTACAAGATAAGATCCATCTATTTAGGCTTATAAATGAAAAGATGAGATGTTTGACAATACCTTAATGATTCTCTTGCCTGATAACATATTAAGACACCTCACGAAAGAAATATGAAGTATGATTCACTCAACACTCATTTGTAGTGATTGGAAAATAGAATATAATCACACTCATTGCGCAGATATAATCCAAATATTACCATATGCTTGTACAAGAAACAAAACTCAACCGACGTGGCGTAAGCACCAAATGTAAACATCTAAGAGGACTTTTATTCGGGTTTAAGGTTTCAAGGGTTATATGAGACTATTGTGTCACTATCTCATGTAAAACATAATAGCTCGCTAACAACGAAGTCTCGAATTATTAAATAACGGATGGTCACTAAGGATAACCTTAGCTCGCTAACAACGCTATCTCATTCCTCAAGAAATCGGATGGTCACTACATGTCAATACACTTGATATTTTCACAAAGCCAAAAGGGTAGGGATAAGACATGGGATATATATATATATATATTTGGTTTAAAAATTGGAGAACTTTACAAATAGCCAAAGTCTACAACCAAGTGCTACTAGCTACATCAACCACTTTCCTCAGAAATTGAGATTCTTCCTTGATATCATACATTCATAGCTCATTGGCTATCCATGTCATCAAACAACGACGATGACTTATTTTATTTCTCTTTTTCCTTCTCTTCTTTCTCTTTTTTTTTTTTTTTTTTTTTTTTTTTTTTTTTTTTTCATACCAATATATTACCCATGAGATTATCATGGAGTTCGCAACTTTCTCATTTTCAAGGATTCCCACATAACAACCATCTTTCCAAGTAGCTAGTAACCAACCAAGACTTGAATATGGGTAAGGTTAAGGCTAAAGGTGAGAAATATTTTTATATATATATATATTTTTTTTGGTGTAACAAAATGAAAAGACTGGCTCGGAGGGTGTACTAATGGAATCTAGTACTAAAATTAAGTACTAACAAATGGGTCCATGGAAGTGGTTAACCAACCAATGTGGCTAGCTAATATATCAATATGTGTAAAATGGAAGGCCATTTGGTTTAATTCCTAAGGTAGCCTCTTATCACGCGAATACATTTATATCACACGAATGTGATCTCACTACGGTCTTGTAATGACTTGCATGTACAAGTTCTAGAATAAATAAGATCACTGGCACACTCATAACAAAAAGATTAGAGCATAAAAGATATATGCTTTAAAAGAATAGGCTCAAATCCTTACATATTTAGTTGAATGGCTTATAGTTGTGCTATCAATGTTATCAATCCAAAAATGGATTGCAATGCCAATCAGGATACATCTCGAATTTTCAAAAATTACATGTTTTATTAGTGGATTAATTTAGTTATTCTTTATCAATATTCTCAATGTGCGAAAACAACTAGATAAAAAGGGCAAACAGTTTAAAAATAGGCTCAAAAAATTTAAAAGTCTGGTTCATTTCCTATTTCCTCCCCCCACACTTAAGTTTGATATTGTCCTCAATGTTAAGAACGAAAAATCATAAAAATATGGAAATGGAGCATCAGAGAAATGATATTGCCTGAACTTAAGGAATAGAAGGATTCCATTTGCTTTCAAGATCAAGCATCATATCCTGCATAATCATCAAAACAAAAACACACAAAAATGCAAAATATTTTTGTATTTTATTATTCATAAAATTAAGGCCCCCACACTTATGGTGAAACCATCGGGGCATAAAAACAAACACACGGGTTGCCTCCCGAGAAGCGCTAAATTTATTAAAGAGTCATCAGCCCGACTCATTCTCTCTTTACTTTGGTGGTTTGTGTTTAGGATTCTTTCCTAATTTCTTTGGAATATACACCACACTTTCTCTTACTATTCCTTTTCTATTTTTGTCAATATCGTATAACTTTGCAGTGTTACACGTTCTAGGAAGAACATCTCAGACGTAACCAGTTTTCGAAGCCCATGGTATTACTTTTTTATAATCGGCAGGAAAATGTCTCATAAATGGAATAGCAGTATATTTCTTTTTATCGAGCAGTTCAAGTGGAATTTCCTCACTTGACATTTCATTCAATTGCTCCTCATCATGGTAGAATTTAATTCGATGTCCATTAACAATGAAAGTTCCACCCTTTTTATCATATAGTTCAACATATCCGGATGGAAAACCATGTTTTACCACGAATGGACCAAACCATTTGGTTCTGAGTTTAGGAGCTTTGAATTTATACTTTGAATTGAACAAAAGGACTTTGTCTCCAGCCTTGAATTCTTTACGGATTCTTAGCTTCCAATCATGATAAGCTTTTGTTCGAGCTTTGTATAGTTTTGAGTTTTCATATGCTTGGAGTCTTAATTCATCGAGTTCATGTAATTGTAAAAATCGTTTTTCTCCAGCGATTTTTAAATCAGGATTACATTGTCTCAATGCCCAGTAAGCACGATGTTCAATTTCAAATGGTAAATGACAATTCTTTCCATATATAAGTCTATACGGGGTTGTACCAATTGGAGTTTCATATGCCGTTCTAAACGCCCATAGAGCATCATCAAGTTTTCTTGACCAAACAGAAGGATTATCCTTAACTGTTCTTTCAAGTATTCTTTTTAAAGCTCTATTAGTGTTTTCGACTTGACCACTAGTCTGAGGATAGTATGCTGTTGAGAAACGATGGTGGACCCCATATCGCTTCATAGCTTTTTTCCATTTGATGATTACAGAAATGAGTTCCTCTATCACTTATTAAAGCTTTTGGAATTCCGAATCGAGAGAAAAGCTTTTTCAAAAAATTCACAACTACTCGTGCATCGTTAGTGGGTAGGGCTTCTGCTTCCGCCCATATGGAAACATAATCTACTTCAACGAGAATGTATTCGAATTTATGAGATTTAGGAAAAGGTCCCATGAAGTCAATTCCCCAGATATCAAATATCTCAGAAACTTGGATGCTTTTTTGAGGCATTTCATCTCTACGAGAAAGATTACCAGATTTTTGGCATGCATCACAATTCTGCACAAGTGTATGTGCTTCTTTAAAAATTGTTGGCCAATAAAATCCCGCATCAAAAACTTTTTCAGCGATGGTGGACGGTCCATAATGTCCTCCGGTTGGGCCATGATAACATTCATCAAGAATTTTTTGAGTTTCGGAACCATACACACATCTTCTTATTATACCATCGGGGCACATTTTGAAAAGATACGGTTCATCCCAAAAATAATATTTTAAGTTTGCAAAGAATTTACCATGCTCTCTATGAATAGACCTTTTTGTAATATTCCTCCAGCTAAATAATTTGCATAATTTGGAAACCATGGAATTTCTTCATCTTCAATTCCCATAAGAGTTTCGTAGGGAAAGTAATCATCAATATCGTTTTCACCTAATTCCTCTAAATTTGGATTTTCTAATCGAGATAAATGATCTGCCGCCACATTTTCTGCTCCTTTCTTATTCTGGATTTCTATGTCAAATTCTTGAAGCAATAAAATCCATCGGATAAGACGTGGTTTTTCATCTTGTTTAGCAAACAGATATTTCAGAGCTGAATGATCGGTGAATACAATTGTTTTTGATAAAACAAGATAGGAACGAAATTTGTCGAATGCAAAAACTACAGCTAAAAGTTCTTTTTCAGTCACTGTGTAGTTTTGTTGGGCACTATTCAAGGTTTTGCTAGCGAAATATATAGGACGAAAATGTTTACCATCTCGCTGTCATAATACTGCTCCAACAGCATAATCACTTGCATCGCACATGAGTTCAAACGGCAATGACCAACTTGGTGAAATCATAATTGGTGCATTTGTTAGCTTGTTTTTTAATGTTTCGAATGCCTTGATGCACTCTTCATTGAAGTCAAAGACTGAATCTTTTTCAAGCAATTTCGTCATTGGACGAGAGATTTTTGACAAATCTTTAATGAATCGACGATAATATCCCGCATGTCCCAAAAAACATCTAACACCTTTAACGTTAGTTGGGGGTGGTAACTTAGTAATAGCATCAATTTTCGCTTTATCGACTTCGATTCCTTTGCTCGAAATCTTGTGACCAAGGACAATTCCTTCCGTCACCATAAAATGACATTTTTCCCAATTAAGTACGAGATGAGAAGTTTTGCATCTTTCAAGCATTTTATCAAGATTGTTAAGGCACGACTCAAATGAGTCTCCAAATACTGAAAAATCATCTATGAATACTTCCATGGAGGTTTCAAGCATATCTTGAAAAATAGCAATCATGCATCTTTGAAATGTTGCTGGTGCGTTACAAAGACCAAAAGGCATACGCCTACAAGCATATGTGCCGTACGTTCACGTGAATGTGGTTTTTTCTTGATCAGCTGGATCTATTGGAATTTGAAAGTACCCGGAAAATCCATCGAGAAAGCAAAAGTATTTGTTCCCCGCAAGTCTTTCCAACATTTGATCCATGAACGGTAATGGAAAATGATCTTTTCTGGTGGCATCATTTAATTTTCTATAATCAATGCATACCCGCCAACCAATGATAGTTCTTGTAGGAACAAGCTCATTGCGTTCATTAGTTATGACAGTTGTTCCTCCTTTCTTAGGAACACAGTGAACAGGACTCACCCATGAGCTATCCTCAACAGGATAAATAATTCCAGCGTCAAGAAGTTTGATTATTTCTTTCTTGACTACTTCCTTCATATTTGGATTGAGTCTTCGTTGTCTTTGAACAACTGGTTTAGAATCAGTTTCAAGATTTATTTTATGTTTGCAAAAGTTTGGACTTATTCCAGGAATATCAGAAGTTTTCCAAGCAAAAGCTTCTTTATGCTTTTTGAGTATAGAAACTAGTCGTTCCTTTTCATCTGGTTTAAGTTTTGAAGATATGACAACTGGAAGAAGAGAATTCTCTTCCAAAAATGCATATTCCAAATGATCAGGGAGAGGTTTCAAAACTAGATCTACTGGCGGTTCTTCAATTGTGGTTGAAATTCTCATATCATTATTGAATTCTAACTCTTCAAAGTTAGTATTTTCTTCCTTCGAAATTTCTTCGATGTCAATCTGCATAAATTCTGCAAATTCTCTATCGAGATCTTCATCACTGATTTGTCCAAATGTGTTATGAGGCTTAATTCTTTCATCAAGCATTTCATCGAATGTTTCTTCTGTTATATCATCGATAACATCAATGCTATAACAAGTGTCATCATTCGCATGAGAATACTTCATGGCTTGATTAATTGAAAAAGAAATTCTTTCATCCCCAACTCCAAGGTTGAGTTCTTTGTTTTTTACTCGAATGATAGCATCTGCACTACTTAGGAAAGGTCTTCCTAGAATTAATGGAACTTTGCTATCTTCCTCCATCTCAAGGATCACAAAATCAACAGGAAAAACAAATTTTCCAACTTGAACAAGCATATTTTCAGCTACTCCAACAGGATACTGAATAGTATGGTTGGCTAATCGTATACTCATTCTTGTTGGTTTCAATGTTTTGATTGAAAGTTTCGCATACAACGAGTATGGCATAAGATTGATACTTGCATCCAAGATCGGCTAAAGCATCACAAGTGATTGAATTTCCCAAGGTACATGGAATAAGAAAACTTCCTGGATCACCGAGTTTCTTTGGTAATTTATTTTCAATTATTGCAGAGCAATCTTCATTTAAGAAAGTAGCGGAAATGTTTTACATTTTACTTTTATTATTCGCAAGTTCTTTTAAAAATTTCCCATAATTGGGCATTCCAGCTAGAACATCAACAAGAGGAATGTTGATTCTAACTTCTTTTAGTAAATCAATGAACTTTCCATATCGTTCTTCCATTTTTTCCTTCCTCAAACATTGAGGATATGGAATTCTTGGTTTATATGGTTTGAGTATTGGAGTAGGTTTATCAACTGGTGTAGAATTTTGTTCATTTTCTTTAGATTCCTCTTCTACTTCATCCTCACTATCATTTTGGACAACAGGAGTTGTTTGGGTTGGGTTGGGTGGTGGATCATAAGATAGACCACTACGAGTGTATACAGCATTCACCTGCTCATTTCTTGTTTGAGGTGGACGATAATTTCCAGATGATGATGGTTTTGGATTGGTTTGAGTATTACTTGGCAAGGTACCGGATGGTCTTGCAGCGAGTTGATCAGAAAGACGACCAAATTTGGTCTCAAGATCTTGGATAGAAGCTTGATGATTCTTTTGACCTTGTTCAACCTTGCTTTTGAGCATAAAGAATTGATTTTTCATGAATTCGTTCGTTTGTTTTTGAGCATGCACAAATTCACGCATGGTTTTTTCGAATTCAGATTCTTCATTTTTTGTTTCACGAGATCGATTTTCATCACGAGTTTTGGAACGATTATCATCCCTTGGTGGACGATCTTGCCAATCTCGAGAATTTCTACCGTAGTAGTTTCCACGATATCCTCCTCCTCGATATCCTCCAGAAACATAATTAGCTTCTGCTTCGGGACCTCCCATGGGTTTATCATCACACTCGGATGAGGAGTGATTTCCACCACAATGAGTACATCCCTCACGAATTTCTTTAATTTCTTTTTGGATACTTTCGAATTTGGAATCAATTTTAGAGGTAAAATCTTTCATCATATCCAAGATTTTAGAATTTTCATTTGTCGCTTCGGCAAATGCAACCGTTTTTCGTTGAGGTTTAGTTTTGGCATCTTTAGACCAATCAAGCTTAAGAAGTACACGGTCTTCTAGTAAGTTGTAAGCTTCATTAGGAGTCTTATAAAGGAAAATTCCTCCGGCATCAAGTATGCCCTGAGTTGTGTCATCTAGACCATGGTAAAAGATTTGGATGATATTACCACGAGACAATCCATGCCCATGACAACTACGGAGCATGTTTTTCATTCGTAGCCAAGCTTCAACAATATTTTCTCCTTCTTTTTGAGTGAAACTACGAATTTCACCTAAGAGTCGATCAAACATGGCTGGTGGAAAGAAATGCCCAACAAACGCTCTTCTCATTTGGTCCCAAGTTGTGATCACTCGGGGCTTAATTCATTATACCAAATTTTCGCTTCTCCGGTGAGAGACGATGGAAAAAGTTTTAGTCGGATTGAATTTTGGATCGGTAGTTCCATAACGAAACATGTCACAAATTTCAAGGAAATCGGCAATATGTTTATGTGGATAAGATTTAACTCTACCATCAAATTGGTTATCTTTAATCATCGACAGATGATGACCTTTGATAGTAAAATTTTCTCCTAGATTCACGGGAATAATTGCGGCTTCGAGCGTAGGAGCTACTACCCTATTGGTATCCCACATGGGTTGATCGTCAGCCATTGGAAATGGTATTTCTTGAAAAAGATTAACGATTGGATGAACTTCGAAAAGGTTTTCATAGGGTGGATTTTTGGTTCTTGGTATTCTTTGATCGGGTGGAACAAATGGAGTTCTTCTTTTACGAAATAAACTTTCGGGATTAGATAAGGGTGTACGCAACTCGTCGCTTGAAGAACGAGTGGTCATGCACAAGAAAAACAAGTCTTAAAGAAAACTAAAAAGAAAAGAAAAAAAATTTTATGGTCAGGCCGGCGGTATGGAATTACTGGCCGACGGTTTGGTCGAATTCGAAAAGAAAATTTGAGACAGAAAGATTATAACGCCCGGTTTTGATTTATACCGACAATTTTGGACATAGAATTTTTTTTTTTTTTACGTGATACCGGCGGTTTGGATTTTTATTCCGGCGGTATGGACAGACAGAAAGATTATACCGCCCGGTTTTGATTTATAACGACGGTATGGGAGAAAATTTAGAATTTTTTTTTTTTTTTTTTTTTTTTTTTTTTTTTTTTTTTTTTTTTTTTAGAGAGAACCTAAAGAATACGCTAAAGAGTAACAATACTAGTAAGATTAAAACTAATGAATTATAAGCAAAAAAATCACTCAAACGAGATTGAAATCCCCGGCAGCGGCACCAAAAACTTGATGTGTTTCAAGGGATACACCCGTTAGGAGTACAAGTTTTAAAATTTATAACACGATTTACCAAAGGTTCAAACGAAACACATACGAGCAAGTATACTCGTTCGTGTGTAGTAAGAGATAATTGAGGTAAGCCGAGGTCGTTCACTAGGATTTATTTTGTTTGTGTGATGTGAATTTTTGTAAATAAATAGCAATCCAACTAAGCAATTCTAATTAGCAAGCAAATAAAGATGATGTAAATTCAATAATTAAAAGACTACACTTGCCTAGACTAGTTTTACAAAATGTTGTAATGATGATTACAAATAATGAAGGACACTTGTGAAATAATCAACAACGATCCGTGAGTAATTGAAGTTATGATTGGTACGAGTTTTAGTCTCCTTTTCCTGCGTTTCCCTCCTCTTTGTCGCCCACTTGTAAGGGAGATGTGACAGATTTTTCTGTAGTAGTTTTTATTCTCTTGATTGTTTTTTTCTTTCTTCTTTCTTCCTCATGTATATAGGGAGACTTCCCCTTGGCCAAAAAGAAAACAACTTGGGCTCCAAGTGTCATAATGATGCAGGAACTTTAGTGATTAGAAGTAAATGATTGGCCTTGGTGTTAATGGTGCTTAAAGTGAGGAGTTAATGCAACTCTTCATGTCAATTTTTCTGCATACCTCAGGTATGAAAATGTAGACCCTGGGTATGGGTGACAGCGACGGCTATACCTCAGGCATGAATTCTTATACCTCAGGCATGGGCTCCCCTTCTTTAAACCTTGGGTCTAGAAACTTAAACCTTGGGTTTAGACCAAGTCTTGCACATAACTTTCAACTCAAAGCTAGCATATAATTCCCACTTGTAACACACTTCTTGGCACTTATTCTTGACTTCATTTCCATATCTTTCTCTTGAACTTGAACATGATCATAGCATGAATCTTTATCTTGAACGGAAAACTTCACTTCGCGCATATTTACTTGATTTTGTCGACTTTTCTTCATCTTTTTATCTATTTCCTTCGACATAGTTGTACCTGAACCTAAACACATCTTTTGCACCTTTTAAGCATAAAATGTTGATAAATACAACCAAATAACATGCATAATTATAAGAATAACGCTATAAAAACATGTTCAAAATGAGCGTTATCAAATCCCCCACACTTACACTTTGCTTGCCCCCAAGCAAATCTAGCTTTTAAGAAAATCCATTTGATAAAAACGAGATGCAAATCTATCCAGCACAAGTACAAGATAAGATCCATCTATTTAGGCTTATAAATGAAAAGATGAGATGTTTGACAATACCTTAATGATTCTCTTGCCTGATAACATATTAAGACACCTCACGAAAGAAATATGAAGTATGATTCACTCAACACTCATTTGTAGTGATTGGAAAATAGAATATAATCACACTCATTGCGCAGATATAATCCAAATATTACCATATGCTTGTACAAGAAACAAAACTCAACCGACGTGGCGTAAGCACCAAATGTAAACATCTAAGAGGACTTTTATTCGGGTTTAAGGTTTCAAGGGTTATATGAGACTATTGTGTCACTATCTCATGTAAAACATAATAGCTCGCTAACAACGAAGTCTCGAATTATTAAATAACGGATGGTCACTAAGGATAACCTTAGCTCGCTAACAACGCTATCTCATTCCTCAAGAAATCGGATGGTCATTACATGTCAATACACTTGATATTTTCACAAAGCCAAAAGGGTAGGGATAAGACATGGGATATATATATATTTGGTTTAAAAATTGGAGAACTTTACAAATAGCTAAAGTCTACAACCAAGTGCTACTAGCTACATCAACCACTTTCCTCAGAAATTGAGATTCTTCCTTGATATCATACATTCATAGCTCATTGGCTATCCATGTCATCAAACAACGACGATGACTTATTTTATTTCTCTTTTTCCTTCTCTTCTTTCTCTCTCTCTTTTTTCTTTTTTTTTTTTTTTTTTTTTTTTTTTTTTTTTTTTTAATACCAATATATTATCCATGAGATTATCATGGAGTTCGCAACTTTCTCATTTTCAAGGATTCCCACATAACAACCATCTTTCCAAGTAGCTAGTAACCAACCAAGACTTGAATATGGGTAAGGTTAAGGCTAAAGGTGAGAAATATTTTTATATATATATATATATTTTTTGGTGTAACAAAATGAAAAGACTGGCTCGGAGGGTGTACTAATGGAATCTAGTACTAAAATTAAGTACTAACAAATGGGTCCATGGAAGTGGTTAACCAACCAATGTGGCTAGCTAATATATCAATATGTGTAAAATGGAAGGCCATTTGGTTTAATTCCTAAGGTAGCCTCTTATCACGCGAATACATTTATATCACACGAATGTGATCTCACTACGGTCTTGTAATGACTTGCATGTACAAGTTCTAGAATAAATAAGATCACTGGCACACTCATAACAAAAAGATTAGAGCATAAAAGATATATGCTTTAAAAGAATAGGCTCAAATCCTTACATATTTAGTTGAATGGCTTATAGTTGTGCTATCAATGTTATCAATCCAAAAATGGATTGCAATGCCAATCAGGATACATCTCGAATTTTCAAAAATTACATGTTTTATTAGTGGATTAATTTAGTTATTCTTTATCAATATTCTCAATGTGCGAAAAAAACTAGATAAAAAGGGCAAACAGTTTAAAAATAGGCTCAAAAAATTTAAAAGTCTGGTTCATTTCCTATTTCCTCCCCCCACACTTAAGTTTGACATTGTCCTCAATGTTAAGAACGAAAAATCATAAAAATATGGAAATGGAGCATCAGAGAAATGATATTGCCTGAACTTAAGGAATAGAAGGATTCCATTTGCTTTCAAGATCAAGCATCATATCCTGCATAATCATCAAAACAAAAACACACAAAAATGCAAAATATTTTTGTATTTTATTATTCATAAAATTAAGGCCCCCACACTTATGGTGAAACCATCGGGGCATAAAAACAAACACACGGGTTGCCTCCCGAGAAGCGCTAAATTTATTAAAGAGTCATCAGCCCGACTCATTCTCTCTTTACTTCGGTCGTTTGTGTTTAGGATTCTTTCCTAATTTCTTTGAAATATACACCACACTTCCTCTTACTATTCCTTTTCTATTTTTGTCAATATCGTATAACTTTGCAGTGTTACACGTTCTAGGAAGAACATCTCAGACGTAACCAGTTTCCGAAGCCCATGGTATTACTTTTTTATAATCGGCAGGAAAAGGTCTCATAAATGAAATAGCGGTATATTTCTTTTTATCAAGCAGTTCAAGTGGAATTTCCTCACTTGACATTTCATTCAATTGCTCCTCATCATGGTAGAATTTAATTCGATGTCCATTAACAATGAAAGTTCCACCCTTTTTATCATATAGTTCAACATATCCGGATGGAAAACCATGTTTTACCACGAATGGACTAAACCATTTGGTTCTGAGTTTAGGAGCTTTGAATTTATACTTTGAATTGAACAAAAGGACTTTGTCTCCAGCCTTGAATTCTTTACGGATTCTTAGCTTCCTATCATGATAAGCTTTTGTTCGAGCTTTGTATAGTTTTGAGTTTTCATATGCTTGGAGTCTCAATTCATCGAGTTAATGTAATTGTAAAAATCATTTTTCTCCAGCGATTTTTAAATCAGGATTACATTGTCTCAATGCCCAGTAAGCACGATGTTCAATTTCAAATGGTAAATGACAATTCTTTCCATATATAAGTCTATACGGGGTTGTACCAATTGGAGTTTTCTATGCCGTTCTAAACGCCCATAGAGCATCATCAAGTTTTCTTGACCAAACCGAAGGATTATCCTTAACTGTTCTTTCAAGTATTCTTTTTAAAGCTCTATTAGTGTTTTCGACTTGACCACTAGTCTGAGGATGGTATGCTGTTGAGAAACGATGGTGGACCCCATATCGCTTCATAGCTTTTTCCATTTGATGATTACAGAAATGAGTTCCTCTGTCACTTATTAAAGCTTTTGGAATTCCGAATCGAGAGAAAAGCTTTTTCAGAAAATTCACAACTACTCGTGCATCGTTAGTGGGTAGGGCTTCTGCTTCCGCCCATTTGGAAACATAATCTACTGCAACGAGAATGTATTCGAATTTATGAGATTTAGGAAAAGGTCCCATGAAGTCAATTCCCCAGATATCAAATATCTCATAAACTTGGATGCTTTTTTGTGGCATTTCGTCTCTACGAGAAAGATTACCAGATTTTTGGCATGCATCACAATTCTGCACAAGTGTATGTGCTTCTTTAAAAATTGTTGGCCAATAAAATCCCGCATCAAAAACTTTTTTAGTGATGGTGGACGGTCCATAATGTCCTCCGGTTGGGCCGTGATGACATTCATCAAGAATTTTTTGAGTTTCGGAACCATACACACATCTTCTTATTATACCATCGGGGCACATTTTGAAAAGATACGGTTCATCCCAAAAATAATATTTTAAGTTTGCAAAGAATTTACCACGCTCTCTATGAGATAGACCTTTTTGTAATATTCCTCCAGCTAAATAATTTGCATAATCTACAAACCATGGAATTTCTTCATCTTCAATTCCCATAAGAGTTTCTTCGGGAAAGTAATCATCAATATCATTTTCACCTAATTCCTCTAAATTTGGATTTTCTAATCTAGATAAATGATCTGCCGCCACATTTTCTGCGCCTTTCTTATTCTAGATTTCTATGTCAAATTCTTGAAGCAATAAAATCCATCGGATAAGACGTGGTTTTGCATCTTGTTTAGCAAACAGATATTTCAGAGCTGAATGATCGGTGAATACAATTGTTTTTGATAAAACAAGATAGGAACGAAAATTGTCGAATGCAAAAACTACAGCTAAAAGTTCTTTTTCAGTCACTGTGTAGTTTTGTTGGGCACTATTCAAGGTTTTGCTAGCGAAATATATAGGACGAAAATGTTTACCATCTCGCTGTCCTAATACTGCTCCAACAGCATAATCACTTGCATCGCACATGAGTTCAAACGGCAATGACCAATTTGGTGAAATCATAATTGGTGCATTTGTTAGCTTGTTTTTTAATGTTTCGAATGCCTTGATGCACTCTTCATTGAAGTCAAAGACTGAATCTTTTTCAAGCAATTTCGTCATTGGACGAGATATTTTTGAAAAATCTTTAATGAATCGACGGTAAAATCCCGCATGTCCCAAAAAACTTCTAACGCCTTTAACGTTAGTTGGGGGTGGTAACTTACTAATAGCATCAATTTTCGCTTTATCAACTTCGATTCCTTTGCTCGAAATCTTGTGACCAAGGACAATTCCTTCCGTCACCATAAAATGACATTTTTCCCAATTAAGTACGAGATGAGAAGTTTTGCATCTTTCAAGCATTTTATCAAGATTTTTAAGGCACGACTCAAATGAGTCTCCAAATACTGAAAAATCATCCATGAATACTTCCATGGAGGTTTCAAGCATATCTTGAAAAATAGCAATCATGCATCTTTGAAATGTTGCTGGTGCGTTACAAAGACCAAAAGGCATACGCCTATAAGCATATGTGCCATACGTTCACGTGAATGTGGTTTTTTCTTGATCAGCTGGATCTATTGGAATTTGAAAGTACCCGGAAAATCCATCGAGAAAGCAAAAGTATTTGTTCCCCGCAAGTCTTTCCAACATTTGATCCATGAACGGTAATGGAAAATGATCTTTTCTGGTGGCATCATTTAATTTTCTATAATCAATGCATACCCGCCAACCAATGACAGTTCTTGTAGGAACAAGCTCATTGTGTTCATTAGTTACGACAATTGTTCCTCCTTTCCTAGGAACACAGTGAACAAGACTCACCCATGAGCTATCCTCAACAGGATAAATAATTCCAGCGTCAAGAAGTTTGATTATTTCTTTCTTGACTACTTCCTTCATATTTGGATTGAGTCTTCGTTGTCTTTGAACAACTGGTTTAGAATCAGTTTCAAGATTTATTTTGTGTTTGCAAAAGTTTGGACTAATTCCAGGAATATCGGAAGTTTTCTAAGCAAAAGCTTCTTTATGCTTTTTGAGTATAGAAACTAGTTGTTCCTTTTCATCAGGTTTAAGTTTTGAAGATATGAAAACTGGAAGAAGAGAATTCTCTTCCAAAAATGCATATTCCAAATGATCAGGGAGAGGTTTCAAAACTAGATCTACTGGCGGTTCTTCAATTGTGGTTGAAATTCTCATATCATTATTGAATTCTAACTCTTCAAAGTTAGTATTTTCTTCCTTCGAAATTTCTTCGGTGTCAATCTGCATAAATTCCGCAAATTCTCTATCGAGATCTTCATCACTGATTTGTCCAAATGTGTTATGAGGCTTAATTCTTTCATCAAGCAGTTCATCGAATGTTTCTTCTGTTATATCATCGATAACATCAATGCTATAACAAGTGTCATCATTCGCATGAGAATACTTCATGGCTTGATTAATTGAAAAAGAAATTCTTTCATCCCCAACTCCAAGGTTGAGTTCTTTGTTTTTTACTCGAATGATAGCATCTGCACTACTTAGGAAAGGTCTTCCTAGAATTAATGGAACTTTGCTATCTTCCTCCATCTCAAGGATCACAAAATCAACAGGAAAAACAAATTTTCTAACTTGAACAAGCATATTTTCAGCTACTCCAACAGGATACTGAATAGTATGGTTGGCTAATCGTATACTCATTCTTGTTGGTTTCAATGTTTTGATTGAAAGTTTCGCATACAACGAGTATGGCATAAGATTGATACTTGCACCAAGATCGGCTAAAGCATCACAAGTGGTTGAATTTCCCAAGGTACATGGAATAAGAAAACTTCCTGGATCACCGAGTTTCTTTGGTAATTTATTTTCAATTATTGCAGAGCAATCTTCATTTAAGAAAGTAGCGGAAATGTTTTCCATTTTACTTTTATTATTCACAAGTTCTTTTAAAAATTTCCCATAATTGGGCATTCCAGCTAGAACATCAACAAGAGGAATGTTGATTCTAACTTCTTTTAGTAAAACAATGAACTTTCCATATCGTTCTTCCATTTTTTCCTTCCTCAAACGTTGAGGATATGGAATTCTTGGTTTATATGGTTTGAGTATTGGAGTAGGTTTATCAACTGGTGTAGAATTTTGTTCATTTTCTTTAGATTCCTCTTCTACTTCATCCTCACTATCATTTTGGACAACAGGAGTTGTTTGGGTTGGGTTGGGTGGTGGATCATAAGATAGACCACTACGAGTGTATACAGCATTCACCTGCTCATTTCTTGTTTGAGGTGGTCGATAATTTCCAGATGATGGTTTTGGATTGGTTTGGGTATTACTTGGCAAGGTACCAGATGGTCTTGCAGCTAGTTGATCAGAAAGACGACCAAATTTGGTCTCAAGATCTTGGATAGAAGCTTGATGATTCTTTTGACCTTGCTCAACCTTGCTTTTGAGCATAAAGAATTGATTTTTCATGAATTTGTTCGTTTGTTTTTGAGCATGCACAAATTCACGCATGGTTTTTTCAAATTCAGATTCTTCATTTTTTGTTTCACGAGATCGATTTTCATCATGAAAAGATGTCTGATGATTTTCATCACGAGTTTTGGAACGATTATCATCCCTTGGTGGACGATTTTGCCAATCTCGAGAATTTCTACCGTAGTAGTTTCCACGATATCCTCCTCCTCGATATTGTCCAGAAACATAATTAGCTTCTGCTTCGGGACCTCCCTTGGGTTTATCATCACTCTCGAATGAGGAGTGATTTCCACCACAATGAGTACATCCCTCACGAATTTCTTTAATTTCTTTTTGGATACTTTCAAATTTGGAATCAATTTTAGAGGTAAAATCTTTCATCATATCCAAGATTTTAGAATTTTCATTTGTCGCTTCGGCAAATGCAACCGTTTTTCGTTGAGGTTTAGTTTTGGCATCTTTAGACCAATCAAGCTTAAGAAGTACACGGTCTTCTAGTAAGTTGTAAGCTTCATTAGGAGTCTTATAAAGGAAAATTCCTCCGGCATCAAGTATGCCTTGAGTTGTGATATCTAGACCATGGTAAAAGATTTGGATGATATTACCACGAGATAATCCATGCCCATGACAACTACGGAGCATGTTTTTCATTCGAAGCCAAGGTTCAACAATATTTTCTCCTTCTTTTTGAGTGAAACTACGAATTTCACCTAAGAGTCGATCAAACATGGCTGGTGGAAAGTAACACCCAACAAACGCTCTTCTCATTTGGTCCCAAGTTGTGATCACTCCGGGGCTTAATTCATTATACCAAATTTTCGCTTCTCCGGTGAGAGACGATGGAAAAAGTTTAAGTCGGATTGAATTTGGATCGGTAGTTCCATAACGAAACATGTTACAAATTTCAAAGAAATCGGCAATATGTTTATGTGGATCAGATTTAACTCAACCATCAAATTGGTTATCTTTAATCATCGAGAGATGATGACCTTTGATAGTAAAATTTTCTCCTAGATTCACGGGAATAATTGCGGCTTCGGGCGTAGGAGCTACTACCCTATTGGTATCCCACATGGGTTGATTGTCAGCCATTGGAAATGGTATTTATTGAAAAAGATTAACGATTGGATGAACTTCGAAAAGGTTTTCAAAGGGTGGATTTTTGGTTCTTGGTATTCTTTGATCGGGTGGAACAAATGGAGTTCTTCTTTTACGAAATAAACTTTCGGGATTAGATAAGGGTGTTCGCAACTCGTCGCTTGAAGAACGAGTGGTCATGCACAAGAAAAACGAGTCTTAAAGAAAACTAAAAAGAAAAGAAAAAAAAATTTTATGGTCAGGCCGGCGGTATGGAATTACTGGCCGACGATTTGGTCGAATTCGAAAAGAAAATTTGAGACAGAAAGATTATACCGCCCGGTTTTGATTTATACCGGCGGTTTTGGACTTAGAATTTTTTTTTTATTTTTTTACGTGATACCGGCGGTTTGGATTTTTTTGGCCGGCGGTATGAACAAACAGAAAGATTATACCTCCCGGTTTTGATTTATACCGGCGGTATGGGAGAAAAATTTAGATTTTTTTTATTTTTTTTTTTTTAGAGAGAACCTAAAGAATACGCTAAAGAGTAACAATACTAGTAAGATTAAAACTAATGAATTATAAGCAAAAAAACTCACTCAAACGAGATTCAAATCCCCGGCAGCGGCGCCAAAAACTTGATGTGTTTCAAGGGATACACCCGTTAGGAGTACAAGTTTTAAAATTTATAACACGATTTACCAAAGGTTCAAACGAAACACATACGAGCAAGTATACTCGTTCGTGTGTAGTAAGAGATAATTGAGGTAAGCCGAGGTCGTTCACTAGGATTTGTTTTGTTTGTGTGATGTGAATTTTTGTAAATAAATAGCAATCCAACTAAGCAATTCTAATTAGCAAGCAAATAAAGATGATGTAAATTCAATAATTAAAAGACTACGGTTGCCTAGACTAGTTTGCACAATTCCTTTGACATGATTATGATATTGGTTCCATTTGATTATGATCAACAAATTAGATGGTGTTCTAATTCGATTAGTGGTGTACTAACTATATTGTTTCAAATACTTTCAATCCTCGTCAAGATTTAGAGATTATAAAAACAATATTTAAGAATTGATCAATCCAAGATTAACACAACTCAATTACCCGATTCACTTTTTTTCACAAATAATTGACAACCACACTATTTAGCTTTCCAAGTTAAATTAAGTTTCTTATGAAATGGTCAATACATAAGGTAAAGCCCTCATAGAAAAAGGTTTACAACTAACTTACTAACAATGTCTTTTTCAACCCAATACATCATTAGAAATTACCCAAACTTAATAACTCTTTGGTGGAGAAAACTTAAGATAGCACAATTCGTTCTTAGTGTTAACTTTTCTTTTATATTAGAACCAATAAGTCATAACCAATCAAGTGAACCATAATTCAAACATCATCTAGGCAAGTGCATAAGGCACTTAGCCACTCATGGTAAACAAAGTAGTAATCATAAGAAATTGATCACTAGTAAACATGATTGAATAGTCTTACAAAATGTTGTAATGATGATTACAAATAATGAAGGACACTTGTGAAATAATCAACAACGATCCGTGAGTAATTGAAGTTATGATTGGTAAGAGTTTTAGTCTCCTTTTTCTGCGTTTTCCTCCTCTTTGTCGCCCACTTGTAAGGGAGATGTGACAGATTTTTCTGTAGTAGTTTTTATTCTCTTGATTGTTTTCTTCTTTCTTCTTTCTTCCTCATGTATATTGGGAGACTTCCCCTTAGCCAACAAGAAAACAACTTGGGCTCCAAGTGTCATAATGATGCAGGAACTTTAATGATTAGAAGTAAATGATTGTCCTTGGTGTTAATGGTGCTTAAAGTGAAGAGTTAATGCAACTCTTCTTGTCAATTTTTCTGCATACCTCAGGTATGAAAATGTAGACCCTGGGTATGGGTGACAGCGACGGCTATACCTCAGGCATGAATTCTTATACCTCAGGCATGGGCTCCCCTTCTTTAAACCTTGGGTCTAGAAACTTAAACCTTTGGTTTAGACCAAGTCTTGCACGTAACTTTCAACTCAAAGCTAGCATATAATTCCCACTTGTAACACACTTCTTGGCACTTATTCTTGACTTCATTTCCACATCTTTCTCTTGAACTTGAGCATAATCATAGCATGAATCGTTATCTTGAACGGAAAACTTCACTTCGCGCATATTTACTTGATTTTGTCGACTTTTCTTCATCTTTTTCTCTATTTCCTTCGACATAGTTGTACCTGAACCTAAACACATCTTTTGCACCTTTTAAGCGTAAAATGTTCATAAATACAACCAAATAACGTGCATAATCATAAGAATAATGCTATAAAAACATGTTCAAAATGAGCGTTATCACAGACTCTCACTCTTCCAGTATGCATAGATATGGTTATCTTCTTGAGCAAACTTTAATGGTGTCGTTGTATGTCAAGAATAGTATTAATCGGTATTGGCGGAACAAGCGAATGACCATGTATGTTATTTCTTTTTCTTGACAAATGATTTTATCAAGTTGATGTATAGTAGGTGTTTAAGCATGTTATATTTATTTGATATATTGGTTTAACACAAATCTTGATAAAGTATATGGTTGTTCTTTTTTACTGACTTAAAAGTATTATAGTATGTAATTTCAGTACCGGATCTCGAAGATACACTGCAACGTGACCAGTGATACGAGTTATCCAATCCGAGACAAATTAATTCCAATTTACATAACAGATGCAGATGGAGAAAACCATGTAGGTCTCGCGCCAAGGTGACATTTATATGTGTAGCAGTGCAATTACATATTATTTGAAATGGCTTATTGGTTTACGAAGGGACATTGTCATCCCAAGATCATGAAGGTGTTAATCGAGCAAGCACAAACCTTAAATCTAAGCTCTAGACTAGATCATTTTACAACGACAAATTTCATGTCTTTGCAGAGTATCTAAGGAAATTATTTGGATAGGATATGGTTCTTCCAATGAACACTGGTGCTGAAGGAGTTGAAGCTGCTATAAAGATGGCAAGAAAGTGGGGTTACAAGAAAAAAAAGGAATTCCTAAAGATCAGGTAGCAATTTAGTCATTTTTAAGGGACTTATAGCTTTTTCATTGATATTATTTCATATATATTGATTATCATTTTTCCCGAATTAAATTGCATCGATGTGTAAGCTATAATTTTTTTTATGTGATGAACTGTGATAACGATGCCAGTTGTGAATTTTGGCCATTGTTTAGTTTGAGCCCATACAAGGAGAGGCTGGGGTATGTACCTCTCATTTACATAATCATTTTAGAGATGTCGTGTTTGGTTATAGGGCCAAGTTGATATTGTGGTCGAACTTGGTTGACACAATTATGTCCCTTTTTAAGTTTTCTTATGTATAGTTATTACTTAGTTTGTATCTTCTCAATAATCTTTAACTAAAACCATTGATGAGTGATCCACCCATCAGTTAATAAGGCATTGATGAATCCTACAGGATGGGAGATGATTCTCCGCCTGTGAGTTAATCATGTATTGATGAATTATACATGATGGGAGGTGATTCTCAACCCATCAGCTTGATTAGTTATCGATGGATCCTTTAGGATGGGAGATGATTCTCTACCCATTATATAATCATGCATAAAAAAGTTTATCCTAATTATATGATGGGCGGACAATCATCTCCAGTCCTGTCTGCTCAACATCGATTCTTGGTTAACTGATGATGGGGAATACCATCTTATAGTAATCCTCGATTCCTGATTAACTGATGGGTGCAGAATCATCTCCCACCCTGATGGGGAATAATGATGTGTTTCCAAGAATTAGTACTAAAGGGGGCCAAAAGGGCGGGTAAGGTCACGGGTTTGGAACAAAAGTCATGAGTCAACTTCAAAAGAATGGTTCGATCATGTCACTGGTCAAGCAGGTTGGGCCGGGTTGCCAGGGGCAGCTGGCAAGAACACACTGAGTAAATTGTGGGAAACTAAAAGGGGGGTTGAATAGTTTACCGGTTTTAAAGCCTTTTAAAAATCTTGTTTTAAAAGTTTGCTATTTGAAACTTTGATTCGATCTTAAGGTGAAATCAAGTAACACCAATATGAACTACACAATAAACTAACTAATTCTAAATAATGAAAGTAAAGAGTAGAGTTGGAAAGATCAAACCGAGACAAAGGATTTATAGTGGTTCGGCTACGAAGCTCTTCTTCACCCTACTCCACTCCTCGAGTACCACACTCGAGAGTTTCAAACACTATATCAACAACCTCCCTTCAGGCGGAGAAAACCGTACACGTCGCTTATCCTTTTGCCGACACTAAGCTAGATGTCGAGTGCTAATCTTAGCTAGCACCAATCTACCAAGGTCCACGTAACTAAACACTCAAGCCCAATGGCTTCAAGAGATCACAATGATCAACTCTCACTTCACTCTACTCTATCTAACTCTAATCTATCGACCCTTGATCTTATTGATCAATCACACAAGCCCAATGGCTTTAAGAGATGTTCACTATCTCTATAAGATCACACTTGATCTTCACTCTCACTCACAAAAGATAAATAAACTTGATGTATGCTAAGATACAACAAGGTTGTAACAAATGTTACAAAGACCTAACAACTATAACTCTTGTATCTTCTTGAATACCTTGAGTTCTTCTCTTGCAAATGAAGAGGAATGATAACACCTTGTATCAACTAGGATACTTGTGTTCTTCTCTTGCTAATGAAGAGGAATGAAGAGGATCTCTTCATGGATGATTGGATCACTCTTAAAACAAAAGAAAACTAATCTAAATGATCAAAAAGAAAGAAAAGTGTGAGAGGTTTAAACTCAGAAGTTTTTCAGTGTGAAAGGGTGCCTAAAAACTGTGAATGGGGTTGGTTTTTATAGGCAAGAAAAATCTGAACGTTACAGAAAGAATTGTACGGACGGCTCTACTAAATCACCCACGGCTCCACTAAATTTAGTGGAACCGTGGAGCCGTCCCAGACAAGGACGCTCCAAATTTTGTCTTTTTTGGTGAAAACTTATTTGGGGAAGGTTGGAGCTGATTTTGGGGGGAAAAATAGCTGTTGTGATTTTCAAACTTATTTTTTCATTAAAACATTTCTTAATAATTCAAAAATAATTTGTCATGTGTATTTTTGAAAAAATGTTTTGTCCCATTAAAATGTTAACTCTCAAAACACAAATTCACTTCTTTGATCATTTGTCAAGTTGTAAATTTGTTCTAGAGTGATTTACGTAGAAACGGGATCTTCCGATTAAAAACTTGTTTACGTTAATTTTAACGTATCGTGATTTCACATTTTGTCATCCTCAAAACGTGAAGTAATCGAAAGATATAAATAACGTTTTTAGAACATTATTTGCATCAACAATCTCCCCCTTTTTGATGATGACAAAATATAAACTCATGTTAGGTTAAAATTAGTTTTAACAAGTTTTTAATGAGTTTACTCCAATTTCTCCCCCTTTTTGTCGAATCAAAAAGGTGACAAAGGCTCCCCCTTGATGTATACTCCCCCTCATTTGGAGAACACCAAGGAATCGAGCAATGGTGTATGCTAAAAAACAAAGTTAGATGACACATATACAATATCTAACAAGTAGCACATTTTGACAAATATCCAACCCCACAACAAATAGGTGAATAGCCAAAAAAGGCATGAACAACCATATTAAAGTCCATTTCATAAACATAAAATAAATGTCATACATGAGTATGACTACAACAAGAAAGCAAATAAAATAACAAGAAGACACATAAACATCAATAGTAGTATGAGGCTTCAAGATTTGCTTCCAACTTCAAAAGGGTTCCTAATTGTTTATTTGGAGGACTAAACATAACCATGTTTAGTTTGGGCTATTGTGTGGTGGAGGAGGTGGAAGGATGATGGGTCCAATGGGTAGTGTTAGGAGGTTTTCTAGGTATGAGAACCTAAAGGTAAGCTCATCTCTAAGGTTCATGATGAGATCTAGGTTGTGATGGCAACAAGCCCAACTCATGGTGTGTGAGTGTAGGGGATAAAGGATGGGATGACCCATTCAAGGTTGAGGTGATGGTGATAGGAAAGATGATGATGTGTTACTCCCAAACTCAAGAGGAGTGATTGGTGATAAGGTTAGGGTGAGAGCTAGAGGTTGTGGTGAAGGTGATGAGGATGATGTGTTAGTTCCAAGTTCAAGTGAGGTTGATGGTGATGAGTTGAGTGTTAAGGTTAGTGGTTGAATGGGACATGGTTGAGGTGAATGTGTGTTGGTTCTAATGGTGGTGGAGGATGAGGATGTTGGTTTGATTGAGGTTACCTTGGATGGAGCTTGGGGTGTAGTGAATGGAGATGATGATTTGGTAGAGGTTATGGGTGTGTGTATATCATCTTCATCATCCAAGGTGAGATCAATGAAGGTTATTTCTTGGGTGATAGGTTTAGTTGATGATTGAGGTGAGTTAGTTCTTTTGATCCATTGATCAATAAGAATGGTTTGATTGGTGGGTTTGATGTTGAATCTTGGTTTCTTGTTTTTGTGTGAGGTGGAAGCAATGGTGGAGGACATAATGGTTGAATGGTGAGTATGAAGGTGTAATGATAGCAATGTATGATGTTAGCTTAAGTATCCAAATCAAAGACATGCAAGGTTGAAAAGGATGTTGGATTTGGGGATTTGGGTGCATGGGAATCTAGTAATGTTTGCAGTTTTTTAGGGAAAGGAAGTCAAAAAGTGGAAGAGAATTTAAATTTTCGTCTTCCAGAGGCACGGTACCACTAAAGGCACCACGGCACCACTAAATTTAGTGGAGCCGTGGCCTCCATTTGACCTTCTTTCCAGGTCTGCAGGTTTTAGGCAGCCTAAATGGGGAAATTTCTGGGGAATCAGTTGGATGCAAATCTCAAGGCCTCAAATCACTAAACACATAGAATTCCTAAAGCTAGTTTCAACTAGCAACTAACATGATCATGTGATCATCTATGTATTTAGGCAACTATTAAGCATGCATAAGTTCTAGCAATTTTAACATCTAGTACATGTAATAAAATAAAATGACATGCATGAACTAGGCAAGATTGATTACCATAAAGGTTAATTAACTAATAAAATTAACCATGTTTAAGTGTGAAATGTTAAAAGGGAACATATCAAGCTAGTTAATTTTTAGATGGCCATACATAAGACCATAACAATAGCTAAATAGTAGTACTTAAATTAGTCATACTACTTAAGTTAGCACACTCTAATCCTTCCTTTTTCCCAACTTCTTGATCGAGTTCCCCAGTCCCTTAATGGCCTTGCCGATCAATTGAATCCCCCAATAGTCTGCTCATGCATCTCCACTTGTCAATTATACATTGTAGTTTGCCTTCTCATCACGCTGGTTAGGGTAACCAAGTTGGTTTGAAGGGAGGTTGTTGGTCGAAATGATGAGGTGTTAAGGTTGTCAAGGCAGTTGTCGAGAGAAGGAGAGGTAGGATGAGACGTTCCTTCTTCGTTCACCTCGTCATCATCTTCATCAATAGGTTGAGAAGATGAGCCAAGTTTGAAGGAGGAAGAGGAAGGAGGGTTATCGGAAGTGGATTTATGACCACGTTTGGACCCTTTGTCCTTACGTTGCTTTGTGCGACGTTGTGGTCCACCAAGGGATTTCATGACTGGATTGACTAGGACATAGTCGACACTTTGGAGATGTAGGTAAGTTTCCATAGCCCACATGAATAGACGAGTAAGCAACATACCATATGGCATGAGCTTATCAGAATGACTATGAATATTGGCCATTCTCTTGACCATATAGTATGCGAGGTTATAAGGTACCTCCATACTAAGACAATAGAGCATATGGGCAAGACTCGCCGAAATGTGATCACGGTTGCCGGCAAGGCTTAACACGTTCTCACGTAGAATGAGTTCCCAATTTCTAAGATCGGGAAGAAGCTCTTTGAGATAGATTTTGTTTGTGTCAAGAGGAACAAGGGAGCCATCATGTTTTTGATACGTGTGGACGACTCAAGGTTTTTGTATGACTTGTTTGAGGAGTTCGAGATTTGGAATTTCAGTACGATAAGCACCTACATTCTCAAGGTTGTAGAAAAGAGACTCGAGAGAATGGTCCTCAGTGTATGCACACTGACCATCTAAAGGAATACCGAGAATCTGACCAATTTCGGTGACGGACAAGATGATATTTTGGTTTTGAATCCAAAAATCAAGAAAAACATTACCATCATCATCAGTGAAGGTACGAACTTGACTATAAAACTCGAGGACAAAACGAGGACAAATTTGATTGTTTATTTTGTATAAACAGTCAAGGTCAATAGTGGGGAAACATTCTTGGATATTATCCAAGAGAACAAAATGGGCATCGACTACACGACCTTCGTGTATGTATCGATTTTGGACTTTGACAAAGTAGGCCTTTTTTTCATCAGGAATGGTTAGGTTTTCTAGTGTACTAACAATGTATTGTCTGGTATCTTGATAATCAATACGAGGCATTGTTTCCTACAAAAAAAAAATATTTTTGTATATGTTAATTCGTTGCATTTTAATACTTGCATTTCTAGTGTGTGTGCCTAGGTGCAAACAATGTGGAGGTGCGGTAATCTCGACTCTAAAATGAAACCTATGAGATTACCCAAACTCTCCTAACTTCACTTTCGCTCAATCAAATATGTCAAACAATACATATCAATTATGTAATTCGATCCATATTTGAGAGTTCATGTATGCATGCAAAAACGTTTTTAATTTGCATCAACAATGCATGAAAAAGGTTTCATGATCCTAGACTTGTGAAGTTTTCAAAAAAAATGATTGAATTGGGGTGTTTGGCAAACGCCTCAATGTGGCGCCAAAAAGCTTAAGTTTGAAAAGCTTCAATGTAACTCGTTCCTAATCCAATTTTAATCATCCTAAACATGATTCCACTACAAACAATCAATCATAATCCGATTCCAGTAATTAAATTCGGACTAGGTTTTGCTACATAAGTGGGTTTATGAAAATCCTAGGTTTAGGGAATCATGTGAATGCTACATTGTCTAATTCTAGTCTTAATTTCACAAAAGTTTAACAAAATTCGAAAATCCCCAATTCGATTTTGAACTCAAGAACAAACCCTAGACTCAAATTAAGAATGATTTACTTACAATTAGTGTTGTTGTGATTAGGATTTGTTGATTCCAATGCCTCAATCTTGATTTGCAAGTGTTTAATTGAATTTGGGTGTTAAGGTTCGGATTTGACAGCAAGAGGAAATGGTTTTGGGTTTGTTTGAAAGGCTGTGCAGAAGAAAAGAGGGAATAGGCGCGTTTTTCAGATGCACGGCACCACGGTTCCACTAAACATTAGTAGAGCCGTGTCTCTTTAATGGAGCCGTGTATCTGATTGAGCCATTTTTCTTCTGTTTTAACTTTTGGCTGATTAATCTTACTTATTTAGTAAGACTTTTTGACATGAGGGAAAAGTTTATACCTAATAAACTTTTTGACGAAAACGACTAGGAGGGATGACACGGAATGACCTTAGTGTTTCCAAGGAAACTGACTAAGTTGTCAGTGGATGAGGATTGGCTTCTAATATTTCCCGTGAAATAAAGAGAAGTCATGAGTAGTGATTTAGTGGATGACTATAATATTTCCCATGAAATATTTAATTAGTCGGAATACGAGACGCAAGGAATGACTCAATACTTCAAGTGAAATATTTAAGAGTCATGTGACGAGTGAGAGAGATGACTTAAAAAGTCATGGGTGAGTCGTAGAGAATGACATCAATGTTTCCCGCAAAACTTTTGAGAGGTCATAGAAGGGATGAAAGGTTATAAGGTATGACGCGAGGGATGACTTTAATATTTCCATGGAAATATTGAAATAGTCATGAGCGGGATGAGAGGAATGACTTAAGAAGTCATATGACGAGACGTGAGAGATGACTTTTAATACTTCAGAAGAAATATTCAAATAGTCATAAGAGGGGTGACGAGAATGTATTGGTTAGAGTATTGAAGATGTCGTCTCTTTTGACCTTATCGCGATGGAGGGGATGATGTACTTCGACGTGCTTCATTCATGAGCAAGCTATAGGGTTCCCAGACAAGTCTAATGGCATCTTGACTGCTACTCTTCACAGGGGGTTGTCTCATCTATAGTGTTTGTTGTCATGCCTTTCCGGCACTTACGTACTCGGCTTCGGTCGTGGAGACAACAAGAGTAGTTTGTTTCTTGGGGAACCAAGAAGTTTGTTAATCAACCTATGAGGGTACAAACATTACTCTCTATGTTTCAATCCACATTAACTCTCGCATTATCAGAGTTGGTATAGAAACATTTTCTACATCAATCTCCTTGAGATATCGTAGTCACAAGTGTGTAGTACCTTTAATATATCGGATGATACATCAAACACTTTGGTGTAAGAAGTTTTGAGACACTTCTTACAAGTGGGCACAAAGCCAACACTATTCATGACAATGGACCTACTTGCCGTTAGGTAAACTAATTTACCTATTATGCCTCCAACTTAGAGACATCCACGTACTCACCTTCATCGTCTCTTGTGAGATTTGTGTTTGTGGATATGGGCGTAAGTGTCTAAGCTAAGTGTCTTATGTGTGTATATATATATATATATATATATATATATATATATATATATATATATATATATATATATATATATATATATGTATGTATATATATAATATGTATAGTATACTAGAGTTTATGGGGATACTATCTTTAGGTTGAGTTATCTACGGGCTAGGGAAGAAACTTAATTCACTCATCACTTTCGTTTCAAACTTGTCACGCATGATCTTGAAGCGATCATCATACATTTCTGGACAAGTTGAGTTTGTCATGATGATTTGTGAATCTTTGTTTCTTTGTGATAGTGCCTACGATGTTAGATACTAACACTACTTCATGCTTAGCATTTCTACTAACAAAGGGGGTTTTAAGAAAGCATACCTGTGCCTGAGGTGTTTCTCTTAAAACTAGAAGATTAGACTACCTTTGTTGAATGTTAAGCGTATGAGACACGACTTGACTTATGCGTCACCAAATTTGTTTGATAACACATCATACTTCTTTTGTTAGACTCTAACGTTTATTTACACTCATGTTTTCCAAGCAAAAAAGAAGTTTAAACATCTGGTCCCCAATATCTCATGGGTCCAAAGTTGTTAGAGTTAAACATCCTACGCATTTGTTGCGTTAGTTTAGGATGTGAGAATGGAGGACACATTTCCCATGGTAAGTAACTTTGTTGTTGATGTTCATTCCAAGTTACGGGGAAGTTACTTGGATGATTTTGTCTTCTAAAGTTACCTCTCGGTAGAGGAGTTCTAGACCGAGGTTTGGGAGAATTTATTCTTCTAGGTGAAGGAGTAGTCGACCTAGTGTCACGCTTTACAAATCCATGTTCGGGAGATGACAATGGTTTGTAAAAGCCTTTGGCTTCCGCTCTACTTGGAGTAGACACTCTAGTACCATTTACAACTATGTGACTTGGTTTAGGACTTAAGTTATTTTTCAGAATTAACCCAGTTTTGTCTTCAGCACCAGACGGTACCACGGTACCACTAAATTTAGTGGTGCCGTCTGCACCTTTAGTGGTGCCGTCACCTTCAGACTTAGACATTTCAGACATTACAAATTTTAATTGTTTAGTACCACTTGTAGAAGCCTGATTTGGGTCAAATCCTAAACCCGCACGGTCATGTTCACTATATCTAATGTTTTCAAGTATATCATTAAGTGTTTTGGTTCCTTCATCAAACTTAATGATTCTTAAAGTATTTTCTTTAACTTTTTTATTTTCTATTTGAAGACTTATATATGACCCACATCCTAAGTCTACTTCTTTGTTTTTCTCAAGTCTCTTGACTTAATCTTTTAGTTCTAAAACTTGTAGTTCTAGTTCTTTTAGTTTTAATTTTAGCTTAGTGTTTCTACCTAAGATCTTAGTACTAACTACGCATAGTTTGTTGTATTCGTCATGCAATTCACTATCATCTGTTGACGAATTATCATTACTATAATAAGAATAGTCAGAATGTACCTCGTTAGAAGCTTGAGCCATTAGGCATGTTTCATCGTTAAGCTTCTTCTCTTCTTCTTCACCGCTATCACTCCAAGAGCCTCCTACACAAGCTCTTTGGTTGTTGGAGTTCGGTGGTTTAGGACATTCTCCTATGTGGTGATTAGGATCTCCGCATCTATAGCATTTCCTATCACTTGTCCCTTTTCTTTCATCATGATTCCTTTGGGATGACCTCCTTTCATCGCGAGGTTGTCTAGGAAATCTACCTTTCCTCCTAAAGAACTTTCTAAAGTTCCTAACGGCTAGTGCATACTCTTCATCTTCACTATCGGAACTCGAACATTCCTCATCACTAGACTTCTTCTTGGCTTTCAATGCTAGAGATCTAACTCTCTCGCCTTTGCCTTTGACTATGTCGGAGTCCTTCTTGATTATCATCTCGTGAACTTTCAAGTTTCCTATAAGTTCATCGAGTGACAATGCCGCCAAGTTCTTTGACTCTTCTATGGCGGTGACCTTTGCTCTCCATTTAGGATGTAGAGCTCTAAGGAACTTCCTAACGTAATTCTTACTAGAGTAACCTTCATCAAGAGCTTTAAGACTAGTGATAATAGTATTAAATCTAGCAAAAGCATTATCTATTGACTCATCCTCCGAAATGGAGAATTGTTCATATTGTTGAACAAGAAGATCTATCTTGTTCTCTTTGACTTGGTTATTACCTTAGTGAGTGACTAACAAAGTTTTCCAAATATCTTTTGCCGTATTACACATGAAAATTCTTTCAAATTCCTTTTTAGGCAAAGCATTATAAATCATCATTTTAGCCTTATTATTTTTGGCTAATTTCCTTTTAAGTTCATCACTTTGTTTATCGTAAGAAACTATTTCATCCTTTTTAGTTTACGGATTCTTTTGAATAGGTTGAAAGTCACCCTCGGTAATAACATGCCAAAGATCAATGTCTTTTGATTTCACATACGTTTCGAATCTTGTTTTCCAATAAATAAAACAATCGGTTTCAAAAAGTGGTGGTCTTTGCAGAGATTGCCCTTCTAGATATTTGTCAGAATCCATTGATCAATTCAAGTTTTAAAATACAATATACTTTAAAAACTTGACTGACGTGGCTCTGGTACCAATTGTGGGAAACTAGAAGGGGGGTTGAATAGTTTACCGGTTTTAAAGCCTTTTGAAAATCTTGTTTTAAAAGTTTGCTATTGGAAACTTTGATTCGATCTAAATGTGTAATCAAGTAACACCAATATGAACTACACAATAAACTAACTAATTCTAAATAATGAAAGTAAAGAGTAGAGTTGGAAAGATCAAACCAAGACAAAGGATTTATAGTGGTTCAGCTACAGAGCTCTTCTTCGCCCTACTCCACTCCCCGAGTACCACACTCGAGAGTTTCAAACACTATATCAACAACCTCCCTTCAGGCGGAGAAAACCGTACACGTCGCTTATCCTTTTACCGACACTAAGCTAGATGTCGAGTGCTAATCTTAGCTAGCACCAATCTACCAAGGTCCACGTGACCAAACACTCAAGCCCAATGGCTTCAAGAGATCACCAAGATCTCAACACGATCACAATGATCAACTCACTTTACTCTACTCTATCTAACTCTAATCTATCGACCCTTGATCTTCTTGATCAATCACACAAGCCCAATGGCTTTAAGAGATGTTCACTATCTCTATAAGATCACACTTGATCTTCACTCTCACTCACAAAAGATAATTAAACTTGATGTATGCTAAGATACAACAAGGTTGTAACAAATGTTACAAAGACCTAACAACTATAACTCTTGTATCTTCTTGAATACCTTGAGTTCTTCTCTTGCAAATGAAGAGGAATGATAACACCTTGTATCAACTAGGATACTTGTGTTCTTCTCTTGCTAATGAAGAGGAATGAAGAGGATCTCTTCATGGATGATTGGATCACTCTTAAAACAAAAGAAAACTAATATAAATGATCAAAAAGAAAGAAAAGTGTGAGAGGTTTAAACTCAGATGTTTTTCAGTGTGAAAGGGTGCCTAAAAACTGTGAATGGGGTTGGTTTTTATAGGCAAGAAAAATCTGAACGTTACAGAAAGTATTGTACGGACGGCTCCACTAAATCACCCACGGCTCCACTAAATTTAGTGGAACCGTGGAGCCGTCCCAGACAAGGACGCTCCAAATTTTGTCTTTTCTAGTGAAAACTTATTTGGGGAAGGTTGGAGCTGATTTTGGGGGGAAAAATAGCTGTTGTGATTTTCAAACTTATTTTTCCATTAAAACGTTTCTTAATAATTCAAAAATAATTTGTCATGTGTATTTTTGAAAAAATGTTTTGTCCCATTAAAATGTTAACTCTCAAAACACAAATTCACTTCTTTGATCATTTGTCAAGTTGTAAATTTGTTCTAGATTGATTTACGTAGAAACGAGATCTTCCGATTAAAAACTTGTTTACGTTAATTTTAACGTATCGTGATTTCACATTTTGTCATCCTCAAAACGTGAAGTAATCGAAAGATATAAATAACATTTTTAGAACATTATTTGCATCAACATAAATGACCAAGGGAATTCGGTGATGACCCATCCCAACTATTCAGCTACCTGTTATGACCCGTTTGGTTATTTCAGGCAAATTTAAAATTGTTCGAATTGTTTAATTGTCAATTACTGACCCAGAAAACGAAAAAAAATAAAATAAAATAAAATCGGATGACCCGTTGGACACATCCTCAGTTTTTGCTTTAGTCAATTCAACCCGTGAGGTTGAGAAAGATTATCGACCCTAAAGGACATCCTCAGTTTTTGCTTCAGTCAATTCAACCTGTGAGGTTGAGAATGATAATCGACCCTAAAGGACACAGTTCTGCTAAGGTTGGTCAGGACTGCCAGAGTTGATGCTTGTGTTTGGTTGGGGGTTTATACTTTTTAGACTGGAATGTAAATTAACTGTGACAAATCACAATTTCAGGTCATTTCCCAAACCTTGACAATTTACAATTTACCATTTCACTATTCATGATTTTCATTCATCATTCAGTAAACCTAGTTTACAAGTATTCAAATTCGTGTAACCAGTAAGGTTTAGCTGCGTATTCATGCATCAACAGTAAGGACATGTCATATAGACTAGAGTAGTCTACATATCATCAGTAACATCATCATCATTTCCATATTAAGTCATGCACGGGTTTGTGTGATTTTCATTAACGTATGTTCATTTGTTCAGTAAACGTTACCACTCAGTCATTACTACTAATATTATACTCAAATACTCCCGACTATGATCCTAATATAGTTTCATGCTAATTTTAATGATATAAAATTTATATTATTAATTTACCCGGTGTTTTGAAACCTTTTGCTATATTTTACGTTAAGGGCTTATAACTCCATCGGTTTGCGATATTTCATCACGATCATTATTTTAACACCCGATTCTTATCAGTAACATGATTTCATAATTTTCACGACTTCGTCGAATTTTATTTTTATTCGTCACGTTTTATTTTCAGTTAACCCGGTACCTGATAACGCCGAAATTACACACTAATCTAACTAGGACTTATCCTAAAAATATTTCTACAAAAAAAATCACAACACAAGGCTTCCTCAAGAAGCCTTGCCGCCCTCTTTGACCCATTTTGGCCTAATACCCCCAAAAATTCTTTAATGCAAAATTTAACTTATAAACTAGTTTATTTCATAACAAATCCATAACACATTTAACTAGCAAAACAAGCAAACACTCTCTCCTTTCTCCCTCTCTATCCCACGGCACAACAAGAAGGAGAAGAAGATCCCATTTTTTTTTTGAAGAACAAGTTACATTCTAGTCCCTTATACCTTCCTTGTTAGAGTTTTGTAATAAAAAACTCCAAGGTTGTGGTCGTTTTTCATCCTAGCTCACTGGTATGTGCTTAAACACATACCATTTCTTGACCAAAACCGGACCAAAATAACCAAAAACCCGACCAAAATGCCAAAAGATATTGTGTTTTTGTGTTTTTGCATGTGCAGGGATGGATATCGTGAAAATTGACAAAAGACACAAGAAATCCGGGAAAACGAGCACGAGATACGGAATAGGCTCAGATCCCGAACCAGGAAAGTCATGCTTGGTCAAGAATCACCCTTAGATCATTTATGATAAAATGGCAAGATCAGTCCTTGAAGAATCCAAAAATTACACAAAAGGTCCCTAGTATTTTTAAACCTTAATCCCTTAAACCCTTTCACTAATAAAACCCGGATCCATTTCACCCTTAAATCCTAAACCCACTCTATACACAACACAGCCCACAATCTAACCCACAAGCCCAACTTAAATCCCTTACCCGATCCATTTTTCTTAAATAAAACACTCGGTCCATACTCAAAAGCTAAGTCAAATAAATAAAAATAAAAACAAACACACCTTATCTCTCACTTTACCTTTCTTTCTCTCTCACTAAAATAAATCCGATCCCCAAACTTTACCCCGATCCCCCAATTCACCATGAACCCTAAATTACCCAAGTACAAAATTACGGCAATTAAGGGCTTATTAGTCAAATCAAAGGGCTTCTAGAATGTCAGGAGGTGTCAGAAGCAAACAAGCACACACGGGGACACATGGCAGGCTTTCATTGGTTCGAACACCGCAGAGGGTCTAATCCGAGGGCCATAATTGATGGGATGAGATCGAAGGGTGATGAAGGCTGAAGATAGCACGAGGATCGCCAACGTGGCAAGACCCAGAAGGTTCGGCTGAGTCTATAAATAGGAGAGGTTCTTCCCCATTTTCGATATGTAATTTTTCTTAAGCAATGTTATGCTGTCAAAATAATTTTAGAATGTTAGTTTTATAAATCGAATTGTAATTTTCTGTTATTGTTTAGTTGTTTTGATTATTGTAATTCTTAAGTTTTAATGAAATTTTAAATTTGAAGTTACTTTTAATCCGAATTCTCATTTAGTTGTAATTGATTTCAGTTATTAGTTTATTTACTTTGTTTCAGTATCTGATCATCACAAAAGAACAAAAGAACAAAAGAAAAAAAAAAATAAAAAAAAAATATATATATATATATATATATAGTTCACAACTGCTTCATTAAGCTCTATTTCATTTAAAATCAGCTTATGTAAGCTCTATAGCTTATTGTAAGTGAGTACTAGTGTCATTACTGTTTTAACATTCAAAGTTACTCTGGTCAACAAAAGTCAACAATGGTATGAAGGTTATGATTCTGAGTTAATCTGATAGTTCAAACAGCAAATTGGAAGTGTTTGAGCCTATCTAAAGATAGGCAAGCTTAGTGAGACCCCTCTGTTGAGCTGAGGGGATTTTACATTGTGAGTTCTAGATTTCATTTTTATTCAATTTTTGCATAAGTAGCTTAAAGTAAAGTAGATTTGAGTTTGCTAGTTTGTTGCTGTTCTTTGTTGTTTTTCCTGTATGCTTGTTGCCTAATAGAGGTTGTTTGCTTTAGATAATCATAATTTGAATAAGTTTAATTGACTGCTGCTTCATTATGTTTCATAGCTGCTTCATATTTGCTTATTGATAATCTGTGGTACTTTGTGATCTATGATCTTGTTTTTGGGTATGATTAAGGTTGATTGCTCCTAATTTAAGTTTATTTGATGGAATTTTGGTCTTGATCACACTGGTAGTTCAAATCAGTTTCATAGCAGTCACTAAGAGGGAGTTGGATCAGTAAGTTGTAGGCTTGTGTAATTGGAAACATTAGTTCACTCAGTTTTATAATAGTCTTAATAAAGTTTCACATCAGTAGTTTATAATTCAAAAGTCAAAATCAGTTGTTCTCTCTTAATCTGCTGTCATCTATTGCTAAATAGGACTTGAGTTGGGATAATTTGTTAGAAATCTAGTTTAGGATTGATAGATATTAAACAGCTTAATTACAATTTGTTTAATAGATTTAAGGTGCTATATCTCACATTAGTCATCTATAGAGAGCATTTTATTAGTCAAAAATGACCTGTGCAACTGATGCAATGTGTATATGGCAGCTGAGTTCATGGTACTTTTTGATTGATCATTAGTGTTTGTTTTGGTTTGATTTTGAGTTTTTGAGTAGTGTTCCTGTTGTAGTTTTGGAGTTTAATCTAGTTTCTTTTAAATTCTTTTCTTTTCTAAAAGTTTCTTTTAAAAATTTTCTTTTAAGTATGCTGCAATTTGGAGTTTTGGATTGATCATCAGTGTTCAAGATTTGGTCAAAGTTGTTTTCCAGCTTAGTCTAGTTTCTTTTAAATTCTTTTCTTTTCTAAAAACTTAGATTTGTAAGTAGTTAATTGAGTTTTGAAAGAAGAAAATAAAAAAAAAAAAAAAAAAAAAAAAAAATCAGTTGAGTTAATTTGTAAATACCCAGGATCGAACCTGGGTGTGTTAGTTAGTATAAAACGTTTTTAGTTTTTAAGATTTTTTTCAATTCAGTCCTTGAGTATTATTTTTATCGAGTTAGGTCCTTGTCTTTGTTTCAAGCTGATTTCAGTTTAAATCAAGTTTCAGAAAAGTACAATTTAGTCCCTTTCTTTGTTTCAAAATGTTTTTAGTTTTAAACAATTTTCTGAATTTACAATTTAAGTCCTTTTAGTTTTTATAAATATTTTCTTAATTTTCTTTTATAAAACTAGTTTTATTTAATTGCAGTTTTAGTCCCTTAGCTTTTAATATTTGCATTTTAGCTTTATAATTTCACTAATAGATTTATAAATCTCGGGATTAGCCCGGGATTTGCATTTATTTGAATTTTCTTTGTGTGCATTTATTTTAATAGCGTAGATTGCTTTTAATTTTTCTTATTATAGTGTAATCAATTCTAAAAAAAAAAATAATCTTTCACGTCACTTATTCACTTCACATATTCACGACTCCGATTCGACAAATTCGCCGTCAAACCTTCGTTGGGAGAACGACCCGGGAAAATATTTTCACGAATATTTCTTTGGATTCAAAAATCAAAAATAAAAACAAATATATAAACACATCAATAAAATGGCGCCGCTGCCGGGGAGGGCTTGAAACGTTGTCGTTGATTCGTATCGTATTTTGTGTATTGAAGAACCTTCCCCGTGGAAGTTATCGTCTTGTTTTGTAAATAAATTGTTTTTGAAAAATAAAAAAAATAATAATAAATAAAAAACCATTTGAATACTTGTCACCAAGTATTCACAATACCAAAAAAAAAAAAAATCGAAAAATCAAAAATAATTAAAAAAAAAAAAAAAAAAAAAAAAAAAAAAAAACACTTTTCCTAAAGTGTTTTCACCATTAATAAACATCCTCGGTCTTCCGTTGAAGGAGGGCGGTTGTAAACCATTCCGAATAAACAACAAAACAAATCGTGAAATTAAACGTTATCGGACTACTTTAATTCTACAACCGGATAGCGAGTAGTTTTGAAGGAAACGGTTACGGATAACGTAACGGTTACCAAAAATAAAATAAATTTGTTTTTCAAGGTTTTTTATAAATATAAAAATCCAAAAAGATTTTTCTTTTCAAATTTTATTTTCCTTTTCTTTTGTGTTATTCAATGTTTCTAAATTATAAAATCCTAAAAATAATCTTCTTATCCTCTCATCCATTTGATTCTTCTTCTTTAACCCTCTAAACCGTATAATTCTATCTCTTTCTCCTTCTCATGTTTAATTCTTATTATAATTCTTCATCATTTTATACCACAACCGTCGAAGATGATGGAACAAAGAGCATGGAAGAATTGTTATTCGAGGAGCAGAGGCGGGTTGTAATAGCTTTATATTGTAAACATGACATTAATTCCTCTTCGAGTGGCAATCCGACTTCGTCTTCTGAATTTATCCTCCCCGACTTTTCCAATCCTTCCCTCACACCGGTTGAGGGAAGTGACCCCGTTTTAGAAGAGGTCGATTTTTTCTCTTGCTAATGATAATTCCGATTCGACGATGGTTGATGGCTCTACTTTTGATTCGGAGGGAGATATTCGTTTTCTTGAAGAGTTATTGAGTGAAGAACCATTATCTTCCCTCCCTCCGATGAGCAGTGAAGTTTTTGATGAGACCGATGATGATACGCTTCCAGATGAGGATGTTCCAAACGAAAATATCGTTAGTTATTCGAACCCTCTTTTTGAAACCGTTGATACGGATGAGATGCCGTTTGATCACGCTGCGGATGATGACGTTGAAAGTTATGCCGATTCTCACAATGAGTATACTCCGAGTATTGAAGACTCTTGTGGAGATATCGATGATGTTGAGGAATCGCGTTCCGATTATGAGTTCATTAGCTTAGAGGAGATAAAGGATTTCGACCTAGATGAAGATGAGATCGAAGATGATTTACTTCGTGAAAAATTATCTAATATCAATCTTCTCATTTCAAAGATCGAAGCTTTAAATAATCCGACTCCGTCTACTAATGCCGTGATCACCTCTTCATTTCCTATCCCCGATATGGATAGAGATTTCTTACCCGAGCTTGAAATTTTTCGATTTGAAGAGAAGAGTAGTGGCAGTCCCACTATTCATGCTGATATTTCTCTTCCGGATTATGAGCGTTTTGACTTTAAAATCGACTCTGAACTTAATTTGAATAATCTTTCCGATAATCCGTCACGTGACCCTCTTTTAGAGGATGTTGATCGATTTCTTGCTACGGATGACTCAATACCACCGGGTATTGAGAATGGCGAGAATGGTTTTCAAAGAAACATACTTATTGAAGAAATTAATGATGATGATTTACTTTCTGAGGCTGATTCATTTATCTTTGATTTACCATTTTCTCGTCCACCCGCGAAACCACCGGATGTAGAATTTGAATCCGATACGGATGAAGTTATTTTTGGAGTGGTGGACGATGTTTCTGATCATGATGATCCGGTGCTTGATATTTTCCCCACCCTTCCCACCCGTGATTCAGAATTTGACTTTGTTTTCGTCATCCGTGTGTTTCACCCATTCTTCACTTATCCCATCATTTCTCCATCTTTCCACTCCTCCGGGAGTGAGGATACCGTCTTCGACCCCGGCATCTCCGTTCTTCGTGCCGGGTGTCCGTTCCATTTGCTCCCCCAAGGACGAGTAAATTCGGGGCGAGTCTAAGCTACACGACTCGTTAAAAAAACAAGCGCTTCGTGGGAGGCACCCCATGCTTATCCATCTATCTTCTTTCTATTTTCTTAATAAAGAGGAGGGGATCCTCTCCCATATCTTGTGCTTCGTTGTTTTTCTGTGATGTGTCCAGGAATGCTGATGATGAAGACTCTCGTGCTCGTCGTTTCCTTCTCGCTACTCGAGTTTCATCATCCGCTGCTTATCCAATATCCAAAATCTTATCGTTTTACATCTATCTTTTGGCATAATTAATAAACGGCCTTAGATTTATGTAGGAGAACCCTTACCTTTAAGACATTGAGGACAATGTCTCATTCTAGTCTGGGGGGGTAATCTTGCGATTTGATTTTTGCCTTTCATTTTTGCTATTTTCTCATGCAATCCCGTTTTTCCTCAAAAAAAAAAAAAAAAAAAAAAAAAAAAAAAAAAAAAAAAAAAGTCCAAAAAAAAAAAAAAAAAATGAGAAAATTTAAAAATTTTGTGCAAAAATATAATAAGTTTTGACATTTTTGTTGATTTTCCGCTGGGTAGAGTAGGAATAAAATTTTGACTTGACCGGGCGTGTTGAGCCCTAGCTTGTTCCCTTAACCAATGCTGATCATAAAAAGCTTGTGCTAGTCTTGTACACAAGGAGCTGCTCTTTTGCAAGTTCCCGTACTTGACTTTATACATGCATGGCTTTAAAGCTTTCGCTAGTCTTTTACATAAGGAGCTAGAAAACGCGAATTCTTTTCTAAGAATTTGCAAGTTTCTGTAACTGACTTTATATATGCGTGCCTGATTATCGGCTAAGTATTCGCGAATTTCATTATTTGAGATTTTTAAATATGCGAAGAGCGAGAAATGATAGAATTTATTTAGAAGTTAGATGCCAAACGTGGAGTAGTTGGTTCTCTTTAGAACTCGTCGTAGGTACTTGTGGCCTTTTGCTCCCGTAAAATTGTTTCACCCCATATATTGTATAAATAATTAAAGATATTTAGGTTTAGAACGAAATTTAGTTCTCCATCTTCTTAAAAGAATTTTTGCTCTAAAAATTGGGTACACATCAAGGTCCCGTATTAAGTGAATAAGTTGTAAAGTGCTCTTAGATTTCGGATTGAGATCGGACCTTGGATCCTTACTTCTAAAGGCGGTAAGGTCTTGGATTTAAACCGTGAAGGTTCATTTTCTAAGGGTTACTATTGAATGTTTGATGTTTTGGAAACACCCGGTAATCCCGTGGTATTAAGTTATTGAGTGAAGAAAAGTTTGAGTTAAAAAAAAAAAAAAAAAAAAAAATGTATGTTGAGATGTATGGATTTTGTGCTTAAATGTTAGACAAGTTGATGGCACGTGAGGTGCATGTGAATGACCCTAGCTCGGGCACATGAGGTGCACGTGATGTTTCTCCACAACTTATGTCTACATGTTTGTATGAGTTCTTTAGTCTTGGACGTATGTAATAACCTTGATTTGGACCTCATTTTTAAGGCAAACTTTCTTGCAAGAAGATGGAAAACTACTTAGCGTTTTAAACTTGGTATCTTTATCGGAATAATAATTATAAAAACGAGAAGATTATGAAGAAATTCATTTCTCTCACAAAAATAAAATAAGTAGAAACAAAAATAAGAAAATGGGAGCGAAAGGTTATTACACAAGTAACTTCTATGAGTAGTGTTGGCATCTAATTTCTAAATAGGTTGTGATCTCGTTTATAAGCTTAGTTTGGGAGCATGTGAAAAATCAAGGACGATGAATTTTATCCTTATGGTCACTCCTCTATGAGTTGTGTTTCTACTCTATGACCCTAAAAATTATCGTTAGATAATGATTGTCATCAAAAGCCGTCACTTGAATAATAAGAAAAATACAGAAATAGAATAAAAGGAAAAATGGGGAGTTTTTAGAACTTTGGATTTCTTGATCTCTTTTGAAAATTTTGCTACTTCTCAAAGTTAGTAAAAAGAGATTAGAAATTTTCGGTTTCAAAAACGTGTTTTTATAACATTGCATGAGGACATTGCAATAGCTTAGTCTGGGGGAATTTTGGTATGTGCTTAAACACATACCATTTCTTGACCAAAACCGGACCAAAATAACCAAAAACCCGACCAAAATGCCAAAAGATATTGTGTTTTTGTGTTTTTGCATGTGCAGGGATGGATATCGTGAAAATTGACAAAAGACACAAGAAATCCGAGAAAACGAGCACGAGATACGGAATAGGCTCAGATCCCGAACCAGGAAAGTCATGCTTGGTCAAGAATCACCCTTAGATCATTTATGATAAAATGGCAAGATCAGTCCTTGAAGAATCCAAAAATTACACAAAAGGTCCCTAGTATTTTTAAACCTTAATCCCTTAAACCCTTTCACTAATAAAACCCGGATCCATTTCACCCTTAAATCCTAAACCCACTCTATACACAACACAGCCCACAATCTAACCCACAAGCCCAACTTAAATCCCTTACCCGATCCATTTTTCTTAAATAAAACACTCGGTCCATACTCAAAAGCTAAGTCAAATAAATAAAAATAAAAACAAACACACCTTATCTCTCACTTTACCTTTCTTTCTCTCTCACTAAAATAAATCCGATCCCCAAACTTTACCCCGATCCCCCAATTTACCATGAACCCTAAATTACCCAAGTACAAAATTACGGCAATTAAGGGCTTATTAGTCAAATCAAAGGGCTTCTAGAATGTCAGGAGGTGTCAGAAGCAAACAAGCACACACGGGGACACATGGCAGGCTTTCATTGGTTCGAACACCGCAGAGGGTCTAATCCGAGGGCCATAATTGATGGGATGAGATCGAAGGGTGATGAAGGCTGAAGATAGCACGAGGATCGCCAACGTGGCAAGACCCAGAAGGTTCGGCTGAGTCTATAAATAGGAGAGGTTCTTCCCCATTTTCGATATGTAATTTTTCTTAAGCAATGTTATGCTGTCAAAATAATTTTAGAATGTTAGTTTTATAAATCGAATTGTAATTTTCTGTTATTGTTTAGTTGTTTTGATTATTGTAATTCTTAAGTTTTAATGAAATTTTAAATTTGAAGTTACTTTTAATCCGAATTCTCATTTAGTTGTAATTGATTTCAGTTATTAGTTTATTTACTTTGTTTCAGTATCTGATCATCACAAAAGAACAAAAGAACAAAAGAAAAAAAAAATAAAAAAAATATATATATATATATATATATATATAGTTCACAACTGCTTCATTAAGCTCTATTTCATTTAAAATCAGCTTATGTAAGCTCTATAGCTTATTGTAAGTGAGTACTAGTGTCATTACTGTTTTAACATTCAAAGTTACTCTGGTCAACAAAAGTCAACAATGGTATGAAGGTTATGATTCTGAGTTAATCTGATAGTTCAAACAGCAAATTGGAAGTGTTTGAGCCTATCTAAAGATAGGCAAGCTTAGTGAGACCCCTCTGTTGAGCTGAGGGGATTTTACATTGTGAGTTCTAGATTTCATTTTTATTCAATTTTTGCATAAGTAGCTTAAAGTAGAGTAGATTTGAGTTTGCTAGTTTGTTGCTGTTCTTTGTTGTTTTTCCTGTATGCTTGTTGCCTAATAGAGGTTGTTTGCTTTAGATAATCATAATTTGAATAAGTTTAATTGACTGCTGCTTCATTATGTTTCATAGCTGCTTCATATTTGCTTATTGATAATCTGTGGTACTTTGTGATCTATGATCTTGTTTTTGGGTATGATTAAGGTTGATTGCTCCTAATTTAAGTTTATTTGATGGAATTTTGGTCTTGATCACACTGGTAGTTCAAATCAGTTTCATAGCAGTCACTAAGAGGGAGTTGGATCAGTAAGTTGTAGGCTTGTGTAATTGGAAACATTAGTTCACTCAGTTTTATAATAGTCTTAATAAAGTTTCACATCAGTAGTTTATAATTCAAAAGTCAAAATCAGTTGTTCTCTCTTAATCTGCTGTCATCTATTGCTAAATAGGACTTGAGTTGGGATAATTTGTTAGAAATCTAGTTTAGGATTGATAGATATTAAACAGCTTAATTACAATTTGTTTAATAGATTTAAGGTGCTATATCTCACATTAGTCATCTATAGAGAGCATTTTATTAGTCAAAAATGACCTGTGCAACTGATGCAATGTGTATATGGCAGCTGAGTTCATGGTACTTTTTGATTGATCATTAGTGTTTGTTTTGGTTTGATTTTGAGTTTTTGAGTATGTGTTCCTGTTGTAGTTTTGGAGTTTAATCTAGTTTCTTTTAAATTCTTTTCTTTTCTAAAAGTTTCTTTTAAAAATTTTCTTTTAAGTATGCTGCAATTTGGAGTTTTGGATTGATCATCAGTGTTCAAGATTTGGTCAAAGTTGTTTTCCAGCTTAGTCTAGTTTCTTTTAAATTCTTTTCTTTTCTAAAAACTTAGATTTGTAAGTAGTTAATTGAGTTTTGAAAGAAGAAAATAAAAAAAAAAAAAAAAAAAAAAAAAAAATCAGTTGAGTTAATTTGTAAATACCCAGGATCGAACCTGGGTGTGTTAGTTAGTATAAAACGTTTTAGTTTTTAAGATTTTTTTCAATTCAGTCCTTGAGTATTATTTTTATCGAGTTAGGTCCTTGTCTTTGTTTCAAGCTGATTTCAGTTTAAATCAAGTTTCAGAAAAGTACAATTTAGTCCCTTTCTTTGTTTCAAAATGTTTTTAGTTTTAAACAATTTTCTGAATTTACAATTTAAGTCCTTTTAGTTTTTATAAATATTTTCTTAATTTTCTTTTATAAAACTAGTTTTATTTAATTGCAGTTTTAGTCCCTTAGCTTTTAATATTTGCATTTTAGCTTTATAATTTCACTAATAGATTTATAAATCTCGGGATTAGCCCGGGATTTGCATTTATTTGAATTTTCTTTGTGTGCATTTATTTTAATAGCGTAGATTGCTTTTAATTTTTCTTATTATAGTGTAATCAATTCTAAAAAAAAAAAATAATCTTTCACGTCACTTATTCACTTCACATATTCACGACTCCGATTCGACAAATTCGCCGTCAAACCTTCGTTGGGAGAACGACCCGGGGAAATTGTATTCGTTACAATTTCTTTGGAAAAAATAAAAATATATAAAAACATTAATCACTCACCAATCATCAAGTAAGCTCAAGAACACCATTTTTGATCTTTTCATACTTCCTTTGTTCTTATATTTTTGTATCTCCTATTTATTTTGAGAGCTATCCATACAAAACTTATGTTATGTATACCACTTGGTTCATTTTTCACTAAAACTATCTCAAACTCTAGATCTGTACGTTTTATTAACATCCCCGCGAAGCCCACAGTTTTTAGCGATGTTTAGGACCCATGACACCCTAAGAAGGGGTATGGTAGGATGCGTGTATTTGTGGAGTTGTTTTGAAGTTGTTTGATCAAGCCGCGAACCAAGAAAACGAGTTTCTAACGTATTTATATACCCGCTGTCCAAAAATACAAACTCTGGAAAAATCAGTAAACATGGCGTTATTTTAGCTTTCATATTTAGAAAGTACTCTCAAACACGAAAACGTGGTCGCTTGAATCACTAAAAACCGAGTTATAACGAAAGAGATACGAAGTTTTAAAGTTAGCAACACAAAAACTATTATTTTCAGAAAATGCGGGCTGTTGGCCGAACTTCAGGGGATAGAACGAGGCATTAGCCGTAGTCTAGCTAAGCCGAGCCACTGAAAATATGTTAGTTCATGTTATGACGAACGCGTGGATATAAAGAACGTTGAAAACCGACTTGTAACGACCAAGATATGAATTTCTGAAAATCCGACTAACAAAACTTATTTTGACAGCCTCACTATAATTCCAATATTTTCCAAGTGTAAACAGTTTTGCGAGGCACCATCTTACGAGCTATTTTCCCGTTGAGCGAGACGGTTTGGGCCATAAACTCCTTCAGGTGAAACGAAGTATTCCCGGCCTATTTTCCAAATCAATCAACCGCTTGTTGATTGGACTTATAATGAGTAAGTTATGATTTTCCTAGTATCGCCAAAAACAACTATTATAAGAAAATATTTCTAAGTATAGAAATTGTTTTGCAAGACACCATATTCAAAGCCGATTTTCTTTATGATCGAGTCGCGTATGATCAAAACTCAAAAGAGACGACATTGAGATGTTGTTGCAAGGATTCCAAAAACGTCAAGTTCCATTACTAACTCTTAACGTACAATATTTTACGACTAGCTTTGCAAGGCCGTTCGGTCATATTTTCACCAGTTGTAAAAGTAATATTTTGCGACGAAACTATTTTATTTGACAATAAAACACCAAATAGGGATCGTGGAGTATTATTCCAACATTTTTACACGAAATATAGTATATGACTTGCCGAGATGTCAATATATTTTCGACAGAAAACGTTATTTTCAAAAATAACGAGTGGTATCGTTAACATACGTTTTTGCATGAGTTGCATGGTATCATTGCTTACATTGGGTCACATCATTCATCATAGGTTGCGGTTAGAGACCGAGCCATCATTACATCATATCCATTATTATCATAGTGCTATTTCATCAGGTGAGTTTTCATAGCCCCGTTTTTTCAAGTTATTACATCATTTCAAATTTCTCGGGGAGAATACATTGCACCATTTTTCATGCGGACCAAAGTATACAAATTCATTACATTGCTTAAGTTACATCATTGCCAAGTTAAAGTCCCCTATTATCATGAACCGTTAATTGTGAGCAAGCGAGAGTGTGTGAATAGATCTATTGAGGGTGACTCCTCCGTTCGGGTTGGTAGCACCAACTTGTCATACGAACGCATTACATTTGATCCATTTCAGGGTGTTTGGCAAAGCACTCAGTTGGGGCATTTCATTCAGTCTAGCTTAGGGGTCATGAGCTTAAGAGCTAGTGTATCATTTTCATGTGGCAGTTTGTCATACACTTTATACTTGTGGTTTCCGTATAGCATTTCATTTACATAAACCTATGAACTCACCAACATTATTGTTGACCCGTTTTAGCAATGTATTTTCAGGTAATTAAGCATCGCATGTTGGATTGCATATGGGCATATCATGGAGTCGCGGTGTCGACGCGTCTCACTTTATATTTTATGCACTTAACCATCGTTTGAACTGTGTAAACTTTATTTCCGCAAACTTGTAACATCTTTTGGGACCTCGCTTTGTAAATTCTGAATGTTTTAAATAATCAAACGATGTATTTTCTAAACGACACTTTAGGTCGTTCAATATAACTGCAGTTAAGATGCTATGACAGATGCATCCCTGGAATTCCATTCCGCTGCAAAACAGATAATTTGGGGGTGTGACAGATTGGCATCAGAGCTTGAGTTATAGCGAACTAGGTTGTTCACGATACCCTAGAATATAACTACACCATCATAGCATCCCATTATTTCATCATAAGTGCATATTCATTATGCCGCATTCATTACATGTGATTTCATACATATATCATTTCAGCATGACCCACATTAAGTAAATGTTTATTTACTTTATTCCACATTGATTGTCACAGAGATGTCGTCAGATTCGCACCCTATTGTCCTTTCGTCGGACACAGAGAGTTCCTCACTACCCTCTATCATACTAGTGTCTGTTACATCATCATCTTCATTACCCGCTATCATATTGTCGTCAGTGGAGCCTACTCCAGAGTCATCCCCTGTGATGTCGGATGACGAGACTGAACCCTTCGAGGAGGGAGAAGTCGCACCTACCCCACCTGTGTCACCACTGATCCATCGTGGTCCTGACATTGTACCTGTTATCCAGCCGGGAGAGTTTATACCCTATGGACATGTTTACCGTCTATATCCAGATGGACCGCGCATGAAGCGCACTGCTGCTAGGCATTTTCGTCGTCCTATGATCAGATCTCCAGCTGCTTTTGCATCATTGCCATCATCATTTGCTTCGGGTAGCAACCCCGATGTGCCAATAGATCCAGACCACTCAGAGGTTGCGCGGTTGCGCGAAAGAGTGTTGCTTTCCGTACCCCAGTTCCATTACCTCCTACTATCACTATTCAGCCAGGACAGACTCCATTAGTCCACCACTCCAAACTCCGCCAGACTGCGCGGAAGAGGGTGAGACTACCACGACCACTTTCACCTATACCTACTGTTACTCATACACCATCACTACCCGTACCTGTAGTACCATCCTCACCAGTCCATATCAGGGACTCTGTACCTACCTCGGATTTGCCGCTCAAGAAGCGTGCTCGGATTGATTCATCATCTTCAGACACTCCAGACACACCCGAGACTATACCACCCAGCCGATTCGAGATAGGAGAGAGCTCGAGGGCTGCCACTACCAGGCTACTTACTACTGCTGCTCTCGATGCGAGACTAGTTCATCTACAGGGTCAGATGGACAGGGCTTTAGGCTACATAGAGGAGATCCCTGTGAGCCGAGTGGAGGCCATAGAGGATGAGGTTGAGGGATTAGTACAGGGCAGGGTTTCCATTGATGTATCTTACCAGGGGTTAGAGGCACGTCAGCTAGAGAGCTCAGAGCAGATCACTTGACTGAGGCAGGAGATGCCCGAGTTGTTTGACAGGGCACAGATGGCACAGGAGAAACAGAACAGACAGGACAGTGAGATGACATCAGTTCAGGCTAGGTTGACAGCATCAGGGAACCGAGAGGCAGACCTTCAGCTTCAAGTGGAGCATTTGGAGGAGATCATAGTTGCTATGGACAGAGAGATCCGCCGCCTCAGGCGTGGACCAGGAGGAGCATCATGGAGTGCTTAGTGTTGGACTTTTATTATGTAGCTTGTACATTATTATCCTAGTCCCGAGGTGTGGGACGTAGTTAGAACTTGCTGTCTTTTGCTTGTAGTACAAACAAATATGTCAAGTGTGACTCTGCTATGTCGGATTTTTGTTGTGCTACTTTATGATATCGGTCCATGTAGGCCGAAATTTTCCAGTATTATATCCTTGTGCATTGTGATTTCATTTTATTTATACATGTTGTGGTTGTATATACATATGGTAGTTGTATATATTGTGTATAATGATCATTTTCTTTTGTGGATTCTCATTGTTGTTATCTTTTTTGATTGTGAAGAATCATGCCACCCAAGAAAAGTACTCCTTCTATGACACCCGCTCAGATCAAGAGACTTGTTGCCGACAGTATTGAGGCAGCATTGGAGAATGAAAGACCTGCCGTGGCTGCAACTGCTGCTGAAGCTGCTTCAGGGGCAGACACCGGAGGAACTGGAGGAACAAATACTAATGGAACTAATGTGCGTAAATGTACGTAGAAGGATTTCAAGAGTGGTGATCCGGAGAAATTCAAAGGAACTGAAGGAGCCACTGCTATGATTAGATGGTTTGAAAAGACAGAATCTGTATTCCTTCTATGCAACTGTCCGGAAAAAAGCAAAGTGAAGTTTGCCACTAGTACCCTTGTGGCAGAAGCTATGTCATGGTGGACTTCTTATGCGAAGCCCATAGGAATGGAAAATGCTCAAAAGCTTACATGGGATGAATTCAAGAAACTAATATCGAAGAAGTTTTGTCCACGTACCGAGGTGAAGAAGTTGGAGACAGAATTCTACGAGCTAGTAACAGCAGGAAATGATATTGAAACATATATCAGGAGGTTTCAGGAATTAGCTGCACTATGTCCAACTATGGTTTCGGATAATGAGAAGCTGCTAGAAAATTTCATAGGTGGACTACCTACCAACATCCATGGTGATGTAATGTCTTTTGACCCGCAGACAATAGATGAGGCAATCAGAATGTCTCAGAAACTCATGGCTCAGATAGTGAAGAAAGGAACTACATCAAACAACAATAACAACAACAGCAACACCAACAATAACCAAAATTTCAACAACAACTACCGTAACAACAACAACAATAAAAGAAAGTGGGATAACAACCAGAATAACAATGCGGCACCACCACCACCGAAGAGACAAGAAGTTGCAAAAGCCTATGTGGCAGGTCCAGCTGAGGAAAGGGGTTACAATGGTACTTTACCCAAGTGCAACAAATGTCAAACCCACCATAATCCTGGAAATTGTCCAAATCCTTGTGGGAACTGTAAGAAGGTTGGTCATTCGACCAGGAGTTGCAAAGCTCCGTTTGTGGCTGATAATCAGAAACGCCCGGTAACATGCTTTGGTTGTGGAGAAGTCGGACACTTCAAGGGTGACTGTCTGAAGGGAAATAATTAAGGAGACGGGAACTAAGGTGGGATAGCTCGTGGGTGAGCCTATTTCATCGGAGGAGGAGGTTGCCAGGATATCAACAACATTGAGGATGGCAACAATGTTTAAGAACAAGGAACTTCTGCTTCAATAATAAACAATAGATGGAGCCCTCTAGGGTTGTATTTCTTTAAGTAGTCTATCTTAAGTACTTTCTTTTAACCTCGTTGTATCATGTACCGTTCTATCTAATGTAATCTCTATCGTTTATCATCTTCACAATAGTCGCAACCTTCCTTTATTTCATTTCCTATACCAATTGCCCAATATTCAATCATTTCGCAACAACATACCGCCATCCTAGTATGGAATAGGTAGATATCATCTCTGACTATAGAATATTACCATCCCGTAAGAATATTCACCACACCCTACAACCCATACGACATATTTTACTACTGCTTCATAAATTGTTTTCTATCACTCTATCAACTATTTACTACTATTTTACCAAACAACACGTTGAACACCATCTAAAACTTTTGAGAAACATAAGACTACTTTGACTAAACCGAACATCGCATCATTTGTCCTCAATTATACATAGACTGATCACCTATGTATAATTCAGGAAGGATCATGCCATGAAAGAAACAATCATCTTTTCAGGAATTCTTAATAACAATTTTCATTCAAAAGTTTTGTAACCAAATAAAGTTTTTCATAAACATCCCTTGTGACACAATCTCTCTAGATACCTACATCACATGTCACACACTCATCCATTAAGTAAATCTTTACCATTGACCTCTGTAAGAAAGACTTTCCATTTACAAGGAGGATTCCCTAACATAAGAAAACAATGAAAGGATTACAAAACCACGAGCAAGGACTAGAAGTATACAGTAAGTTGATTTGTATAGCAACAGAAAACATAAGATCTCACGAGGAAATCCAAACCACTATTTTTGGCATAGTCACCTAGTCCTATCATTCCAGAAATACTAGTTAGACTCAACAGCAAGAAGCCAACAGAAAAGTTACGCTGATATTCGACGCAAACCATTAGAATTTCAGGTTGGAGACAAAGTCATGTTGAGAGTCTCGCCTTGGAAGGGCGTGATACGATTTGGAAAACGCGGGAAGCTGAGCCCGAGATACATTGGACCATTCAAGATACTAGAAAGGGTTGGTCTAGTAGCATACAGACTTGAACTACCGCCAGAGCTCAGTAACATTCATAACACGTTTCATGTCTCAAACCTCAAGAAATGTCTTTCAGATGAAACACTCGTGATTCCATTGGAAGAAATTCAGCTCGACGATAAGCTTAACTTTTTGGAAGGACCAGTAAAGATCATGGACCATGAGGTCAAACAGTTGAAACAAAGTCGAATTCCTATAGTGAAAGTTCGCTGGAATTCTCGAAGAGGTCCTGAGTTTACTTGGGAACGAGAAGACCAGATGCGACTCAAATACCCACATCTTTTCACCGAGTCCATTTCTGAGGCCAACACCAGCTGAATTCAGGGACTGAATTCCTTTTTGGGTGGGCAACTGTGACAAATCACAATTTCAGGTCATTTCCCAAACCTTGACAATTTACAATTTACCATTTCACTATTCATGATTTTCATTCATCATTCAGTAAACCTAGTTTACAAGTATTCAAATTCGCGTAACCAGTAAGGTTTAGCTGCGTATTCATGCATCAACAGTAAGGACATGTCATATAGACTAGAGTAGTCTACATATCATCAGTAACATCATCATCATTTCCATATTAAGTCATGCACGGGTTTGTGTGATTTTCATTAACGTATGTTCATTTGTTCAGTAAACGTTACCACTCAGTCATTACTACTAATATTATACTCAAATACTCTCGACTATGATCCTAATATAGTTTCATGCTAATTTTAATGATATAAAATTTATATTATTAATTTACCCGGTGTTTTGAAACCTTTTGCTATATTTTACATTATGGGCTTATAACTCCATCGGTTTGCGATATTTCATCACGATCACTATTTTAACACCCGATTCTTATCAATAACATGATTTCATAATTTTCATGACTTCGTCGAATTTTATTTTTATTCGTCACGTTTTATTTTCAGTTAACCCGGTACCTGATAACGCCGAAATTACACACTAATCTAACTAGGACTTATCCTAAAAATATTTCTACAAAAAAAAATCACAACACAAGGCTTCCTCAAGAAGCCTTGCCGCCCTCTTTGACCCATTTTGGCCTAATACCCCCAAAAATTCTTTAATGCAAAATTTAACTTATAAACTAGTTTATTTCATAACAAATCCATAACACATTTAACTAGCAAAACAAGCAAACACTCTCTCCTTTCTCCCTCTCTATCCCACGGCACAACAAGAAGGAGAAGAAGATCCCATTTTTTTTTTGAAGAACAAGTTACATTCTAGTCCCTTATACCTTCCTTGTTAGAGTTTTGTAATAAAAAACTCCAAGTTTGTGGTCGTTTTTCATCCTAGCTCACCAATCATCAAGTAAGCTCAAGAACACCATTTTTGATCTTTTCATACTTCCTTTGTTCTTATATTGTTGTATCTCCTATTTATTTTGAGAGCTATCCATGCAAAACTTATGTTATGTATACCACTTGGTTCATTTTTCACTAAAACTATCTCAAACTCTAGATCTGTACATTTTATTAACATCCCCGCGAAGCCCACTGTTTTTAGCGATGTTTAGGACCCATGACACCCTAAGAAGGTGTATGGTAGGATGCGTGTATTTGTGGAGTTGTTTTGAAGTTGTTTGATCAAGCCGCGAACCAAGAAAACGAGTTTCTAACGTATTTATATACCCGCTGTCCAAAAATACAAACTCTGGAAAAATCAGTAAACTTGGCGTTATTTTAGCTTTCATATTTAGAAAGTACTCTCAAACACGAAAACGTGGTCGCTTGAATCACTAAAAACCGAGTTATAACGAAAGAGATACGAAGTTTTAAAGTTAGCAACACAAAAACTATTATTTTCAGAAAATGCGGGCTGTTGGCCGAACTTCAGGGGACAGAACGAGGCGTTAGCCGTAGTCTAGCTGAGCCGAGCCACTGAAAATATGTTAGTTCATGTTATGACGAACGCGTGGATATAAAGAACGTTGAAAACCGACTTGTAACGACCAAGATATGAATTTCTGAAAATCCGACTAACAAAACTTATTTTGACAGCCTCACTATAATTCCAATATTTTCTAAGTGTAAACAGTTTAGCGAGGCACCATCTTACGAGCTATTTTCCCGTTGAGCGAGACGGTTTGGGCCATAAACTCCTTCAGGTGAAACGAAGTATTCCTGGCCTATTTTCCAAATCAATCAACCGCTTGTTGATCGGACTTATAATGAGTAAGTTATGATTTTCCTAGTATCGCCAAAAACAACTATTATAAGAAAATATTTCTAAGTATAGAAATTGTTTTGCAAGACACCATATTCAAAGCCGATTTTCTTTATGATCGAGTCACGTATGATCAAAACTCAAAAGAGACGACATTGAGATGTTGTTGCAAGGATTCCAAAAACGTCAAGTTCCATTACTAACTCTTAACGTACAATATTTTACGACTAGCTTTGCAAGGCCGTTCGGTCATATTTTCACCAGTTGTAAAAGTAATATTTTGCGACGAAACTATTTTATTTGACAATAAAACACCAAATAGGGATCGTGGAGTATTATTCCAACATTTTACACGAAATATAGTATATGACTTGCCGAGATGTCAATATATTTTCGACAGAAAACGTTATTTTCAAAAATAACGAGTGGTATCGTTAACATACGTTTTTGCATGAGTTGCATGGTATCATTGCTTACATTGGGTCACATCATTCATCATAGGTTGCGGTTAGAGACCGAGCCATCATTACATCATATCCATTATTATCATAGTGCTATTTCATCAGGTGAGTTTTCATAGCCCCGTTTTTTCAAGTTATTACATCATTTCAAATTTCTCGGGGGAGAATACATTGCACCATTTTTCATGCGGACCAAAGTATACAAATTCATTACATTGCTTAAGTTACATCATTGCCAAGTTAAAGTCCCCTATTATCATGAACCGTTAATTGTGAGCAAGCGAGAGTGTGTGAATAGATCTATTGAGGGTGACTCCTCCGTTCGGGTTGGTAGCACCAACTTGTCATACGAACGCATTACATTTGATCCATTTCAGGGTGTTTGGCAAAGCACTCAGTTGGGGCATTTCATTCAGTCTAGCTTCGGGGTCATGAGCTTAAGAGCTAGTGTATCATTTTCATGTGGCAGTTTGTCATACACTTTATACTTGTGGTTTCCGTATAGCATTTCATTTACATAAACCTATGAACTCACCAACATTATTGTTGACCCGTTTTAGCAATGTATTTTCAGGTAATTAAGCATCGCATGTTGGATTGCATATGGGCATATCATGGAGTCGCGGTGTCGACGCGTCTCACTTTATATTTTATGCACTTAACCATCGTTTGAACTGTGTAAACTTTATTTCCGCAAACTTGTAACATCTTTTGGGACCTCGCTTTGTAAATTCTGAATGTTTTAAATAATCAAACGATGTATTTTCTAAACGACACTTTAGGTCGTTCAATATAACTGCAGTTAAGATGCTATGACAGTTGCACCCCTGGAATTCCATTCCGCTGCAAAACAGATAATTTGGGGGTGTGACATTAACAGTGAGCTAAAACACATTAGGTGGTCAAGGGGTGTTTAGTTAGTATTTTAATGCCAAAACATATTATCATGTATGAGAAGTTGGTATTTTTTCAGTTAGCTATTGCAGCTAGAGAAAAGGATACAAGACGTGATGTGTTAAAACAAGCATTGAAACATAAATCGTCTTCCCTTGAGATTACTAATCAAGATTCTATCCCAAAGGTAATATTATAAAATAGAGTTTGTGTTTGAATGATTGAATGAATGATTGTTAATTTGAATTAATGATTTATGCGTTGTTAGTTCTCTTTGAAATTCCACTGCCAGTTTTATTGTATTTGTGTTTTTAAACCTCTGAAAACTATTTTGAAATATAACATTGGATTGATTAGTGAAGATGGGAATCTATTTTCTCCCTCTCTCATTGTTGCGTAAGTGTACGCATTGAACATCAGTAACCTTCCATATCTTATCTGAATAGCATTTGTTCCTTAAATCATGCAGACACCAGAGCAGGAAGTGGCTGATAAAAATGCAATTCCTATATCAGATTCTAACGTTGATGCTCAATCAGGCTTCACCACACCATCTAAACGACCTCCAACTGCTAATTTGGACAGTCAAAGTTTAGTCCGTCGACGTTCTTCCAACAAAAAGAAGCAATTGCGAAAAAAAACTGTGAGTTGCATCTATCTCTTGAGCTTTGTGGTTCCATAATTGCACTAGGAATTCAGCAGAAGAAGTTTCAAGTAGTAAAAAGACCCGATCTTCAGCAGATGTGGAATTAGGCTTCACCACACCATCTAAACGACCTCCAACTGCTAATTTGGACAGTCAAAGTGTAGTCCGTCGACGTTCTTCCAACAAAAAGATGCAATTGTGAAAAAAAAACTGTGAGTTGAATCTATCTCTGGAGCTTTGTGGTTCCATAATCGTTTTTATGAATGGATGTTGATAGTTAATTTGTAACCACTAACATGTGCAGGAAAGTAATTCTGAGATGGGTGGTGTAGTGGAAGGTTCAGTCACGACTAGCAGGAAGAGAAGCACTGTGAATTCAGCAGAAGAAGTTTCAAGTAGTAAAAAGACCCAATCTTAAGCAAATGTGGAAAAGTCAGGTTGTACTTTTGTATACCGATTTGTGGGTCGCATTTCCATTTAATGATTTCGACCCATTTACATGTGGATGGTTACAGTGGGTTGTGTTTCTATCTGAAATGGTTCTAATGGGTCAAATGGTTGAGACGGGTTGAAGTCGCACAAAATGTATTTTTTAAATCAGTGTAAATCTCCTAAGTATCTTTTATGTAGGATTTATATTGCTATGGTAATTTTTATTGGTTTTCTTATCATAATTAACAAATCAGTCAATTATAAAAACTTACAAAAGAAAATATAGGCAAAAAATTGTGAGGGTCAACTCAGGGGGTGTTTTTTAAGCTTATATAACATAAGCCACAATTTTGTGGATTATTTTTACACTCACGTGGATTATTGTATAGGTAGCAAGGAAACCAATGAACTTATGGGGTCTGTAAAGGAAACAAGTGGATCTAAAGCTATAAATCAAGATTCGCCTCTAACAAATGAAGAAATGATAATCATAGTAAGTAGTATTTGCTGTTTTATAGTGTGTAATTTAGGCTACTGAATCACAATTGCTGAAGGAACATGTGATTAACTTTTGAAATGTTATTCTTGATATTTGGTTACAAGGAGACCATTTTCTTGTGTAAATGTAAGAAAACAAAGAATTAAAGACATGTAGTCAAGTTTTATGGTTTCTTTGCACTTGCATTTCCTACAATTCTGAATTAGATTTTATATATATATATATATATATATATATATATATATATATATATATATATATATATATATATATATATATATATATATAGTGTAATGCTCCATATATTTGCAAGAACAATGGTCAGTTAGCATCAAAAAATTAACTTCAATGATGCAAAAAGATAATATCATTGTGTGCTCCATTTTGAGAAGAATGAACCTACAGTTTATAGTTCATCATTGAATAAAAAGAGCTCACTTTCAACTTAAACATAACCTTTTGGACAATTTTAAATGTGAGTATATACAAATTAACTAAACAGTATTCCCTCCTAAAAGCAAGTTTAGGAAGATGAAACTTTTTCTATGTGCAGTTTAAAAGCAGAATACTTTTGGGACTAAACAAAATATAGAAGACAATAATCGTTAAAAAAAAGTGTATTGAAGCCTGATTGCTAGCACAAAACCTAAAATAGTTGAGTTACTATGATAGCCACATTTCACATTAAATAGTGATATAGGCAAATTTGCCTATAATCCATAATCCAGTCAATATGTATTTGATGAACTCAAATAAGTACATTTTATTATCATCATTTATCCTATTTATTTGACTTGTTTTATTATATTATGTATGAGAATTGGTGCATTAATGTTTACTTTAGTGATTCTCAGGTAAAAACAAGTATTAGGTGAAACTTGACGATTTTGGACTAATTATGGAGTAAAACAAGCGAAATGTCAAAAGGCTACTGAAATAAGAAGATCAAGTTCATTCTGCTCCAGATACGCCGCAACATACTTATTACATACGGCGTATCACTATCAAGATTTCACAAGATACAATCCAAGATACAGGAAGGACATGCGCCGCATAGAGAAATCAAGATACGCCGCATCTTTAGGCGTGTACGAATATTCCCTTAATATATTAATCTTGGACCCCACGCGAAGTTAAGTCAATGCGCCGCATCTACTAATCTTATGCGCCGCATCGACCCCTCAGACAAAAACTATAAATACCCCAAGGTCAGACGAATTTCGAGAGCATAGATAGGAGATTACACACAGAAAGTCAGACGATCTAGCAGCACAAGACACACCCTAAACGAAGATACAAGAGCTGTAAGAAGGTCCTGCATGTATTCAATTCATTAAGTAGTTTTGTTTTATTGTAATAGTACACTTTAATTCATCAGGATTGATGGGCTTATGTCATGTGACTACGGAAAATCATGCACTTCAACTCCCCTTAAAATTGCTTTCCCATTAATTAAAGTTTATATGTTGATGTCTTTGGTGACTTTTATTAGTGCATTGATAACCTCTGTGTCTAGCTGAGCATTGATCGGGTCGCCATGCCTCTTTCCTTGCCTATTTATTCTATCGCCTATGCATTCTATCGTCTGTAGAAAAGTAGGAAGAAAGGTAAGTAGGATAGACATAAGTAATCATTAAGGGTTTACTCACCGATAAGATTAGAGCCAACGAGAAAGGTTTAATTATATACACTTCATATGAAACTAGCAATAAAACAAGTGACAAGCTATTTAATTATCAGGACAGGTCTTCTTATTGTGTAGAATCCAAGATCTAACTCTTCTAGGATTATTGAGACAATGATTGTTGCACAGCGGAATAAGAACAAAAACACAATCAAAGTTTCTTAATAAGGTTTTTCTAATAACAAGAACAATGATCCTTTATGGATCTCTATTATTTTTCTCTAAAATGTTTTCCTGGAGTTGTGTTTTTCTCTCAAGAAGCGTACTTAATACTAAAGCCTACAGTTCCTTTTATACACAAGGAACCCTAATACAATAATAAATAAAAATATCAATGCATATCACTACCTAAAATAGTTCATGCATATCCTAACAAACTAATAATAAAGATACGGATTCACTATATCCGTAGAAACAAGTCTTCAGCAGGAACACTATGTCAGCAGAAACCATCTATAGCTTCAGCAGGAACCTGTCAGTAGATCTCTATCAGCAGGAACTTCCAAAATTCCCAACAATCCTCCCCTAATCTTGAATTTGACATCGGTTAAGTTCAAGATTCTTGATTGATCTTTAACACTTCAGAATAAGAGGATTGACTTCGAACATCAACAGTAAAGAATCAAATGAACCATATCTCTACGAATGGCAAAACTTTAAACTTCAGGTCTTTGCAGCAACAAATGACAAAGTGTACATCAAAACAGATTAGTTTCATACTATTCTCATCACATCCAGGTGTGTTAACTCCTGTGAGAGGTGAATCATTGAAAATAATGGATTTGATGTCTCTTTACCAATAGCCATTACTACTGGAGTAGCCAAATGTTTAAGTTCGAAAACTATGGTACACTGATAACCATATGATTTGTAGCAAATCATCAGCTATAAACGGATTTGAGATGTCTTTACCTGTAGCCGTTTGCTCAGGACTAGTCAATTCTTGGTGTCAACTTAACCTTGGTGAATTGAATACCAAATATAGATACCAAATGTCTTTACCACAAACCATACTTTTGTGGACTAGCCAATTCTTTGGATCCCAGAAAGGGTTAAATCCATGGTGAATTGAGAACCATTTCAACTCTCAGGAATGAACCATGGGTGAGTTGAATACCCTATAGCTTTGAGCAAGCTATTACAGCTATCAACAGATTTGATGTGTCTTTACCAAAGCTGTACCCTTTGGACTAGCCAACTCTTTGATGGACACAAGTCACATCTGGTGAGTTGATAACCATCAACAGAGTGATATACAACAAACCTGCAGAAAAGTTAGTACAAATATACAATGTTTTTTTTTTTTTTTTTTTTTTTTTTTTTTTTTTTTTTTTACTAAGAAATAAATGAAATAAAACACAATAACTAGAAAGAAAAGAAAATAAACTAAACATAAAGAAAAGAAAGAAAATGAAAAAGAGAAAATAATTTTATTATTTTTTTTATTATTATTATTATTATTATTATTATTATTATTATTATTATTATTATTATTATTATTATTATTATTATTATTATTATTATTTTTATTTTTATTTTTTTTTATCACGAGCAGCAGAATCCGAAGCAACCAGCAGAAATGGTATTATCAGTAGGAATAGGAACACTGCCAGCAGAAACAGAACCACTACTAGCAGAATCAAAATAATGCAGCAGCAGAATTAAAAATACCCAATTGCATTAATCACCACTTCACTGACATCCATTAAATGAACACAGTACGAGGTAACTATTGCACACATCATACTGACTTGCACAATTCCCATTAATTTGACCAAGAATAACCACAAGCGACAAACCACTTTGTTGTACAAAGCAAGTTAACTCAATAAAATAATCAGTGCAATGAACTATCTTCAAACTGATAACCCACAAGCGACCATCACTTTATAGCACATGCGACAAAGATTTTTCCACTGATCCAATTTATACCTTATAATAATCAATTGGCCCATGTACTAAGCGACAAACATTAAATGCATCCCCACACATTGACCCCATAAAATTTAATAATTGAATTGATAATATAAAGGAGTCAACAGCAACAAGAGCCCACTTAATAACAGGAAGTAACAAATTCAGCAGCTGTATTATTATAGATAGAGAACACAAACAAACTGAAAAAAATGTTAGTTATCACAAAATTTACAACAATAAGCCTCCCCTTAGGCTTATGCCTCCCCTCAATCAGTGCACCTGACAAGGACTATTGTTCTTGGGTACCCAAAATGAACCTTTCCTTTTATTTGTCCAAGAACAACCTGTTGAGGGCTTAACACCAGGATCCCATCTTGTTCCCCCCATATACCTTGGGTCATAATAACCAGGACAAAAACCATTATGAAAGTAAGTACTAGTAGGTATGTAGAATGGTCTAGCAACATGTCTTTTCCAATGAGCTGGAAAAGATCTACTATGTGTTGCTTGTGGAACATATGGGGGAATATCATTAACATTGGTCCACATTGGTCTAGATCTCTTTTGGTAAGCACACACACCCATTCTCTTCTCATGAAAATTACAATCCTTAATGAGATGAGACTTACTACCACACACAAAACATATTGTCTTTTGGTAAGCACACATACCCATTCTCTTCTCTATCAGCAGGAATTTCCAAAATTCCCAACATATTGTCTCGAGTATCTATCTGTGTACGTGTGTGCTACCGCTGATTCGTGCTCATTAGTTTAGTTTACTATTTAATTATAACCAAACCGTGCCAGTCTCTCAGGCTGAACCCCTTTGCGTTAGATTAGGTTGTATAGCTAACTTAGGATATTAAAATACTGATTAGAATAAATAGATAATACGTTCCACTCTTAGTGATCGACACTCTACTTACCATTATATTCATACTGACCGGGTACACTGCTCGTTAAGTGTGTGTGTTATTGATAAGTCGGCTAAATATAAATTTAAAACTTGAGTAGGCATTGATACTGCTAAACCGCAACGACACAAGCGCGCATCAAGTTTTTGGCGCCGTTGCCGGGGAGTGAATTGTTATTATCTGTTAATTTGATTAGTATTCTAATTAGGTTTTTTTTTTTTTTTTTTAGATTCTAACCTCTAACCCGTTGTATATTAGATAAATTGCATTCATTGTATAATTTGCATATTTTCTGTTTTTGTGTGTTTTTATTTTCTGTAATTTGTGTTTCTTTTTGTTTGTTTTATTTTGGTTTTTATTTTTTCTTTATTTTTCTGTATTCTGCTATCGTTGTATTGTGCTGATACAAACGATACGGCGCATCTGATTTCTCAGATACGGCGTATTGCGTTTAATTTTTATAAAATACAATGCGTTTAATAAATTCGAGTACATCTTTCCCCAAGATACGGCGTATTCTGTTTTTAATAAGAAATTTTTCTAAACCCTAACGCCATTCGACGCATCTGTTTTTGCAGATACGGCGTATTTGATATTTAAATTTAAAAACAATTTTCGAATTATTAAACAAATACGACGCATCGATTTTTATCGATACGGCGCATCTGCTAAATCAAAAATCTTGTATTTTGAAACGTAACAAAAATACGGCGCGTTAACTTTTGTTAATACGACGCATTTAATTTTAATAAATATAACCGATTTTTGATAATTTAAACTAGATACGGTGCATTCTAATTCAGAAGCGGCGTATCTACTTTCTGACTAAAAGTCTGATTAAATTTTAACGAAATAAGATACGGCGTATCCAACTTCTTGGATACGGCGCATCGTCTGCAGATATCAGCACTTTCTGTTCCTTATATTTGTTTTTAAATTCATTAATTTCTCTTCTAGCTAACAAATCCTACTGATGATTTTACCTATGATGACAGATTTTGCTATGGGAGATATGTCAACGAACGGATATCTTGCTAAGGAACTTATGAATGATATGCGCAACGAAAAGTCCCGCACCAAAATGCCGTTAATTCTGGAAATTGATGACGAGTGTGATAACTATGAAGTTAGCTTGAGCGAGTTCCCAGCATTAAGCATTACTAAAAGCTCAGAACTGGAATAGGAACCCCTACTTTCGGATTCATTCGAAAACTTCGATGCTATTACTTGCAATTTACCCACGGTCGATGCTTTACTCAAATCCGTACCTCAAACCAACATGACCGTCTACTCAGTGGAAGTTTATGAAGATATCAATTTCAATGTACTCACGATTGATGCCGATTTATTTTCTTGGGAGTCCCCTCTTGAAGCTACTTATAAGGAATTCAAACGCCTATGCAATATTGAAGATGGGATATTCTCTTACGATTTACTAATGAGCTACACTGAAGACGAATTGTTACTCTTATGGCCCATCATTGAATCTAAAGGATTAACTTGGACTACTATCGAAGAGAAAGATGGGAAATTCCAAATTGAATACATGAACTCAGCAAATGTAGTCAAAAAAATGAAGCAACAAAAGCTATGAAGTCCAACCTTCACAAACTTCTTATATGCGTAACAAGTTGGTAAGGTTGATGGATATCTCTTTAGAAGAATGGCTTGAACTTAAATATGGTGATCCTAAACTTGCTCTTGCAAATGAAGTCAAGCGGATTGTGACCTCATGGTTGACGCGAAGTTTTAAAAGAACAATTTAACGAGTTCATGGAGATAAGGAGAAAAATGATTAGTAATACTAGTTTTGACGTTAACCACGATCCTAACAATGTTGATTTTTCAGATTGGTTAGCTAGTAAGTTCAATAACCATAAGAGCATGGATCGAGCTACTAAAGATGTGTTATGGATATATTGGATGAGAGGGGAAGATGAGGAAGTAGAGAGCAACAATGGATCGTCAGATGACAATTCAACAATCAAGGAAGGCATTGAAGAATTATTCAGCATAGACATTGATTTGCTCAATTATGAGACACCCTTATGCAAACAATTCAAAGAATTTAATTACCTCCTTCAAATCGATGCTGATGTGCTAACTGGAGATCTACCAGGGTTCAAAACTTATGATGAGTTCAAAAACACCTGGTACTACGAATGGAATGACCAAATACCATGGGTTTGGGATAAACCATGGGAATTTGGGCATATTGATCACACTTGTAAACCTTTCCGCTTCAAGTTTGGATTTAGTGAATGGCCAACCTGTGATTATAAGAATGATGGAACCTGTAATGGGGGAAGTATAATTGGAATGAAACGGGTTGGAAACGATGTATACTTTGAAGACGATGATTGGTATGAAAAAGTTGAAGACTGCCCTCGTAAAGCAGAGGCTTTACAAGAAAGAGGTAGAATCAAGTACGTAAAAGAACTAAAGGGAGCATCGAATACTACTTTCTGGGAATGGGTGCATGGACAATTCGATGATTACACAAAGCTTAGTCGACGCTTACAATGGGAATTGAAAAAAGAGTGGGACGAGATTCAAGATTATTATCAATCCTTTAACGTGGTTAATTATGATCCCTATGATAATAACGATGAGTCGCAAGGAGAATTGATTGATGAACTTGATGACTATTTGAATAAGGATCCTTATATCAAGTTTGTTGATAAAGACGAAGAAGAATTCATCAAGAGAAAATGTCGACTACTTGGGATACCTTATAATAACCCACCCATGATAATTTCTGAGAAATTTAAAGTCATCAAATACTCTTTAGGACCAGATGAGGAATATGTTGCGACAAAGACCAAAAAGTATAATAGATTGAGTCGAACGGAAGAAAATATTGCGGAGCTATACGGGAACATCTTTCGGATGAAAGAAGAAGGATGGGACGTGACAAGGACGAAATAAGGAGTTGAACGTGAGTCTAACTTGAAGACTCTGGAATAAAGACAAGTGCTGACCGGGAGACAACCCGGAAGATAAATTTTACACTCTGTTCTGTCGAGTCTGTCAGACCTGCAGAGGATACGGCGCATCTCAATCATGAGATGCGACGCATCACCTGCACTGGTCATATCTTATTTTATTTTCTGCATTTTTTATTTTTGACTTTAAAACTTTATGTCAGTATTTTAATGCGGTGCATCCCTGGTTAAGGATGCGACGCATCTTTTATCCTGATTCGTATTTATTCCAGGCTCGATACGGCGTATCTTCTTCCATAAGATACGGCGTATCGACTGACCTGATGATTTTCATTTTAATTTTTAAGTTTTATTTTTACTAACTACTAATGTATTATGCAAGTTTGAACCTTCTTAACTCAGGTGTGTTAAAGTCTTAATGGTATTATAGATTCCTGCATTTTTGTGGATACATCACTTATGGAGCTTAAACGTTCTCATCCACAAGAAGTTGATTTTTGCTCTTATACGAATAATGGAGGATCATACCGAGCAAATCTCAGGGGAGTTTTTCTGTTCTAATTCTTTTATTTTCCAGTTTTTAACCTTTGACACAAACAACGAGGACGTTGTTTAACTTAAGTGGGGGGATGGAGAATTAGAACACTTACTTGTCCTAAACTTTTTCAAAATATGCTTAAAAATGCGCTTAATATATCAAAATTTAAAATTTTTTTAGCATGTTTTTGTTTAAAGTCTAAATTACATAACCGCACACATAACGCTATTCTTTCAAAAATATTAAAACTTTAGTGTGTCGGTGACTTGTAAACTTTAGAACTTGGCTTGTATACTATTCGAGACAACCATAATAAGTATTATTTATATAATTGGAGTGACTTGTCTAAAATTGGTAAATTTCTAGGATTACACCCAAATAGCCTTTATATGTTATGTGATATTAACTAACTATACTGGTTAGTTAACCCCCGTATAAACCCTTTGTTACTCTCACTTTTAGAGTAAGATACCCCTAGAAAAACCTCAGAGCCATTCCTTTCGTTTCTTACACCTTTGTTATAATGTTTCGATACACCCTTACACCTTAGCCTACCCTGTAGATTAAAATCCGTGGTTAATTGCTTTAGGCAAAGTGTGTTTCCTTACATTACCTGTGTTCGCGTGCGTAATTCATTATCTTTGGTTAGGTCGGGAAATTGCACGATGCAATTGGTATGAAAGTGAATATCGTATATCTTTTAGTTTATTTTTCGTGTGTTTGCTACTTTCGCTATTACAGTTATTTCTGAAAGTATGAAGAGTATGGAAAAATTATCCGGAAAAATAGTGATAGAAAGGTTGTGAAATTTTACACATATATGTTGATGTCAAAAAAAAAAAAAAAAAAAAAAAAAAAAAAAGGAAAAGTTGGAAGCTTGTTTTAACCAACTTATGTAAAGTTTTGTATTAAGTGGGAGATATAACCACTATTTGTTGTATATTATATTTATGGATTGAATGGGAGTTGGCCGTTACGGGAACGCCAACTAAGGTTATTCTTTGATTAAGATTGTGTTGAGTATAATTCGTGTCTATCTAAAGCGTGTGTTTCAAGTGTTAAAGCGTGAGTTATTCAATGATATGAGTCTTATTCATGGGATGGTTGGGAAAGTGATTAACCACACTTAGGATTTTAATTTATCTGTTTTGTTTATTTTTCATTTTACACCAATTTTTATCCCAAATATTATCCATACCCTATATCATTCTTTATCCAAACCTTTGATTTATTGAGATTAGGGATTTAAGCAATCTTAAGTATCGTAGTCGTGGATTCGGCTATGTATTTATGATTTTGTCGCCCTTTTTGATATAATATTATTGGTGAAGATTACTTGGTCCTATCTTTAGCCTATTCGAGTTAAGGATTTGAGCAATTGCAAGTATCGTGTTCGTGGATTCGATCATGTATTTGTGATTTTGTCTCCTTTTCTGGAATTTGAGATCGATAGAGATTAAAAAGGATGATCAACCCTTAACCAACAAACCCTTTTTACCACTTTAGACTTGTTATTCCTTGGCTTTAGTGGGGGAGATGTGTATACTTGCCAAGCTTATGATAGAATATTCGTCACGACTAAGCACTAAACGATTTAGAATTGTTTTACATGAAAAATTATTTTGGTTTCTACTTCGTTAAGTGTTTGGTTGTGTGATTATGACAAAACGAATACGTGCTTAAATATAAAAATAAATCCTAATATCTTTTAGGATACATTTTCATATGATTAATTCTAAGGTTTACTTGGGGACAAGTAAAGTTCAAGTGGGGGGATATTTGATGAACTCAAATAAGTACATTTTATTATCATCATTTATCCTATTTATTTGACTTGTTTTATTATGTTATGTATGAGAATTGGTGCATTAATGTTTACTTTAGTGATTCTCATGTAAAAACAAGTATTAGGTGAAACTTGACGATTTTGGACTAATTATGGAGCAAAACAAGCGAAATGTCAAAAGGCTACTGAAATAAGAAGATCAAGTTCATTCTGCTCCAGATACGCCACAACATACTTATTACATACGGCGTATCACTATCAAGATTTCACAAGATACAATCCAAGATACAGGAAGGACATGCGCCGCATAGAGAAATCAAGATACGCCGCATCTTTAGGCGTGTACGAATATTCCATGAATATATTAATCTTGGACCCCACGCGAAGTTAAGTCAATGCGCCGCATCTACTAATCTTATGCGCCGCATCGACCCCTCAGACAGAAACTATAAATACCCCAAGGTCAGACGAATTTCGAGAGCATAGATAGGAGATTACACACAGAAAGTCAGACGATCTAGCAGCACAAGACACACCCTAAACAAAGATACAAGAGCTGTAAGAAGGTCCTGCATGTATTCAATTCATTAAGTAGTTTTGTTTTATTGTAATAGTACACTTTAATTCATCAGGATTGATGGGCTTGTGTCATGTGACTACGAAAAATCATGTACTTCAACTCCCCTTAAAATTGCTTTCCCATTAATTAAAGTTTATATGTTGATGTCTTTGGTGACTTTTATTAGTGCATTGATAACCTCTGTTTCTAGCTGAGCATTGATCGGGTCGCCATGCCTCTTTCCTCGCCTATTTATTCTATCGCCTATGCATTCTATCGTCTGTAGAAAAGTAGGAAGAAAGGTAAGTAGGATAGACATAAGTAATCATTAAGGGTTTACTCGCCGATAAGATTAGAGCCAACGAGAAAGGTTTAATTATATACACTTCATATAAAACTAGCAATAAAACAAGTGACAAGCTACTTAATTATCAGGACAGGTCTTCTTATTGTCTCGAGTATCTATCTGTGTACGTGTGTGCTATCGCTGATTCGTGCTCATTAGTTTAGTTTACTATTTAATTATAACCAAACCATGCCAGTCTCTCAGGCTGAACCCCCTTGTGTTAGATTAGGTTGTATAGCTAACTTAGGATATTAAAATACTGATTAGAATAACTAGATAATACGTTCCACTCTTAGTGATCGACACTCTACTTACCATTATATTCATACTGACCGGGTACACTGCTCGTTAAGTGTGTGTGTTATTGATAAGTCGGCTAAATATAAATTTAAAACTTGAGTAGGCATTGATACTGCTAAACCGCAACGACACACGCGTGCATCAGTATTATGGGACAACTACCATATATTTTAATATGAAATCACTCCTATAACTGCCTATTTTATATTTGCTATAGGGGTCTATAAAATAGGCAATACTCTTCCATTTTACCTATAATGAAATATTTTATATATTTATCTATTATGACATTCTGCTATAATTGCCTATTTTATATCTGCTATAGGGGTCTATAAAATAGGCAATACTGTTCCATTTTACCTATAATGGAATATTTTATATATTTATCTATTATGACAGTCAGTAGGGTTATGCTATGCAATATGGTTATAGTTGTCACAGGATAAATATATCGTGCAAGATAGATATTCTTATACATATAATACATAAATGTTAAAACACCTCTAACATATTCGCTAATGGCCCCAAACCTACACAAATACTAATCCTACACGATTACTGATGACATGAAGAATATCCTTAATCTTTATGTTAAGATATGATTGTGCTATCAACACCAAATATCTTTTAAAACTCATTGATGTGATGAATGGATATATATTAACATGCATCAGATGATCATTTTCTACTACCCTTCTTTCGCTACAGTAAAATACGCCAACAATAATTATAAGACATGCCCGCCTGAGACGTTTATCAACGATAATTATAAGTCATGCACGCCCAACGGGCGGGCTTACCTGCCCGTTAGGACTTATAAGTCATGCCCGCCCATAGGACGGGCTTCGACAACTAAAACCATCCAAATTATAATTAAAAGTCATGTCCGCCCTTTAGGCGGGCTTTGAAGTCTAGTATATATATATATATATATATATATATATATATATATATATATATATATATATATATATATGCGTATATATATTTATATGCGTATATATATACATATATATATATATATACATACATATATATATAAACATACATATATATATATATATATACATACATACATATATATATATATATATATATATATATATATATATATATATATATATAGATATACATATATGTATATACATATACATATATGTATATATATATACATATATGTATATAGATATAAATATATGTATATCGATGAACTCAAATAAGTACATTTTATTATCATCATTTATCCTATTTATTTGACTTGTTTTATTATATTATGTATGAGAATTGATACTTAATCGTTTACTTTTGTAATTCTCAGTTAAAAACAAGCATTTGGTGAAACTTAGTGATTATGGACTAAAAATGGAGAAAAATGATCAAGATTGGAAAAGGCTGCTGAAATGAAGAGATTGAAGACCATTGCCTGACTTTGAAGAATGCACGCATGCAATTCTGTCATGCGTTGCATATGAAACTTTGGTCAACGAAGAAGAACCAACTTGTTCTACTCCAGATGCGCCGCATTATACTTCTTACATACGGCGCACCACTATCAAAATTTCACCAGTTACGATCCAAGATACAAGAGGACATGCGCCGCATACTATTATGAAGATACGCTGCATCTCAAGGCGGTGTACGAATATTCCTAAATATAATAACCTTGAACCCCACGCGAAGCTAAGTCGATGCGCCGCATCTACTTATTCTATGCGCCGCATCTAACCCTCAGACAGAAACTATAAATACCCCAAGACCAGACGAATTTCAAGGCGATATCCCTAGACGAGCGAAGCTAACCTCGTACACATAGAGACGAATTCAGACGAATAGGCAGCACAAGACACACCCGAACGAAGATACAAGAGCTGTAAGAAGGTCCTGCATGTGTTTAATTCATTAAATAGTTTTGTTTTATTGTATTAAGTACACTTTAATTCATCAGGATTGGTGGCTTGTGTAATGTGACAACGGAAAGATTGCACTCCCTTAAAACTGCTTTCCCATTAATTAAAGTTTATATGTTGATGTCTTTCGTGACTTTTATTAGTGCATTGATAACCTCTGTGTCTATTAGTGGCTTGTCGTATGTGACTACGGAAGATCATATTGCTCCCACGGTTATGACTAACTTGATCACTTAGGAATAACTTTTAGACATAAGTAATCATTAAGGGTTTACTCGCCGATAAGATTAGAGCCAACGAGAAAGGGTTAATTACATACACTTCATATAAAACTAGCAATAAAACAAGTGACAATCTACTTAATCATCAGGACAGGTCTTCTTATTGTCTCAAGTATTTATCTGTGTACGTGCGTGCCTATCGCTGATTCGTGCTCATTAGTTTAGTTTATTATTTAATTACAACCAAAACGTGCCAGTCTCTCAGGCTGAAACCCCCTTGCGTTAGATTAGGTTGTATAGCTAACTTAGAATATTAAAATACTGATTAGAATAACTAGATAATACGTTCCACTCTTAGTGATCGACACTCTACTTACCATTATATTCATACTGACCGGGTACACTACTCGTTAAGTGTGTGTGTTATTGATAAGTCGGCTAAAATATAATTTTAAAACTTGAATAGGCATTAATACTGCTAAACCGCAACGACACATCGCACGCATCAAGTTTTTGGCGCCACTGTCGGGGAGTGAATTGTTATTTTCTGTTGATTTGATTAGTATTTTAATTAGGTTTTAATTTTTAACCGCTAACCGTGTTGTGTATTAGATTAATTGCATCATTGTATTATTTGCATATTTTCTGTTTTTGTGTGTTTTTATTTTCTGTATTTTTTGTTTGTTTTAGTTTGTGTTTATTTTTGTTTTTATTTTTCTTTGTTTTACTGCATACTGCTATCGTTGTACTGAGCTAATTCAAACGATACGGCGCATCTATTTTCGTAGATACGGCGTATTGCGTTTAATTTTTATAAAATACGACGCATTTAATTAATTCGATATGACGCATCTTTCCCCAAGATACGGCGTATTCCGTTTTTAATAAGAAATTTTTCTAAGCGATAACGCCATACGACACATCTGTTTTAACAGATACGGCGTATTTATTATTTTAATTAAAAACAGTTTTTCAAATTATTAAACAGATACGACGCATCGATTTTTATCGATACGGCGCATCTTCTGATAATAAAAAATCTTATATTTTGTAATGTAACGAAGTTACGGCGTATTAGTTTTTGCTAATACAACGCATTAAAATTTTTATAAGTATAACTAATTTTTGATTATTTAAACATACGTCGCATTTAATTTATTAAGCGCGGCGTATTGCTTTTCTGAATAAAAGTCTGATTTATTTTTAAACGTATTAAGATACGGCGTATCCCATTTATAGGATACGGCGCATCATCAGCAGATATAAGCAGCTTTTATTCTACTTTGATTGTTTCACTCTTCTTTTGCACGAGTAAGTTTTATTTCAGGAAGATGGACGATCCAGATATTACAATGGAAGAATATGTCAAGCTTATAGAGGAAAGAGCCTTGAGCAATAATCAGGAGTATAACTGGAAAAGAGCAAGAAATGGTGGACAAGTCATTGAAACGAAAGAAATCACTATGGAAGAATACTTGTTGCTGGAAAAGGTTAAGTCAAAGAGAGAAAGAAATGGGTTGCCGTTTCGGCATACTTGGACTATATCGGATGATAATGATGAGGAAGTGTCCCATGTATTTAATATGAAACAAATTCCTGCAATTGTTCTCGATGGTGCTTTTTCTACGCAAATTGCACAAGATGATGTGTATACGGAACCTTACATTGAAGAATATCCTACAATCGTATTACCACCATTAGACAATCCATCGGATGAAGATGAAAAGTATTCTAATTTTGATTTCGAACCATTTGACGCCATAGTTTATGATGACATACCTCAACCAGATTTTGACCCAACGAGGGAATTTGAAGAAATCTGGGATTACTTATTTAAGGCTGAAATTCGGGACGATGCTGAAATTGCAAGACCCCTAGTTGAAGATGGAGATTCACAAGATGAATTGGAGTCACTTACAACAAAAAGTGGTACAAATTTATTTAATATTATTAATCCCGTTACTAATAATCTTGCTAGTTTTCCTAAACAGGTTGCAAAACAAAAGGATAATGAGGTGGAGTATATTACACTACCTATTGAAACACATGAAGCACCTGTTATCAACCCGTTTTTGGTGGAGCTCGAGGAAGAATTTGGGGATGAGCTCTTAAACATTGCTATGATTGATGAAGATGATGATTCGGACCCTATGAAGTATATAGAGGAACTCGAACTTTTACTTGCCAAAGACCCTTTCTCATCTTCTGCGGAAGTCAAGGGACGCCTTACTACCAAAGAGACTAACCAAGAAGAAAGGAGACTCATTTTTCCTCAACACACTACTCTTTCTGATGGAATGGTCAAGTCATCCAATTTATCAACCAAACCGGGTAAGAATAGGAAAGATGTACATATATTGCCAAGGTATGATTTTTATTTATTTCTTCCATCTTTACTAGCAAATTTACACTCTTTTCGTGTTTATTGCTATTATCACCCGCACTTGATCCCAAGTGGGAGGAACAACACCCTATTACACAGTAAATAAGGGTGGAGTCAGGCTCGTGACTCGAACAAAAACAAGCGCTTCGTGGGAGGCAACCCATGCTTATCTTTTATTTTATTTTCTGATTTTGTATCGAGTCTGTCAGACCTGCAGAGGATACGGCGCATCTCCATCCTAAGATGCGACGCATCTCCTGCACTGGTCATATCTTATTTAATTTTCTGCATTTTTATTTTTAACTTCAAAACTTTTTGTCAGTTTATTTAATGCGGCGCATCCCTGGTTAAGGATGCGACGCATCTTTTATTCTGATTCGTATTTATTCCAGGCTCGATACGGCGTATCTTCATCCATAAGATACGGCGCATCGACTGACCTGATGATTTCCAGTTTTAATTTTTACGTTTTATTTTTACTAACTACTAATGTATTATGCAAGTTTGAACTTTCTTAACTCAGGTGTGTTTAAGTCTTGATGGTATTATAGATTCCTGCATTTCTTGTGGATACATCAATTATGAAGCTTTAAACGTTCTCATCCACAAGAAGTTGATTTTTGCTCTTACACAAATAATCGAGGATCATACCAAGCAAATCTCAGGGGAGTTTTTCTGTTCTAATTCTTTTATTTTCCAGTTTTTAATCTTTGACACAAACAACGAGGACGTTGTTTAACTTAAGTGGGGGGATTGGAGAATTAGAACGTTACTTGTCCTAAACTTTTTCAAAATATGCTTAAAATGCGCTTAATATATCAAAATTTAAAATTTTTAGCATGTTTTTGTTTAAGATCTAAGTTGCATAGCCGCACACATAACATCATTTTCAAAAATTGTGAACTTTTCAAAATTCACAAATCTATGAGTGTGCCGGTGACTTGTAAACTTTAGAACTTGGCTTGTATACTATTCGAGACCACCATAATGAGTATTATTGTGATATTAACTAACTACACTGGGAGTATTATTTTATATAATTGGAATGACTTGTCTAAATTGGTAAATTTCTAGGATTACACCCAAATAGCCTTTTTATGTTATGTGATATTAACTAACTACACTGGTTAGTTAACCCCCGTATAAACCATTTGTTATTCTCATTTTTAGAGTAAGATACCCCTAGAAAAACCTTTAGAGCCATTCCTTTCGTTTCTTACACCTTTGTTATAATGTATCGTTACACCCTTACACCTTAGCCTACCCTGTAGATTAAAATCCGTGGTTGGTTAATTGCTTTAGGCAAAGTGTGTTTCCTTACATTACCTGTGTTCGCGTGCGTAATTCATTATCTTTGGTTAGGTCAGGAAATTGCACAATGCAATTGGAGTGAAAGTAGATATTGTATATTTTGAGTCTTGTTTTTCGTGTGTTTACTACTTTCACTATTACAGTTATTTCTGAAGTCATGAAAAGTATGAAAAATTATCCAGAATTATCGTTTTAGTGATGTGGTGAAATTTTACACATCTGTATATGTTGATGTCAAAAAAAAAAAAAAAAAAAAAAAAAAAAAAAAAAAAAAAAAAAAAAAAATCGAAAAAAATGAGAAAAGAAAAAGAAAAAGAAAAAAAAAAGAAGAAAAAGTTGGAAGTATATTTTAACCAACTTATGTAAAGTTTTGTATTAAGTGGTCGATATCACCACTATTTGTAGTATATTATATTTATGGATTGAATGGGAGTTGAACGTTATAGGAACGCCAACTAAGGTTTATTCTTTGATTGAGATCTTGTTGAGTATAATTCGTGTCTACCTAAAGCGTGTGTTTCAAGTGTTAAAGCGTGAGTTATCCAATGATATGAGTCTTATTCATGGGATGGTTGGGATAGTGATTAACTACACTTAGGATTTTAATTTATCTGTTTTGTTTATTTTTCATTTTACACCAATTTATATCCCAAATATTATCCATACCCTATATTATTCTTTATCTAAACCTTTGATTTATTAAGATTAGGGATTTGAGCAATCTTAAGTATCGTAGTCGTGGATTCGGCTATGTATTTATGATTTTGTCGCCCTTTTTGATATAATATTATTGGGAAAGATTACTTGGTCCTATCTTTAGCCTATTCGAGTTAAGGATTTGAGCAATTGCAAGTATCGTGTTCGTGGATTCGATCATGTATTTGTGATTTGTCGCCTTTTCTGAAATTTAAGATCGATAGAGATTAAGAAGAATGATTAACCCTTAAGCCTCAAAACCCTTTTTACCGCTTTAGACTTGTTATTCCTTGGCTTTAGTGGGGGAGATGTGTATACTTGCCAAGCTTATGATAGAATATTCGTCACGACTGGATAGTTGAACGATTAGATTTGCATTTATCAAAATATTTTATTTTATTCCTAAATTCGTTAAGTGTTTGGTTGTGTGATTATGATAAAACGAATACGTGCTTAAATATAAAAATAAATCCTAATATCTTTTAGGATACATTTTCATAAGATTAATTCTAAGGTTTACTTGGGGACAAGTAAAGTTCAAGTGGGGGGATATTTGATGAACTCAAATAAGTACATTTTATTATCATCATTTATCCTATTTATTTGACTTGTTTTATTATATTATGTATGAGAATTGATACTTAATCGTTTACTTTTGTAATTCTCAGTTAAAAACAAGCATTTGGTGAAACTTAGCGATTATGGACTAAAAATGGAGAAAAATGATCAAGATTGGAAAAGGCTGCTGAAATGAAGAGATTGAAGACCATTGCCTGACTTTGAAGAATGCACGCATGCAATTCTGTCATGCGTTGCATATGAAACTTTGGTCAACGAAGAAGAACCAACTTGTTCTACACCAGATGTGCCGCATTATACTTCTTACATACGACGTATCACTATCAAAATTTCACCAGTTACGATCCAAGATACAAGAGGACATGCGCCGCATACTATTATGAAGATACGCCGCATCTCAAGGCGGTGTACGAATATTCCTGAATATAATAACCTTGGACCCCACGCGAAGCTAAGTCGATGCGCCGCATCTACTTATTCTATGCGCCGCATCTAACCCTCAGACAGAAACTATAAATACCCCAAGACCAGACGAATTTCAGGGCGATATCCCTAGACGAGCGAAGCCAACCTCGTACACATAGAGACGAATTCAGACGAATGGGCAGCACAAGACACACCCGAACGAAGATATAAGAGCTGTAAGAAGGTCATGCATGTGTTTAATTCATTAAGTAGTTTTGTTTTATTGTATTAAGTACACTTTAATTTATCAGGATTGGTGGCTTGTGTAATGTGACAACGAAAAGATTGCACTCCCTTAAAACTACTTTCCCATTAATTAAAGTTTATATGTTGATGTCTTTGGTGACTTTTATTAGTGCATTGATAACCTATGTGTCTATTAGTGGCTTGTCGTATGTGACTACGGAAGATCATATTGCTCCCACGGTTATGACTAACTTGATCACTTAGGAATAACTTTTAGACATAAGTAATCATTAAGGGTTTACTCGCCGATAAGATTAGAGCCAACGAGAAAGGGTTAATTACATACATTTCATATAAAACTAGCAATAAAACAAGTGACAATCTACTTAATCATCAGGACAGGTCTTCTTATTGTCTCAAGTATTTATCTGTGTACGTGCGTGCCTATCGCTGATTCGTGCTCATTAGTTTAGTTTATTATTTAATTACAACCAAAACGTGCCAGTCTCTCAGGCTGAAACCCCCTTGCGTTAGATTAGGTTGTATAGCTAACTTAGAATATTAAAATACTGATTAGAATAACTAGATAATACGTTCCACTCTTAGTGATCGACACTCTACTTACCATTATATTCATACTGACCGGGTACACTGCTCGTTAAGTGTGTGTGTTATTGATAAGTCGGCTAAATATAAATTTAAAAATTGAATAGGCATTAATACTGCTAAACCGCAACGACACATCGCACGCATCATATATACATATACATATATGTATATACATATACATATATATATATATATATACATATATACATATATATATATATATATATATATATATATATATATATATATATATATATATATATATATATATATATATATATATATATATATATATGTGTTTATATCTACATATTATATATAACAGGATGCGTATGACGTCATCAAATGCATGATTGATGAATAAGCGCTTGATTGATGAGTAATCATGCTCTTATTCCACCTAAGCATGCCATGTAAGCAATGTTTGACCAAATTAATTCGGATGTTGACTTTCAAATACGAAATTTTAAAAAATGACACTAGAGGATTCGAACTTGGGTGAATTTAAGGTGTTGGTAACATCAACAAAGTTGATTACCACTAGACCAACACGTTTATTGCTCATGGCGATCTGAAACAAGGTATATTGATTGGTAAGTAAACATTTTGTTCCCTCCTTTACTGTAAATATATATGTAAAAAATTTTGTGAATTTTTTAAATGTCGGGCTTAGGAAAATACCAAGACTTGAATATCTCCAATATTCTGCAGTAACTTGCTCTAAAATAAACATTTGGTGTTTAGCCCCATAAAAGAGATGTAGATTTAGAGATGAGTTTGGTAGTTGTTGTGACCTTTTCCAATCTGAAAATGTTTCATTAACACTGCTGGCTCAAGAAAGTTAATATTGTTAGCTTTATCGGATATATTGTTAGTACTGCCAGCTTTGTCAGATATCGGACAAAGTGAATATTTGTCAGATAAGTTCATTTGTTACTGTTGGTGTCCAAGTTTATCTTGAACGGTTGCAAGTAAGCTCACAACCTTGGTAGTTAATCATAGAAGTAGCTTATCTTTGACTCACTTGATGCTACAACTGTACAATTTATATGAAACATTTTTCGTCACAGTATTAACTTTCTTGAGCATTTATATCTTCCCATCTTTATAGATATCCCTAATAACATTTATATCTTAAGCAAATATAACCTTGGTCATATTCACTATTATTCAGCTATGTAGTTGTCTTCTAAATATATAGTATGATTCATCGCTTGATGTGTTTTGATTCATCGTTTGATGTGTTTCTGATGCTTGAAGGTATGTTTGATCTTTAACTGAACAGAAACGTCTTGGTTATTTGAACCTTAAATTAGTCACATAATACGTAGAAACAAAAGCAATCTGAAACTTCGTAACCCAATATCTAGGAGAGATGGCTAATCTTTCGAAATATAAGCAGTTGCTCAGTTATTATAGTTAGTCGTTTGGTTGTACAGGAATGGCAGCAAAGATGGCATTAAAACTAAACAGTTACGGTCTTTATTTGACCCAAAAAAACGAACGGTGCAGGTTATTTCATTGTATTTTATTGAAATTATTTGTTTGAGTAATCAGTTTCTGTTGGACTGTAAATGATCAAAATTAGACAGTTAGTGAAACGGAAAACAAAACTGATTACTCGGCAAAAGTTACATTTAGTTTACCCTTAATAGATCAGGTTATAGGATATCACTTTTCGAGGAATGGCTAAGAAAGAACTCGCTACTGATATAAGCTGTTAAGCACCACATAATCTTCAAAACATCTCTGTTTGACACAATATATGTTGAACACACGCACACAAACAAGAATGAAAAACACCAGAACTTTATGATACATCTGATCAAGTAAAAAGAAAGTAAATCTGAGTTTAATGTAGATGTGAGAAATGTTGGTACTCACAAATACAAAATTTATCTATCTGCAGATAAGACAAAACGACCGGTTAGCTGAGGGCAAATTAGTATCCAACTTGACAAAGGGCACCATTCGTTCACGTTTGGCCCAATGTTTATTGATCTGTTACACCAGCCAGGTACTTCATTTATTGCGACTCACTTTTCCTTTGAATCGGGTAGTGGTACTTCTTTTATTTGTTAAAGTAGCTTTGTTGGGCAAGATCTGAACTACCAACTAAATTAATTAATAAACCTGTTTTCAGGTTATTAGGGAGTCAAGCATGAACAATCAAATGGGGGACCCTCCATTTTATGATTATTTGGAAGGTTGTCACCGCCACAAAGCATGTATGGTCATTTTTTAAGCTGCTAGGGCAATAACAGAGTTGAGTGGTGTTACTAGCCGAGAATTGACCACTGCAATCACTGTCCTTCAGCTTTGATACACAACAACACTATTTGGCGACGCATCAAGTAATTCAAAAGCCTCACTTCATGAGTACTAATATTTTTTCTTACAAGGTTGATGGACTATGTAAGCGGTTACTTTTAATTTATTTCTGTCTTACATTCTTTTTTTCTTTTAAAACTGTCGTTTCTTTGAGTTTGCCTGAGTACTTCAAATTTGTATATTGATAGAAAAAAGGGACCTCAGTCGGAAGGAAAAGAGCACATACAATAGAAAGAACCTGCAATTTTGTCTGTTGATTTTAATATAAACGTAGCTATCTTCCAAGGTTTTGATAACAGGTTACATTCTTTATCCATTATGTAACCAAGGTAGCAAACATATAAGTTTTGGAACTTGAAATGACCTTTTGCTTATTACCTCCATTTTTACAGGTCATTGCAAAGCCCGGTAGTGTAAAAACATACACGAAGTTTGAGGCTGAAATTTATGTTCTCACAAAAGATGAAGGTGGTCATCCTACAACCTTCGTCTCAACTACAGACCTCAGTTTTAATTGAGGGCGGCTGATGTCACCAGGAAAGTAGATTTTCTTGAAAGTGTAAAGATGGTTATGCGTGGAGACAATGTCACAACTGCTTTTGAACTTACTACACCAGTTGTTCTTGAAACAAGTAAAATGCAACAAGTAAAATGGTGAAGATGCATGTTTCTTGATACATAGTGTGAATATATTAATCTTAAATGCAAATTGTAATTGAATTTGTTCTCGCCTTGGATCCAGCTTCCTCAATAAATTGGCCTTATAGGAATTAACACCTTAAGGCCGAAAGCTAAAAGAAAGAAGGTTCGTATTACTTTTTTTGTTGGTAAGATATTACCATTAGCTGAATCAGGCAACATTATTTAGAAAATACTTATTGTGGTCATGATCTTTCCGTTATCTACAGTCTAAAATAATAAAAATCCTTACGGAAGAATTGGAAATTTTTTTAGATTTATATAGAAGTAACGATCATGTAATGGTCTGACCCCCAACAAGGCCTTTTCTAATTGGCACAGGTCAGGTTTAGCATAATGAGTTTTTTTTCCTATCTTTTTCTTTACATGTGATGCCTTCTTCTACCCGGATCATGTATACTATAACACACCCTTTAATGTAGACATCTTAACCAGGACATTAGTCTGTTGTAGGCCTAGGATGAGACAGGTAAGTATATCTTCCTTTTGGTTTTTGTTTATCCACATATTTTTAGTTATATTCATTCTTACCATCCCATGTACATTATAACCTACAGCCATTATGCATCACCGAATTTGGATAATGCTTATGCCAACTATATGCATACAACTAAGAATGGTTCTAACAAACGGTTGATAACAGATCACGTGCCTACGGGTCTTTCTTTTGTGCTGAACAAAGAGTCTACACGGGAGACCTCATGAAAAATATGCAAGTAACAAATAGTGCTCCCACTATTTTTCACTTAGCAAAAGAACTCGGGTCTGTTGTTGTTGTTGGATATTTGGAGATGTATAATGGAACGATATGGTGGAAGAGCAAAAAAAAGTTTTAACATCTTTCTATTTTTAGCGAAGTGCATTTGTGCGAGGTTGGTTTGTACATTGCAGTTTATTTAACTGTGGGGTGCTATTATTATCGGTTTGTTTATGCATCCACGCAAGCATACAATGTACGAGATAATGTTTGGGTTTTTTGATATATTAAGTGCAATAAGTTGATAAGCTTTATTTTTTGGTGTTTGAAAAACTGTGATTATATAGGCCGAAAGTGCTTATGTGAAGCCGCTTTTGATGAAGAGGTTAAATAAAGTGATGAACATAAGTTGTTTACCTATGTCAAAATACTTGATAGTGTGTTTATGCTCCTAACTTTTATATATGTGTTTACCTATGTCAAAATACTTGATAGTGTGCTTCGTATGTAGAATCAGTGCCATTCAAGTATATTACAATGTTCACGGTGTTCCAAGTTGTGCATTTCTTGATTTGTTATGGAATCACATGGATACCCACGGGTGGGATTTTGTTTCCTCTGCCATTCTTCTTGCTGATACCCATACGATAGCAACTACTTCCAAAATTGTTTCCCCCTGAGCATCTCCAGGAGATTTTTTAGAAAGGCTTATTCACGATATTGTTTTTGATAATGAAAATTCCATAGTGAAAGCTCAAGACCTCGGCGTGAAGTTGCTGGAAACGGAGAAGGTGGCTGAGGAATTAGCCACCAAGGTTAAACTACTTGAAGAAATTAATCAAAAGCGAGCAAGTTTACCAGACACAATACATGAAAGAGGGGACACCGAATCATCTTCCTTGCGTCCACGATCAGAGATATCAGAAGTCGAAGATCCAGTATGTATTGTTGCATATTTAAAAATTTTACCTATTTAGTACTATTTTTATATATGACAAATTTTCATACAGGGATCAGTTGGGAAAAGAGCTACGCCTTTGGTGCCATCTGCTGCTCAGATGAGATCTTTACGGAAGGGATCAGATGACCATCTTTCCATAAATGTCGATTCAGAATCTGACAGTCTTATTGATAAACATGAAACTGTTGAAGACAAAGGTATAGTGCTAAAGTTTTATATTTTCATTCCAACCACCAATCATTTGTGAAATTTGCATTAAACTTACATGCTTTCAGGTCACAAATTTAAGTCCCTGCATACGTCTGGTCTTGTGCCAGCAAAGGGGAAATATGGTAATTACTTTTAACAACTCATCCGTTTTATATTTATTCTTTGTGGACCACCTAATATTGACGGGCTTATGAAAAAGACCATATTCTAAAGAAGGTTACATCAGCACCAATAGTAATAGTAGGAATTGAGCCTCATTAAAGATGGTTTGGCTATATGTTAGGTGATTTCCCCTCCATACAGATAGGTAATCGAGTGTAGGAAGGGGAGGTAGGACAAACCCTTTAACTATCTTCGATATTTTGTTAGAAATGGACAGAAAATAGTTTATGTCAAAGCTGACCTATTATTACCGTGATAAGAATGACCTGTTTCAACTCAAGCACATTTTGACCCCATCCACCCATCTTGTCACAGTGTAGTCATAATATATGTCGGATACTCATATATTCTGAAAGATTAAGGATACAAGGGTGCATTTATATGTGTGTGTGTATAGAAGTCTAAAACCACATTGAGAAAAGAATTGTTCTTAAGATTTAAAATACATAACGTAACCTTTTCTACACCACAGGAGCACATCCCGGTGACGATAAAATTCATGAAACCTGTTAGTTGGTGTTTCCAGTAGCGGACGGGTGAGTTACTTTTATTCCATCTCATAAGGGTTTTTTTCCTGTAACCTGTTCATTTGATATTCAGCTGATTGATGAGGCGAAAAGTGTACCGCTTTTAAGGGGTCATTTAAGCCCGAAATCGTATTTATTTGATCAAATATTGCCCTAAATCGTTCCTTTTGTCATTTTAGGTACTTTTGAGGAGAAATCTGGAAAAGGAGGCATTTTGGACGTTTTTGGAGCATAAAAGTGAAGAAAACGGCAAAGTCTCAAAATTGTGCTGAAAGTCACCTTTGACGGCGTCAACATTAACTCCAGACGGCGTCATGCTTTGGCAAGAAAAGTTGGATGTGAAATTTACTCATGACGGGCCAGTGAGTTTGCATGAGAATTCTGACGGCGTCACGCTTTAACTAAATCAAGGGCGTCACGGCTTAAATCAAAGAGGGACGGCGTCACGTTATAGGTCCGACGGCGTCAAGCCTTGATAAGCCAGAATGGATTTTTGAAGAGCTAAAGAGGGACGGCGTCAAGAAGGTCACCCGGGAACCCTAAAAGCGGCGAGGTGACGGCGTCACAATGCATAAGGTGACGCCGTCAGATGTCAAAGTCTATATATAGTTTTCTAATTTTTTGTCATTAGAAGAGAGCTTAGTGTGTGGAATTTTGGGATAAAACCCTAAGACGATTTTAGCTACTTTTTCAGGGCTTCTTGCCTTGAGATCTTCCATGTTTCATTGAAAGATAAGTTATCAATTAATCATTCAATATGTCTATGTGTTGTTTGATTCTATCTTATGCTTGTCTTTTGTTTAACATGTTAGGCTAATTTTATCTTGTGTTTGCTTAGATCTAATGAAACCTAGCTATTGATTATTGGTTGTTAGTGTGTTGTTAGTTGTATTGGATGATTGTTTATCTATGTTAGGCTTAAGAAAACTGGCTAACTTCCTATTCGGTAACTTGCTTGAACGTCTTAAGAAACATGAACCAAACGCGTACTAAAGGTTTTTATGGTTGTATTTAATGCACAAGCGAATTCTAGTGATCCCATGTTAGGAGCTTCCTAGCCGGCTCGACATAGGAGTGAAGTAGGAGCTTGTAGAGTTTGGGGAAGTAAGTACGCCACCCCACGAATGGTATTAAGGAATACACCCGTCATCCACGCGACTAATGCACACTAATTAACCGGTAAAAGATAGTTAGGGAGTAAGGAAATCTAAGTAAACACATTTCTCCACACATAAGTTTCTCACCACTTTTCATTTTTGTTATTTTATTTTATTTGCATTTGTAGTAATTTGGGTTAGTTGACTAGCAACTAATTCCGCCCACTCCTTCAAAACCCGAGATTTTACTTGCTTTCATAAAATATAAAAACATAAAAAAGAATCTTCCTCAACCCTTAGACCTAATTAGAGTAGCCTTTCATACCTAACGAACACTATTCCCTGTGGAGAACGATCAATCCCCCGTACTTACCACTACACTATACTACATCGGTCAGGTACACTGCCTGGTGGGGTTGTAAGCCTCTTGAGATCCCTTGAGAGGTAAAACCTGTTGTAAGGTTGCAAAACCCACGCATCAAGTTTTTGGCGCCGCTGCCGGGGAATAGTTATTGTTTAGGTTGAATTTTTTATTTCTATTAGGTCTACTCACTAGATTCCTTTCTAGTGAGATTTTTATTTTATTTTTCTAGGTTTTCTTTAGTCTATCTATTTTCTTCGTGTCTTTGTTCGTAACCATTACCGTCCGACATCATGGAAGATGGTAATATCCTTAACCCCCACAACCCACCACCACAACAACCACCACCACCTCCTAGAGCCCGTACTTTAGGAGAGTATTCCCGTCCGAGCCACCACGGCTATCGAAACACCATTGAGCTCACTCAAGGAGCCAATATCACACCCTTGCGATCCGACACCATCCGGTTGGTGCAAAGCGGATGCGCATTCCATGGACTTCGTTCTGAAGATCCTAATCAACATCTCAAGGACTTTCTTAAAATCGTTGATTCTATAGACCTTGATGTTGCCACTCGAGAGACGACCCGATTGCGTCTCTTCCAATTCTCTCTGCGGGACCAAGCTAGTCAGTGGCTAGAACGTCAACCCGCAGGATCCATCACCTCTTGGGATGATCTCACCACTCGTTTCCTTGCTCAGTTTTTCCCACCGGGAAGAACTACCAAGCTAAGGAATGATATCTTGATGTTCCAACAACGTCAAGGCGAAACTCTCTACGAGGCATGGACTCGATTCAAGGACTTACTCCGAAAGGTCCCTCACCATGGCATGGATCCTTGGCTACAAATCCAAATCTTCTATGATGGTGTCGATCATCAAACTAGAAGAGCCATAGATTACGCCGCCAATGGGAGATTGAGCAGGCTCAGTGTCGATAAGTGCTGGGAAGTCATTGAGGACTTAGCACAGTACGAAGAAGAAGAATGGGATGACTCAACATTCTCGGAAGGAGGGATTTTAAATTGCATGAATGCAACCCAAGAACAGCTGTTCGCAAACATAAAAAGGCAGGTTGAGAGCTTAATGAAAGCTGAGATACCTACGGCTGATAAAAATCCCGATGAGTGCGTGAACACAATTGGTAAACATACGTTTCGCCAATTCTCACGACAAGATGAGTTTGAAGGGATAATGTTAACTTTCGTGAACAACCAAGAGAGACGTATCAAGGAATTAGAAACTCACTTGAAAAACACCCAAGATATGTTCATGGAGCTAGCAGAAAAATTCATCTCGAGAATAAAAGAGAAAATTAGGGAAGAAGCCTCACACAAAAAGATCGAGAAGATCTTTGAACTCCCGGTCCCTAATGAACCATACAACGAATGGGATGATAAAACCCTCCTCCCCGAGCCTTCACTGTCAAAACCCTCTTATTTATTTAGGTCCTCTCGCGAGAAAAACTCTCATGATCGCAGCATTTTCGTGGGGAGCATGGTTGTCACGCTCCCTAACTTTTATGAAGCTAGGAAACGGTCTTTTGGCTTTAAGCCAGGTGTGAGAAGAACTCAATTAAAGCGCACCATCATTTTGAAAACCCCCTGGGAAAGTTCCTCTCACTCCCTGAATACTCGCCTTGATGGAAATTGGGACCCGAATAAGACGTCAACCGACCCTTTTCAACATTTTACTACACCCCGTGACAGTAACAAAACACTTGACCCAGGAGGAACTTGTTAACGAGACTAGCTATCAGGATTATTGACCCTGAATAGCTGCTCTCTTAAAGTACGAGGGGCTCATTTGTAAACTGGCTCAAAGTAGCAAAATACGCTAATCTGACGGCGTCAGAATTTGCACTTGACGCCGTCACCCCGTCTGCACAGCAATAATAACTTTAATTCCATCACTTTCATCACAAACCCCACAAACCATATCCTCTCCAACCCCACCTCCGATTTTCCCAGGACAAATTCGCCAATTCCCGCTTCCAATCTTCACGTGGTAAGTCATTTTTACTCATTCTTTTCGCTTCAATTACTCATAGGATTTGTAAATTTCGAAAATCCCCAACTTGTGAAACCCTAGGATTGATTCATGCTTAGAACTCATAATGTGTTTTAATTAGTGTTATTTAACAAAGATTAAAGCATTTGATGATTGGCAATCAATTGGGTCTATTCACTAATGGGGAGGCCACGAATTTGAACCATAACCCGTGATCCAATCACCCATTTTTCTGCAAAAAGTGGTGTGTGGTTATTGAGCCTGAAGTTTGAATATTGATTTTTCCCTCGTAATTATGGATTTGAACACTGATCAAATCTGACGGCGTCACCTATCAAAGCGTGACGGCGTCAGACCTGTCTGATGCGCCACCAAGTCTTTTAATTCACATATTAACACTTGTATTCCTCCTGCTTTGTTCCAGATAATGAGTAAGCGTCAAAGACCCAGCCGAGGAAGTTCTTCCCGATCTCAACAAGAAAACTTTGGGGATACGGTCCTCAGTTGGGGTATCTTTGACAACGATGCTGCTACAAGCAAATACGCACAATTGCTACTACACAAGGTCGAGAATGGAGCAGTGGTTGACTGGGGCTTTCTGAGGAGAGTAGGTCTTGAGCAGACTTTTCTCCAAAGTTTTCAGACAGATGGGTTTACCGGCCCCCAGTGGGAAAGACTGTTTAAGATTCAGGAGCCGGTATATGAGGAGTTGGTACGGGAGTTCTTTGCCACCTTTCATTTTGACATGGCTGAGGCGAGGACCGATGTGGGCGGTACCACGATCTATTTCAGGCTGGGGGGTGAGCTAAGGACGTGTTCTGTTACTGAGTTTGGGTGGAGACTGGGGTTATATGATCAGCATGATACCATTCAGGCAGGGTTCATGCAGAGGTTGTTGCATGGGGAGTCGATGAAGAATGATTTTAGATGCTCTATTTTCTGGCAGACTATTGGGGATGGGGTGTATACCTCGACCACTATAGCATCCCAAATCAGGGATCCTAGGGTTCGGTTGACTCATCGTTGCCTCACCTACAGCTTGACAGGGCGTCACAGCTCTCACCACCGTGTCACAGCTTCTGATCTCTTCTACTTGTACACCATCTACTCTAATGATGTTTACTGCAACATCCCGTTTTGGGTTGCTAGCTTTATGCATGGTGGAGTTGGGGAGCGGGAAGGTGACAGGATTTATGGTGGGATGTTCATCACCCGACTGGCTCAGTCTTATGGAGTCCTCAGGCCCGAGGTCATGAGGTATTTGAGTGGTGATAAATGCAGGACGGTGAAGGAGAGGTCCCTGAAGCAGATGGAGGTGATCATGGAGATGCATGACGGGTCATTTATGTGGTATCACCCGGTTGGAGCTGAGGATGATGGTGATGAGGATGACGATGAGGAGGAGGAGCCCCAGCAGCAGCAGCATGATGGGTATGAGGCCGGTACAGCTGATTACTACCGGCATATGAGCAGGGGGGACTGGCAGGCTCACCAGGGGACCTGGATGGGCCAGGTTGATGCTTGGAGGACCAGGGCGGACGAGAGGTTCGACTGGATGTATGATCACACGGTTCGTCAGATGCAGCATCTATCCACACGTGATCAGATAGACCCGCATCTGCAGATTGACCCTTTCCCGGGTCGTGAGCAGGATTACCCTCCATACGGGTACTACGGGCATCTTCCTCCTGGCTATGACTATCGCCAAGGACCCCCTCCCCAGTGATGTTGTGATTTGATGTTTTGATGTTTGAACAATTTGATATTTGGTTGTATGTGTTGAAACAATATGGTCTGTAATAATTTAGGGAAGGCATCTGTTTGCCTTAAAACATTTGTTACATTGATTTTTCTTTTATCGCATGCTAGCCTCATTGGATTGTTGTTTTATTTGCTTTGTGTGTTCATTTATTTGTTTGTTTGATTTTATTTCCCGTATGTGTGTTTAATTTTTATTCTTATTGATTCATGTTCAAAAACTAATTTGTGAAAATGCTTTATTTTGTTTTTAACTTCGTCTTAACTACATATAAAGGTATTTTGCAAAAGATAAGTGTAAGGGAAATCTAAATCGGTTTATTAGAACACATATGAACATGAATCGTAATAATAATAAATTAACATACATATTCGTATTTGTTTGAGTCAAATGCTTGTATCGAGTCATAATGATGTTTTGCAGGATTTCCAGGAAGTAAGGTAAAGGTTTTTCCAGAAATTTTCCGGAAACTTAAAACGAAAATTTTTGTCAGGTCATTTCTGACGGCGTCAGGGGTTATAACCTGACGGCGTCAGATTTAATTTCCAGAAATTTTTGAAAATTTTGTTTTCATAAAAAGTTTTTATTAAAATCTCCAACTTATAATCTCCAGGAATCTGCAAAGTTATCATTCCACAAGCATTATATCCTTATATATAGATTTTTATCCCGCCGATGTTATGCAGGTTTTCGTGTTTGTTTTCTCAGGTTCAACAGGTTATTTTGGACAAGGAAATGTTTTGAATCAAGCTTATGGCGATGCATTAGTCATGGAGCTTCAACATTCTCTTTGGAGGAAGATTTAACCGTGTAATTTCATTATCCAACGAGCGAATCAGGGGAGTATTTGATTTCATTCTTTTACTTTTTCTTTTACATCTTGTTATTTGAACATTAGGGACAATGTTCATCTTAAGTGTAAGGGGAGGGTAAAAGTACGATTTTAGAGAATACAATTGCGCTTGATTTTTGTTTTTTAATAGTAGATGTGTAATAAAACTGAGAGAAATACTTGTTAAGGTAATTTTAGTGCCAAATTTAAAATTTTTTACAACATTTAGGAGTGAAACTTTGATCTTAATGAGCGTCTCACGGATAGGAGTTATATGACTAGCACAAAAACCGTACCACTAAAAAATTTTCCACCCCCAAATATGTGAGGTTCGCCCCTAGAATTGGTAGGAAAAGCATTTATGCTATGATGTGTGTACCGGTAGCACTTAGATTCTAGAACTTGCGTTAGGACCATTCCGAGGCCACAAGTGAGACTACATTCGTGTAGTTAGATTTACTACATGATAAGAGGCATTAGGATTAACCCATTGTTTTACACCTGTGTTTTTGTTATAATTACTTTGGCTACATTGGTCAAGTAATTCTCCCACACCCTTTGCGTTGTACTCATTTTTAGTACACGATACCCCTAGTACACCCCTCAGAGCCCATCTTTTCGTTTCGACCTTTAAGCATTTTACTTAAAGGAAGAATTTGTTACACCCCACTAAAATGTACACCCAAATCGCCTTAGCCTACCTTGTATGCACTCATCTTTAGTGCATTATTGTGACAACATTTGTTTAAACCCAAGTTAATTATCTAATTGATTACATGGTTGCTAAGTCGAGTCATATCCTTGTACATATTGTTTTGGGACGATTGGGACTCATGGGTAAAGTACTAGTGTAATGGAGTAATGGGGAAGAACATCATTTATTACCCCCATATGTGCTAAATGTTTTAAAAGCACTCCAAGTTTTTCAATTATCTTAATTCGAGTCATTAGAATAGTTATTTGTAAAGTTATATAAAAGTTCAAGTGTAAGGGGATGCAATGCCCCTATGATGTATTATTTTGGATGGTAGGGTAAAAGTGTATGCAAAAAAAAAAAAAAAAAAAAAAAAAAAAAAAAAAAAAAATCAAGAAAAATACAAAAAAAATGAGAAAAAGAAAAATAGAAAAAACATACGGACTACCATCCCGTTTTATTTTATGTTTATTTTATGTTTATGTTTTGTTATTTTCTTTCATTAGCTTAAGATCGAGTCTAGTCTTGGCTTAGCAACATTGTATAGTACATGTAATTGATCAAGATCTTTAACTCGCCACCAGTAAAATATCCCTTATCCAACAAAACCGTGTTTTCCTTTTCCCTACACCTAACGTTATAACCCATTTAAAAGCCCTCTTTGATAGTTTATCTTAGGTGCTTACGCCTAGTGGAGGAGGTTTTCGATCCTTTCCCAAGCCTATGGTAATCTATTTGCTATGACAGGTAGTGAGAGATATTATCCGTTTTCATTTATGAGATTTATTTTGATGACACTTGAGAGATGTGAGTATCTAAACACTACTTGTGAGGTGCTAGTATGTAATCTCCGTGCTTATTATGATTGAAGTGGAACGATTATTTGTTGTAATTACTTTTATGTTTGCATTAAATGACCCCTAACTTGTATTTTGATTAGAATAAAAGCGCATTTGCTTGAGGACAAGCAAATCTCAAGTGTAAGGGTATTTGATGAGGCGAAAAGTGTACCGCTTTTAAGGGGTCATTTAAGCCCGAAATCGTATTTATTTGATCAAATATTGCCCTAAATCGTTCCTTTTGTCATTTTAGGTACTTTTGAGGAGAAATCTGGAAAAGGAGGCATTTTGGACGTTTTTGGAGCATAAAAGTGAAGAAAACGGCAAAGTCTCAAAATTGTGCTGAAAGTCACCTTTGACGGCGTCAACATTAACTCCAGACGGCGTCATGCTTTGGCAAGAAAAGTTGGATGTGAAATTTACTCATGACGGGCCAGTGAGTTTGCATGAGAATTCTGACGGCGTCACGCTTTAACTAAATCAAGGGCGTCACGGCTTAAATCAAAGAGGGACGGCGTCACGTTATAGGTCCGACGGCGTCAAGCCTTGATAAGCCAGAATGGATTTTTGAAGAGCTAAAGAGGGACGGCGTCAAGAAGGTCACCCGGGAACCCTAAAAGCGGCGAGGTGACGGCGTCACAATGCATAAGGTGACGCCGTCAGATGTCAAAGTCTATATATAGTTTTCTAATTTTTTGTCATTAGAAGAGAGCTTAGTGTGTGGAATTTTGGGATAAAACCCTAAGACGATTTTAGCTACTTTTTCAGGGCTTCTTGCCTTGAGATCTTCCATGTTTCATTGAAAGATAAGTTATCAATTAATCATTCAATATGTCTATGTGTTGTTTGATTCTATCTTATGCTTGTCTTTTGTTTAACATGTTAGGCTAATTTTATCTTGTTTTGCTTAGATCTAATGAAACCTAGCTATTGATTATTGGTTGTTAGTGTGTTGTTAGTTGTATTGGATGATTGTTTATCTATGTTAGGCTTAAGAAAACTGGCTAACTTCCTATTCGGTAACTTGCTTGAACGTCTTAAGAAACATGAACCAAACGCGTACTAAAGGTTTTTATGGTTGTATTTAATGCACAAGCGAATTCTAGTGATCCCATGTTAGGAGCTTCCTAGCCGGCTCGACATAGGAGTGAAGTAGGAGCTTGTAGAGTTTGGGGAAGTAAGTACGCCACCCCACGAATGGTATTAAGGAATACACCCGTCATCCACGCGACTAATGCACACTAATTAACCGGTAAAAGATAGTTAGGGAGTAAGGAAATCTAAGTAAACACATTTCTCCACACATAAGTTTCTCACCACTTTTCATTTTTGTTATTTTATTTTATTTGCATTTGTAGTAATTTGGGTTAGTTGACTAGCAACTAATTCCGCCCACTCCTTCAAAACCCGAGATTTTACTTGCTTTCATAAAATATAAAAACATAAAAAAGAATCTTCCTCAACCCTTAGACCTAATTAGAGTAGCCTTTCATACCTAACGAACACTATTCCCTGTGGAGAACGATCAATCCCCCGTACTTACCACTACACTATACTACATCGGTCAGGTACACTGCCTGGTGGGGTTGTAAGCCTCTTGAGATCCCTTGAGAGGTAAAACCTGTTGTAAGGTTGCAAAACCCACGCATCACTGATTCACATGAATGTAGAAGAGTCATCCCGCAAGAAAATTGCACAAGAACTTAAAATAAACCAATCGTCCGTCTACAAAGGTTGTCGCCTGTTACCAATCTTTTTTTGATAACGATGTTGTGTCTATAATGTTGGAATATATAGATGGAGGATCTTTAGCTGATTTTTATGTGTGTATATGCAGAATCTGTGCTGAGAAAGCATTAAGAATGCTAAAAGGAACTTAGTTTGGTGGACAAACTGTCAGACTTTCATGGGGTCGTAGTCCTGCGAAGTGAATTCTGATTTTTTGTGCAGAAGAACCGCAAGCGATTTCAAAAGGATTGAACAATACTAACATGGATGTGAAAATGGCAACAAAAGATGGACCAGTCTAAAAAAATTCCGGTAACATAATCGGTAACTCTTTAAGTTTTGGAAATTATAGGTTTTTAAAATTCAACCTTTTTTGGTCTTTTTGTCAAGCTCTTACTGTGCTATGAATGTGTAGGGAGCGAAAAAAAGAATAATAGATCAGCAGAAGCGGCGCCGGTGGCAGCAAAATATGTTGATGAAAATGGAGAGCTGGGGAATTTGAGCTTTGAGTTTGAAAGCTTTTTAGAATTTCTCTCGCTTTAGGATCTAACTCCTTCTCTTCAGTGTAAGTCTTGAACTATCCATTTTGGTTGACCTGAATTTGGTTTTATGGTTAATCTGTAGTCTTTAAGCAGTAATGATACATGCCAGCAAAAAGCTATAATGAGGCCTGCACTCCAAATGGTGACAACCCAGCAATGCTACTGTTCCTGTGCTGGTGTATGTAGAATGTGAAGTTGCTGAAATCTTTGGTTGTGTTAGTCATTTGTGTGTAAATTGCAACATTACTCTTAGCAAATTTGGCGAGCATAATCTTAGAATCTTTATTATGAAGAGGTTGTTCTCATTGTTTAATAGACATTTTGATTAATCGGAATTATTATTAGACGTGTTCATGTTCAGTTGTACTTCACTTAATTATAAATGCACTTGGTTATTTGGATCTCCTACAGGAACTTCTTAATATGTTACCATGTATGTTAATCTGTTATGCGTGCATTCGAAGAAGCATATGAATGCTGTTCGAAAGATTGCTGAAATGAAAAAGGATGGTAAACACAGGAACTTTGAAGAAAATGGCAGTGCTTACAATATGATAAGCGTTATCTCAATGTAATAAGATAATATAATGACGTATTTGGATTATTTATTAGGACTGCTTATATGTTTATTGTGGTTTTTATATAGTAGTGAGTAGTTTTTGCTATTTGGATAGAAGCAAAGTAGTATGTATCGTGAGGTTGTTCAAATAATGTATCTAAAACCTTTCTCAATTGTATATCACATTTCTTATCTATTAGTAAAAAGTTTTATTTGTATGACCAGGACTCAAAATTGCAGTATCTATGTGACAAGCAGTACAAAGTAACAAGGACGAGCATCACAAAAAAAAGTAGTACTTCCAAGAATCAAGAGCAGTACAAACGACCATACGTTGGCAGTACTAACTTGATAAATGCTACGAGCAGTACTAACAATGAAGCAATATTAACTGAGCATTACAAACTTGAATGTAACCGAAAGAAAAAAAATAATAGCAAGTTGATTGTTTCTATTTTTCTACTGATTATGTAGTTGGGTCGCATTCAATTCAACAAATAGATTCAGGAATTTGAAGAATCATTAGATCGGATAACTGGCAATTTGGGCGCAACTGAGTGCCTAAGGTGTTATCTCATATCCCGTTCTTTGTGGGAATGGGAAGCAATGACTTAAAAAAGGAATAAATTGCTAAAATTAATGTCACGAGGTAAAACTATTTAACCAGTTACACATGTTACTTAATAATAATGAATTAGATGGTTTGATGACTAAACATGAAAACTATAATTACAAGTCATGCCCGCCCATTGGGCGGGCTTTGAAGTCTAGTATAATATATATATATATATATATATATATATATATATATATATATATATATATATATATATATATATATATATATATATATAGATATATACATATAGATATATATACATATAGATATATATATATACATACATACATATATATATATATATATATATATATATATATATATATATATATATATATATATATATATATATATATATATATATATATATATATATAGGGTTAAGTTAAAATAAAAAGACAAATATCCGTACATTACGTAAAAAGATTTTTATTTTTTAAAAAGTTCGAGAAAAAATCCAAAAAAATTCCACAAGATCGGGTATGTTGGTGCATAAAACTTTTGTGAAAGAAGTTTTTCTAATTTTGAGTTTTTATACGTTTTTTTTAATGCACAAAAAATGAATTTTGATGCGCAAAAAAATTTTGATGCACAAAATTTTCAACTTGTTTTAGTTAGATACGCAATGTTATTTTGATGAAAAAAGTCAAAAGAAGTTGGGTGCAAAAACAAATTTTTGATGCACAAAAAAACGATTTAATGCACAAACGTATTTTTTCATAATTTATTTTCGGAAAAAGTATCCACTTTTAGAAAAATTTCCTTCACAACTTTTTCATGCACCAACATACCCAATCTTGTGGAATTTTTTTGGAATTCTTCGCGAACTTTTTTTAAAAAAATAATCTTTTTACGTAGTGTACGGATATTTGTCTTTTTATTTGATCTTTATCCTAATATATATATATATATATATATATATATATATATATATATATAATATATATATATATATATAGGGGGACTTTCTTACGAGAACCATTTTATCTGCGAGAACCACAAAAAACATACATGTACGCCTTTTAAAATAAAATAAAAATACATGCAAATCATCAATAATCGTAAGTATCCACCTATGTTCTTCAATATCATCATGAACTCATCCTCTTTTTTCACAAAAACCTTACACAAGGCCGCAATATTGTCGTTGCACACCTTATAAGAACATACATGCACACCTTCAAAGAAAAATGTTGTATTTCCAATTTCTTATCAAATTCTTTAGAACAACTATGTTTTTTTAAAAACATATATGTTGTTTTTAGAACATATGTGCAAAAATACAATTATTGAAGGCGTGCATGTATGTTTTTGGTGGTTCTCTCAGTTCTCGCAGATAAAATGGTTCTCGCAAGAAAGTCTCACTGTATATATATATATATATATATATATATATATATATATATATATATATATATAATATATATATATATATAATATATATATATATATATATATATGTTGAACCTAAGACCTTGATAGATCTTCTTGAGCTCGTGGATCGTTAGTAATGTTTATGTAATCACAAACACACTAAAAGAAAGTCTAAGTTACTTGTATTCTATAGCGGAAAACAAACACAAGTAAGAACACGATTACTAAGAACGATTTGATCCTCTATGGATCTTTTATTAATACTAAAAGTGTTTTTCTAAAACCGTACATAATACATAATGATGCGTTCCTTTTATAGACAAGGAACCCTAAACCACCCTAAACCGTTTCACAAGAAACGTATAATCTAAAAACTATCTAAGATATGCAATATCACTTTCTAAATAAACTCATGCATATCCTAACTAATAACATAATACGCGGAAACTATCAATCAGCAGAAACACATTCCGCAGAATCTATACTTCCGTAGTAACATTCTTTAGCAGAATCACAAAGCTTCAGCAGTAACCATCAGCAGTAACCATCAGCAGAATTCTTCCTTAGCAGAATTCCCAACAATCCTCCCCTAATCTTGAATTTGACATGGTTAAGTTCAAGATTCTTGATAGATCTTTAACACTTCATAATAAGAGGATTGACTTCGAACATCATCAGCAAAGAATCAAAATGACCACATCTCTATGAATGGTAGAACTTGAAACTTCAGGTCTTTGCAGCAACAAATGACATTAGGTACATCAAAACAATTTAGTTTCAGACTATTCTCATCACATCCAGGTGTGTTAACTCCTGTGAGAGGTGAATCATTGAAAATAATGGATTTGATGTCTCTTTACCAATAGCCATCACTACTGGAGTAGCCAAATGTTTAAGTTCGAAAACTATGGTACACTGATAACCATCTGATTTATTAGCAAATCAGCAACTATAAACGGATTTGAGATGTCTTTACCTGTAGCCGTTTGCTCAGGACTAGCCAATTCTTAGGTCATAGATAACCTTGGTGAATTGAGAACCAAATATGGATACCAAATGTCTTAACCACAAACCATACTTTTGTGGACTAGCCAATTCTTTGGATCCCATAAAGGGTTACATCCATGGTGAATTGAGCACCATTTCAACTCTCAGCAATGAAGCATGGGTGAGTTGAGTACCCTATAGCTTTTAGCAAGCTATTATAGCTATCAACAGATTTGATGTGTCTTTACCAAAGCTGTACCCTTTGGACTAGCCAACTCTTTGATGGACACAAGTCACATCTGGTGAGTTGATAACCATCAACAGAGTTATACAACAAACCTGCATAAAAGTTAGTATACAAAGGATTTTTTTTTTTTTTTTTTTTTTTTTTTTTTTTTTTTTTTAATACTAAGAATGAAATAAGAAAGAAATGAAATAAAGAAATAGAAAATATACAAATAATACATAATACCAGAATCAAGTAGAAGCTTGTTGGTCCAGAAGCTTGGACTTGATGAACCCAACCAATTGTTCAGCATGTGTCCTATCATTAGCAACTGGATTTGGAGGAATTTCCAACTTCCTTTGGAGCATTCGATTCATCAGGGTCATGGACAATGGATATTGTTGATCAGAAAACATACATACTCTTATCCCAGACTCAGTCTCCACCACATGGACATTGGGAAGGGGATAAAATCTCCAAGTATCCACTTTCCACCTATAGGAATTCTTCCAAATCGAATAGCCTTTCCCCTGTGGAGTTTGGGAGTCAAAGAGAACTTGAAGATCTCCCAATAGATATAGGCCAGCACCTTGTGGAGTATGGATATCATAATACTCAGTGACCAACTTGTAAAGTGTCTGCAGATCTTGCCTATCCACCAAATGAAGAATTTCTTGCAAAAAAGTGAAATTCTTATAGGATTGATCTTGCCTATAGATAGTGTTAAGTTGTCCATCTGTGATAGTCCATCTGATCAACACATTGTATGATCCTTCAGGAAAAGTGTCAGAAGTTCCTTCCTGAATAAATGAATCATCAGCAGCTTCTAGGTCTACTTGCTTTGAAGAACTACTCATTTGAGCTCTGAGGACCTGCTTAGCTAATCTAACTGATCTTCTACTTGCAAAATGTTTGCCTATATGTGCCATTCTCTTCTTCCTTCTACCAGGGATGTAAATCCCCATAGAAACATCTTCATTAGCAATAGAAGAAGTATCTTCAGTAGGAATAGGAGAACTTGGAACAGAAACCCCTGTTACATGTAATCTCTCAGCCATTTCCCTGGCTTGTTTACCCTTAGCAGCTGCCTGTTCAGCTTGTTTAACCTTGTCTGCATTATAATTTGACAATGATGAATCTTCATGATCAGCAGATGTTGCATTAAAAGGTTCAGCAGAATTGGGCGGAGCTTCAGAAGAAACAGGAATCCCAGATGATTGTCTCTCAGAAGCTTCATCAGCAGCAATGGTAGGAGTAACAATAGGCTCAGCAGATTGTAAGTCTGCAGGAGTATCATCAGCAATATCAGTAGAAGGACTCAGAGGTACTTGATCTCCAGGAGATGAGGTACCTATCTCCATTTGCTTCAGTCTTTTAGTACTTAGAGCTTCCAAACTAGCAGCAGTCCTCTTAGGTTGAGTAGCAGAAGAATGAATAGACTTCATAATCTGATCATAAATCCTATTCAACTCAGAATCAGACAAAGCCCAAACTTGCTTCTTTGTCAAACCATAACTGTACACAGATGTATACTGATTATAGACCACATTCCTCCTATATTGTTTCTTCTCTGCTTCAGTCTGAGGTCTATCTCTCTTAGCTTGTGCTTTCTGAGCAGCAATAGCCTTCCTCCTCTCTGCTACAGCTTTCTTCCGCTGTTGCCCAAGAGCTACCATTTTCTCAGCAAAGGTATGACTATCAAAGTTAGCTCCTAAGATACTCTGGGCCAAAGTGGGATTGGATGCAGCTTGTTGAGTGTAAGAGTCCCATTGTGCATCAGTGAAATGAGCTGATTGCTCATCTAGCTCTCTTTGCCTTTCAGGAGGCAAATCTGAAGTAAAATGATCAGCCATCTGTTTTGCTAAAGCTTGACTTTTCACAAGATCCTCATATTCTTTAAACAACCTATCTTGCTCCTTCCTTTCTTCTTCACTAACAAGATCTGTACCAATATCTTCTTCAACCATCCTTCCTTGCTCATTCCCAGAAGTATCCACACTAGTAACTCTGTCAATATCTTCAGTAGAAACTCCAATAGAAGCATCAGCAGAAACATGTTGAGATGAAGATCCAACATGTGGAGCATGAACTTCATCAGAAGTATCCAAGGCAAAGGATCTGCCAGCAAGAAACACTTCAGTAGACACTTTCGAAGATGTAACATCAGCAGAAACCACATGATCACCATCAATATGTTCTTGAGCAACATACAAACTTGGCATTGTAGATTCCTTGCTCAAATACTGTCTTCTCCTCTTTCTGGAGAACTTAATCTGATCCCTTTGGTGAGAGGATTCAGCAGCTTTAGGTGAATGAGTAGAAGTCTGCTGAGCAGCTTCAGCCAATAACTCAAGATGATCCCAATAACTAGCCTCCTGCTCATCATCAGATGCAAACACAAACTTCCTCTTCTTTGTCTGCCCAAGTTTATCCTCTAATTCTTGAACCCTTCTTTTCAGCACCACAATCTCATCACCAAGTGAGGATTTAGTCTCTGCAAGTTCCTTCTTCAACTTCTCAGTTTCTTGAACATTCCTGTTGAATAAAGTATACAGAGAAGTGAGAGTAATAGGGTCCTCTGCTCCACCAGCAGATGTCTCTGTGGTAAAGGGAGCTTCATTGGGCCTTTCAGAAGAAACATGTAAGTTCTCAAAATTAGAAGTGTTCTCATCTATTGGGTCTCTAAATGGGCTAGGTGTGGACAGTCTTGGAATCTCATCTTCAAGAGGTGTAGGAATATTAGTATCAAGAGACTGAATTGTCTCCTCTACCTCAGGAACAAGCTCTTCAGGAGCTTCATGAGATGGTGATGGAACAGGTGAAGGTATAGAGTGGTTAGTAGAAACTATAGGTACTTCAGCAGCTAAGGATGGGCCCTCATCCCTTTCTACTGATGGAGTACCATCAGCAGTATTGGGAGCTGGTGGAGCATCAGCAGCATTGCCCTCATCAGCATCATCATTGCCATGTGGCAACATAGCTGGAAGAAGAGGGTGATGCTCCCCAACATAATGAGTTTTCATAGAAGCAAACAACTTAGCACTAAGGGCTCCTATGGGATAATGTCCTCTATCCTGGGTATTTATGTCTAAGATTATCTGTAGAAACCTAGGGTACATTAAAAACTTATGCTTTTTCTTTTGAATATTTTCTACCAAATTATCAAAAATAAACTTAGAAAAATTATAAGTTAAACCCTGTGAAAGACACACTATACCACAACCCATTTGAGTAGAAAATTGATCCCATCCTCCGGATTTGTTGCTGATACATTGAAGTAACGTGTGTACCAAAAATCTCCACTTGGGACAAAACTTGTTCTTCAGCCACATAGTCGTATCTACACTTTGATAACCCGCTGCTCTTAGACCAGTCAGAATCTCTTCAGTGTTAGTGTGATACACCCCATTTTCATCATCCAACTGCAATCTTTCCCTAATCAAAGCTTCAGTCACAACATACTCAGTTCCATCTATCTTTGCTACTATCTATGTATCAGACCGCTTCTCAGCAGATGCCCAAAATTGTTTTACCAAAGATTCATGTACGATATCCGGATAATGAGTCAAAGCAAAATGAATCTTTGATCGCTTTAAGAAATCAACCATAGGGTCATATATGTCCTGTCCCTTCGCTTTTCCCAGAAAAGCAACTTTATTGTGATCCTTCTTGAATTGTAGGGCCTCCATTGAAGAAATTATGAGAGAATGGAGAATAGGTTTAGAGTACTTGAAGAGAGAATTAGTTGTTTTGGGCGAAGATTATATGAATAGGTTATAAATAGAAGTTACCAAATTATGGTCAAAATTTATCGGAACTAATGGTTGACCTTATCTGACGTGTAAAGTAACTTCACCATTCAAAATCAACCCTTCAGCAGAAATGATGGTCAATCTGCTGAAGTGAATAGTCAATCAGCAGAAACAACTAAAGAGAATAATATCTTCGGTAAAGATCTTGAGTTTTAATTTGCCACCCAACTAGCATTAATTAGCATTTCCACTTGACTTCGCCTATAAAATAACCCCAATTCACAATCCGCACAAATCGCTTAACCCTAATTTACCATCAAACCTTCATCCAATCAAAATCACTTATCAACACAATGAATAACCAACCCGAAGTCATCGATCTTTCTTCTGAATCATCAGTAGATTCAGGAGATAACAAACCTCAATCATCCATACAACCTTCACATAGAAGGTATGGTATCACCAAAGAACAAGCCCGCAAGAAAAAGCATGATGTGGGTGCTTCAAGCAGACCACACACTCCACCCAAATCTCCATCATCATCATCATCAGAGGATAATCGTCTTCTATTTCGATATCCCTACCAAGACGAGCCGCCTACAAGGAAGTCCCCTTTTCTTCCTTCTTCAGAAGATGATAGTGTGGTGGATCCAGATGATTCACCTAGGGGCTCTGATGACTCCACAGAGCGTCTTGAGCCAATCTTCAATAGATTGGTAAGAGAGGAAGAGGAGAGGGAAGCAGCACCAACCAGGGAAGAGAATCCCCAACCTTCACAACCCCAACCAAGGCCACACACCAGAAATCCACCACTCCCAGAGACAAGGGAAGTGGTTATTGGTCTTCCTGCTCCAAGGACTGGTGTTTCATACCATAGAGACACAGGAAAGAGCAAGGGTGCAGAGGTGACTGGAAAGGGAAAGGGTAAAATGGAGTAGGTGATGATGAGATGTTGCCAAGGACCAAAGATATAAAACTAGGTTCTTCAGCATCTTCAATCATGTCTGTTAGTCTTCCTGGTGCATCAGTAGATGATAGGAACTAGTGTCTGTGTAGATTATCTTGTATAGGATTGGTCTTGTTGAAATTGAAGTTGTTTGTAAGCTGTAATTTCTTTTGAATGAATGAACAACTTTTCTTTGATTATTACTTGAACTCTGCTTCAGTACTTCCATTCAGCAGAAACACTCTTTAAGCTTACTTGACCATGTCCCATTAATCTTGGTGAACATCAACTTAAGATCATCAATATCAAGGCAGTTCTGCAAAACAGACACATAACAGCAAACAAACCAAACCATACAAACTAAAATTACATTAGTGGATTAGTGTGTTAGTAAACATAATCAATAATCTACAAAATATTACAAACTTTACAACCACAATCCTCCCCTGAGGCATATGCCTCCCCTGAGGCCTATGCCTCCCCTCAAACATAGCATTTAAGGGTTAACCATTCCAATATGGACCACTAAGTGTTGAAACCTAGGTCCATCAAAAGCTTTAGTCAGAAAATCTGCCACATTATCATCTGTGTGAATTTTAAGCACCTTAATCAAATGTTTTTCATATGCATCTCTTATAAAATGGTGCCTTATCTCAATATGCTTAGTTCTATTATGAAAAACTGGATTTTTAACAATGCAAATGGTACTTTGGTTATCAATAAAAATTGTGGTATTCATGAAATTAAACCCATAGTCCAACAATTGATTTTGTATCCAAAGAACCTATCCACAACAATTGGCAGCAGCAACATACTCTGGTTCAGTAGATGAGGTAGCAACAATGGTTTGTTTCTTGCACTGCCAAGAAATCAACCTTCTTCCAAGAAATTGGCAACCTCCAGTTGTGGATCTCCTATCCAGATTTGCACCAGCATAATCACTATCACTGTAAGCTTCCAACCTGAAAGGAGACTCTTTTGGGTACCAAAGACCTAACTTGGGTTGGCCTTTGAGATACTTAAAGATCTTCTTTACTGCATTCATGTGGGAAGTGAGTGGTGTGACCTGATGCCTAGAACAAGCACTCACAGCAAATGTGATGTCTGGCCTGGAAGCTGTCAAGTACATTAATGAACCAATCATGGACCTGTATAGGTGAACATTCACTGCAGGATCTGGTTCAAGATTATTCTTTGGTTTGGGAGCTTCATAAGGAGTAGTGGCAGTTCTGACATTTTCCATATCAAACTTCTTCAAGATATCTTGCACATATGTATCCTGACTTATAAAGATACCATCTTGTTTCTACTGAACTTGTAAACCCAAAAAGAAAGTTAGCTCCCCCATAGCACTCATCTGAAACTCTCCTTTCATCAATTCCTCAAACTCCTTGCACCAAGCTTCTTTAGTGGAGCCAAAGATAATGTCATCCACATAAACCTGCACAAGAATTATGTCCCTGGAATTCTTCTTAATGAAGAGAGTTTTGTCAATAGCACCTCTCCTGTATCCATGCTTCAGCAGAAATGCAGAAAGCCTAGCATACCAAGCTCTTGGTGCCTGATGTAGTCCATAGAGAGCTTTTACAACCTTGTAAACATGCTTTGGATGATCTGGGTCTTCAAAACCTTTGGGTTGAGTGACATATACTTCCTCTTCAATTTCTCCATACAGAAAAGCACCTTTCACATCCATCTGATATACCATAAAACCCATATAAGAGGCATAGGCCAAGAAGATTCTAATGGCCTCAACTCTAGCTACTTGATGAGGCGAAAAGTGTACCGCTTTTAAGGGGTCATTTAAGCCCGAAATCGTATTTATTTGATCAAATATTGCCCTAAATCGTTCCTTTTGTCATTTTAGGTACTTTTGAGGAGAAATCTGGAAAAGGAGGCATTTTGGACGTTTTTGGAGCATTAAAGTGAAGAAAACGGCAAAGTCTCAAGAATCGGCTAAAAGTTACTCTTGACGGCGTCACAATTAACATGGGACGACGTCATGCCTTGGCAAGAAAAGTTGGATGTGAAATTTACTCATGACGGGCCAGTGAGTTAGCATGAGAATTATGACGGCGTCACGCTTTAACTAAATCAAGGGCGTCACGGCTTAAATCATAAGGGGACGGCGTCACGTTCATGATCCGACGGCGTCAAGCCTTGATAGGCCAGAATGGATTTTTGAAGAGCTAAAGAGGGACGGCGTCAAGAAGGTCACCCGGGAACCCTAAAAGCGGCGAGGTGACGGCGTCACAATGCATAAGGTGACGCCGTCAGATCCAAAAATCTATATATAGTTTTCTAATCTTTTGTCATAAGAGAGAGCTTAGTGTGTGGAATTTTGGGATAAAACCCTAAGACGATTTTAGCTACTTTTTCAGGGCTTTTTGCCTTGAGATCTTCCATGTTTCATTGAAAGATAAGTTATCAATTAATCATTCAATATGTCTATGTGTTGTTTGATTCTATCTTATGCTTGTCTTTTGTTTAACATGTTAGGCTAATTTTATCTTGTGTTTTGCTTAGATCTAATGAAACCTAGCTATCGATTATTGGTTGTTAGTGTGTTGTTAGTCGTATTGGATGATTGTTTATCTATGTTAGGCTTAAGAAAACTGGCTAACTTCCTATTCGGTAACTTGCTTGAACGTCTTAAGAAACATGAACCAAACGCGTACTAAAGGTTTTTATGGTTGTATTTAATGCACAAGCGAATTCTAGTGATCCCATGTTAGGAGCTTCCTAGCCGGCTCGACATAGGAGTGAAGTAGGAGCTTGTAGAGTTGGGGAAGTAAGTACGCCACCCCACGAATGGTATTAAGGAATACACCCGTCATCCACGCGACTAATACACACTAATTAACCGGTAAAAGATAGTTAGGGAGTAAGGAAATCTAAGTAAACACATTTCTCTACACATAAGTTTCTCACCACATTTCATTTTTGTTATTTTATTTTATTTGCATTCGTAGTCATTTGGGTTAGTTGACTAGCAACTAATTCCGCCCACTCCTTCAAACCCGAGATTTTACTTGCTTTCATAAAACTATAAAAACATAAAAAGAATCTTCCTCAACCCTTAGACCTAATTAGAGTAGCCTTTCATACCTAACGAACACTATTCCCTGTGGAGAACGATCAATCCCCCGTACTTACCACTACACTATACTACATCGGTCAGGTACACTGCCTGGTGGGGTTGTAAGCCTCTTGAGATCCCTCGAGAGGTAAAACCTGTTGTAAGGTTACAAAACCACGCAATCAAGTTTTTGGCGCCGCTGCCGGGGAATAGTTATTGTTTAGGTTGAATTTTTATTTCTATTAGGTCTACTCACTAGATTCCTTTCTAGTGAGATTTTTATTTTTCTAGGTTTTCTTTAGTCTATCTATTTTCTTCGTGTCTTTGTTCGTAACCATTACCGTCCGACATCATGGAAGATGGTAATATCCTTAACCCACACAACCCACCACCACAACAACCACAACCACCTCCTAGAGCCCGTACTTTAGGAGAGTATTCCCGTCCTAGCCACCATGGCTATCGAAACACCATTGAGCTCACTCAAGGAGCCAATATCACACCCTTGCGATCCGGCACCATCCGGTTGGTGCAAAGTGGATGCGCATTCCATGGACTTCGTTCTGAAGATCCTAATCAACATCTCAAGGACTTTCTTAAAATCGTTGATTCTATAGACCTTGATGTTGCCACTCGAGAGACGACCCGATTGCGTCTCTTCCAATTCTCTCTGCGGGACCAAGCTAGTCAGTGGCTAGAACGTCAACCCGCAGGATCCATTACCTCTTGGGATGATCTCACTACTCGTTTCCTTGCTCAGTTTTTCCCACCGGGAAGAACTACCAAGCTAAGGAATGATATCTTGATGTTCCAACAACGTCAAGGTGAAACTCTCTACGAGGCATGGACTCGATTCAAGGACTTACTCCAAAAAGTCCCTCACCATGGCATAGAACTTTGGCTCCAAGTCCAAATCTTCTATGACCATATCAATCTCTCCACGAGGCAAACCATTGACCAATCGGCCGGTGGCAAGCTACGTGATCTAAGTGCGGAACAATCATGGGCTCTCCTAGAGGATCTTGCTCTTTATGACAACGAAAGTTGGAGTGATCCCCGTGATTTGAATAAAACGGTCAAGGCAATATCTTTGCCTTCTAACAATTCAAGCACTTCTGACCGTAGGATCATAGAACTTGAAGACCAAGTCAAGTTTCTCATGAAATCCTACGAGGCTCCTAAATCTTCAAGCCAAGTGAACAAAATCACTTCTTCGTGTAAATTATGTAGTGGTCCCCACGACACTCATGACTGCATGGAACTTCCCAAACAGGCTTTCAAAGAATTCGCATCCTCGCGAATCGATAAGGCGGGAGATAAGTGGCTCGCCACTAATTATGGGCCCAAAAATTCCGAAGATGGGTATGAGGCATGGAAGAATAAGCCAAATTTTAGTTGGAACCAAACTCGTAGCATATCATTCAATGACTCTACCCCGCTCACCTGGTCTGAACATTATCCTCAGCGACACACGCATAAACAACAAAATCGCGAGGAATCACTGCAAAAATTCATTCTCTCTCAAGAAACACAGCTTTCCAAACTTGAGAATCAATTCAGACAACAGCAAGTTGATATGAACAACAAGGTTGATAACCTGTTAAAGGTTATCAATGATCGCCTTGCTGGCGAGTCAACTTGTGAGTTGGCACGAGTTAATGAGATCAAATCTGTTACAGTAACCCACCAAACACCCTCTCCTGTAAAAATCAAGCACCCTAGTAAACTCTTCAAATACATATCACAAAACGAAAAAAAAACAGGAGATACTCATACCCCTTCGAAACCTCTCCACTGCGTGAACACCATTACAACAATACCTGTTCCTAAACCAAATTTGGACCAACAGACAGCCAAGAATGTGGACAATGAAATGGAGGGTGAAGTTCCCGAAAAGAAACCCGAGGCGCCCGACGACTATCTAGACTCACCAAAGAACTCGAGTACAATAGAGGTGAGTGATGAGGAGGGCTCGGAAGAGAAATCCGAAAGGCCTCATGGGCTCGCAGGACTGCTAGACCGCCCCCTGGTAGAGGAACTTGAGAGGGGCACGGCAAGGTCGCCTATGGGATTCGGAGAGAGAATAGAGGATGGCGCTCCTAGGGTCTTTAAGATTTCTTGCACCACTAGGAAAAAGTTTATAAAAGATGCCTACATAGACCCCAACTCTTCTATAAGCGCAATATCCCTTTCTCTATATAATGAAGCCTTCACTGAACAAGTCAAATATGAAGGGTCTAATATCATCGGGGTAATAAGGAGGGTACCAATTGTGATAGAAAAGTTCCTCTTTCATATCGAGTTAACTGTAATTAATAGCATGAATTCTATCATCAGCCCATCCTTAACTGGCCTTGTTCTAGGCAAACCATTCATAAAAGCAACGGGAGTGATACTCGATGAGGATGATAGGAGTGCATTATTTACCGATGGTGTCAGGAAAGTGATTTTTCGGGATGGCTGTGAAGAAGTGTATGAGTATCAACCATCAGCAAGTGGCAACACATGGGGGTTACACGGTAGAAGGCCTGGCCGAATTAAGCAACATGATCCAAATAATCTCAAAATACCTTGCATGATTGGTCACCAGCAATTTTATAATGTTTACATTGACACATGTTTACCCAAAAATGTGATGTCCTTGTTTCATTATAACAACATTTGCAAATGGGGGATGATTCATAAAGGGAAGGACGACATCGGCATAGATGATGATATACAGGTGTTTGTAGGAAATATGACATTCACTATGAGCTTCGCAATCGTCGATAATATCGAAGAGTACATCGATCCCAGGTTATCACAAGTTGTTTTTGGGGCACCTTTTTGCCAGGCCACAAGCTTGGTTGTGGACGAGCTCAATGGGATCATGACTTTCACCGATGGGATTAGGGAAATCTCATACCAAACGCCTTACAAGATGAGAGAATTCAAGGAGATTGATTATAAAGGGCTCGATGGGTTAAGTTCCCAACTCGTGTTATGTGATGATGATGTGAGAAGGGGATGTAAGGACACTTTTGACCTGTCAAGCGGATTCTTTAAGCACGATAAGGAACTTAGTTCTAAATACCGAAACAATCCTTTTGATCACGTGGACCCGAAATACCTTTACTATGAAAGTGATTCTAATAGAGGATCAAAAGAGAATGGCCTAGGAACCGTGACCGATGATGGAGTCACGTAATGTACGTGACTTTGAGTCTAGCTACAAGACTCGTTAATAAAGAAAAGCGCTTCTTGGGAGGCAACCCAAGCTTTATTTGTTTTATTTGCTTTGTGTGTTTATTTATTTGCTTGTTTGATTTTATTTTCCGTATGTGTGTTTAATTTTTATTAATATTGATTCATGTTCAAAACTAAATTGTGAAAATGCTTTATTTTGTTTTTAACTTCGTCTTAACTACATATAAAGGTATTTTGCAAAAGATAAGTGTAAGGGAAATCTAAATCGGTTTATTAGAACACATATGAACATGAATCGTAATAATAATAAATTAGCATACATATTAGTATTTGTTTGAGTCAAATGCTTGTATCGAGTCATAGTGATGTTTTGCAGGATTTCCAGGAAGTAAGGTAAAGGTTTTTCCAGAAATTTTCCGGAAACTTAAAATGAAAATTTTTGTCAGGTCATTTCTGACGGCGTCAGGGGTTATAACCTGACGGCGTCAGATTTAATTTCCAGAAATTTTTGAAAGTTTTGTTTTCATAAAAAGTTTTTATTAAATCTCCAACTTATAATCTCCAGGAATCTGCAAAATTATCATTCCACAAGCATTATATCCTTATATATAGATTTTATCCCGCCGATGTTATGCAGGTTTTCGTGTTTGTTTTCTCAGGTTAACAGGTTATTTTGGACAAGGAAATGTTTATGGAATCAAGCTTATGGCGATGCATTAGTCATGGAGCTTCAACATTCTCTTTGGAGGAAGATTTAACCGTGTGATTTCACTATCCAACGAGCGAATCAGGGGAGTATTTGATTTCATTCTTTTACTTTATGCTTTTACATCTTGTTATTTGAACATTGGGGACAATGTTCATCTTAAGTGTAAGGGGAGGGTAAAAGTACGATTTTAGAGAATACAATTGCGCTTGATTTTTGTTTGTTTAATAATAGATGTGTAATAAAACTGAGAGAAATACTTGATTAGGGTAATTTTAGTGCCAAATTTAAAATTTTTTACAACATATAGGAGTGAAACTTTGATCTTAATGAGCGTCTCACGGATAGGAGTTATATGACTAGCACAAAAAACCGTACCACTAAAAAAATTTTCCACCCCAAATATGTGAGGTTCGCCCCTAGAATTGGTAGGAAAAGCATTTATGCTATGATGTGTGTACCGGTAGCACTTAGATTCTAGAACTTGCGTTAGGACCATTCCGAAGCCACAAGTGAGACTACATTCGTGTAGTTAGATTTACTACATGATAAGAGGCATTAGGATTAACCCATTGTTTTACACCTGTGTTTTTGTTATAATTACGTTGGCTACATTGGTCAAGTAATTCTCCCCACACCCTTTGCGTTGTACTCATTTTTAGTACACGATACCCCTAGTACACCCCTCAGAGCCTATCTTTTCGTTTCGACCTTTAAGCATTTTACTTAAAGGAAGAATTTGTTACACCCCACTAAAATGTACACCCAAATCGCCTTAGCCTACCTTGTATGCACTCATCTTTAGTGCATTATTGTTACAACATTTGTTTAAACCCAAGTTAATGATCTAGTTGATTACATGGTTGCTAAGTCGAGTCATATCCTTGTACATATTGTTTTGGGATGATTGGGACTCATGGGTAAAGTACTAGTATAATGGAGTAATGGGGAAGAACATCATTTATTACCCCCATATGTGCTAAATGTTTTAAAAGTACTCCAAGTTTTTCAATTATCTTAATTCGAGTCGTTAGATTAGTATTTGTAAAGTTATGTAAAAATTCAAGTGTAAGGGGAATGCAACGCCCCTATGATGTATTATTTTGGATGGTAGGGGCAAGAATGTATGTCAAAAAAAAAAAAAAAAAAAAAAAAAAAAAAAAAAAAAAAAAAAAAATCGAAAAAATCAAGAAAAATACAAAAAAAATGAGAAAATGAAAAATAGAAAAAACATACGGACTACCATCCCGTTTCATTTTATGTTTGCTTTATATTTTTGTTATTTTGTTATTTCGTTTTTAGCTTAAGATCGAGTCGAGTCTTGGCTTAGCAACATTGTATAGTACATGTAATTGATCAAGATCTTTAACTCGCCACCAGTAAAATATCCCGTATCCAACAAAACCGTGTTTTCCTTTTCCCTACACCTAACGTTATAACCCATTTAAAAGCCCTCTTTGATAGTTTATCTTAGGTGCTTACGCCTAGTGGAGGAGGTTTTCGATCCTTTCCCAAGCCTATGGTAATCTATTTGCTATGACAGGTAGTGAGAGATATTATCCGTTTTCATTTATGAGATTTATTTTGATGACACTTGAGAGATGTGAGTATCTAAACACTACTTGTGAGGTGCTAGTATGTAATCTCCGTGCTTATTATGATTGAAGTGGAACGATTATTTGTTGTAATTACTTTTATGTTTGCATTAAATGACCCCTAACTTGTATTTTGATTAGAATAAAAGCGCATTTGCATGAGGACAAGCAAATCTCAAGTGTAAGGGTATTTGATGAGGCGAAAAGTGTACCGCTTTTAAGGGGTCATTTAAGCCCGAAATCGTATTTATTTGATCAAATATTGCCCTAAATCGTTCCTTTTGTCATTTTAGGTACTTTTGAGGAGAAATCTGGAAAAGGAGGCATTTTGGACGTTTTTGGAGCATTAAAGTGAAGAAAACGGCAAAGTCTCAAGAATCGGCTAAAAGTTACTCTTGACGGCGTCACAATTAACATGGGACGGCGTCATGCCTTGGCAAGAAAAGTTGGATGTGAAATTTACTCATGACGGGCCAGTGAGTTAGCATGAGAATTATGACGGCGTCACGCTTTAACTAAATCAAGGGCGTCACGGCTTAAATCATAAGGGGACGGCGTCACGTTCATGATCCGACGGCGTCAAGCCTTGATAGGCCAGAATGGATTTTTGAAGAGCTAAAGAGGGACGGCGTCAAGAAGGTCACCCGGGAACCCTAAAAGCGGCGAGGTGACGGCGTCACAATGCATAAGGTGACGCCGTCAGATCCAAAAATCTATATATAGTTTTCTAATCTTTTGTCATAAGAGAGAGCTTAGTGTGTGGAATTTTGGGATAAAACCCTAAGACGATTTTAGCTACTTTTTCAGGGCTTTTTGCCTTGAGATCTTCCATGTTTCATTGAAAGATAAGTTATCAATTAATCATTCAATATGTCTATGTGTTGTTTGATTCTATCTTATGCTTGTCTTTTGTTTAACATGTTAGGCTAATTTTATCTTGTGTTTTGCTTAGATCTAATGAAACCTAGCTATCGATTATTGGTTGTTAGTGTGTTGTTAGTCGTATTGGATGATTGTTTATCTATGTTAGGCTTAAGAAAACTGGCTAACTTCCTATTCGGTAACTTGCTTGAACGTCTTAAGAAACATGAACCAAACGCGTACTAAAGGTTTTTATGGTTGTATTTAATGCACAAGCGAATTCTAGTGATCCCATGTTAGGAGCTTCCTAGCCGGCTCGACATAGGAGTGAAGTAGGAGCTTGTAGAGTTGGGGAAGTAAGTACGCCACCCCACGAATGGTATTAAGGAATACACCCGTCATCCACGCGACTAATACACACTAATTAACCGGTAAAAGATAGTTAGGGAGTAAGGAAATCTAAGTAAACACATTTCTCTACACATAAGTTTCTCACCACATTTCATTTTTGTTATTTTATTTTATTTGCATTCGTAGTCATTTGGGTTAGTTGACTAGCAACTAATTCCGCCCACTCCTTCAAACCCGAGATTTTACTTGCTTTCATAAAACTATAAAAACATAAAAAGAATCTTCCTCAACCCTTAGACCTAATTAGAGTAGCCTTTCATACCTAACGAACACTATTCCCTGTGGAGAACGATCAATCCCCCGTACTTACCACTACACTATACTACATCGGTCAGGTACACTGCCTGGTGGGGTTGTAAGCCTCTTGAGATCCCTCGAGAGGTAAAACCTGTTGTAAGGTTACAAAACCACGCAATCACTACTGGTGCAAAAACCTCAGTATAATCAATTCCTTCCTCTTGTCTGAAACCCTGAGCCACTAACCTTGCTTTGTTTTTGACCACAATACCCCTTGCATCTCTTTTATTTTTCAAAATCCATTTTGTCCCAATAGCAAATTTCCCTTCAGGTAGTGGTACTAATATCCACACCTTCTGATTCTTGAATTGAAGCATCTCATCTTGCATTGCTTCAAGCCAATATGAATCTTCAAGAGCTTGAGCAACACTTGTTGGCTCAACTTGAGAAAGAAAGCAAGCAAACAGACAATGCTTAAAGTCTGTGTGATTGTTCCTTTGCTGATTTGACACATAGGAAAGAAAAGAAACTTGACCATACTTAGAACCTTTCACAGTACTTCTAGTTCTAACAGGTGCCTGAGGATCACCAAGTATATTGGATTGAGGATGTGCAGTGTTGATCCTTGTGGTAGCATTGGGATTGACATCAATTGTGGTGTCAAGATTGTTCATAGTGGGTCCAAAATCACTATCATAGGAGGCTGAGTTGAAAATACCAGCTTTGGGTTGGTGATTTCCAAGATCAGAAGGACTTGGAAAACGTGTATATGGCTCTTCAAGGTCAGTGGACACACTAGGAGAAATAGGAGAACCTTCAGGAGAACTGTCAGCAGAATTGGTGATGTCAGGAGAAACAGAATGCCTATCAGCAGAATCCGGGTTTCCACTGACTGATTGTGCTAACTCCACATCAATTCTTTCAGCTTCTTGCTTGGCTGCATGCTCCTGCTTCTTAAGTCTAGCAAGATCCTCTGCATAGTGTGACTCATCTTCAAGCTCATCAGAAACAACTTTGGAGCTATCACCTGCAAATTGGTTAGGAGAAAAGGAGGGAACAACAATAGGGTGTTCATCATGCTCAGAATCACTATCTGAGTCACCATCCATGTTACCAACTTTGTCTTCGGGAGACTCTTTAGAACCTGCAGATTGGTTAGCCACATATCTAGTATAGCCCAAGTAATCAGTTAAGTAATCCAGGTCAAAATACCAAGCATGACCTTGACCCTGAACATTAGGCTTATCTTCTAGAAATCTCAGGTTAAGGGTCTCCTCTATCTTTTTAGCATTTAAATTATATACCCTATAAGCCTTACTATGTGCTGCATAACCCACAATATACCCCTCATCAGCTTTCTCATCAAACTTTCCTAGTGGATCACTAGTATTCAAAATGGTCACTTGACAGCCAAAAGGTTTAAGGTAATGAATATCAGGAACTTTCCCAGTGAGAAATTCATAAGGTGTCTTAAAATGAGGTCTAGTGATGGATACCCTGTTCAAAACATAACAAGCAGTACTTACTGCTTCAGTCCAAAACATAGTGGGTAACTTAGAGTCTGCAAGCATGGATCTTGCTGCCTCTATTAAGGTCCTATTCTTTCTCTCAGCCACCCCATTTTGCTGTGGGGTTCTTGGATTGCTATAGTCCCTTCTTATCCCCTTAGACTGACAAAGTTCTATTAAAACAGCATTTTTGAACTCTGTCCCATTATCACACCTAATACCTTTATCCTTTTTGTTTAGCTGGTTTTCAACTAGGGTAATGTATTCTTTTAAAATTGGAGATGTTTCATCTTTAGTTCTCAAGAAGAATACCCAACAAAACCTGCTATAGTCATCAGTGATTACCAGGCAGAAGCACTTATGATCAATACTTTCTGATTTGAGTTGGACCAAAAAGATCCATATGCAGCAACTGAAGAGGTTCTGAGATAGTTCTCACAGCAGTAATGGCTTTGTATGAGGCTCTATGTTGCTTTCCTTTGTTGCAGGCAACACAGTTGTGCTCATTGGTGAAGACTTTGGAGGGAAGTCCATGAACTAGACCAAGTTTTGAAAGTTTGTTAATGGTCTTGAAATTCACATGAGCCATCCTTCTATGCCACTTTGTAGACTCATTCATTGATGCTTTAGCCACCAAGCATGTCAGATCATCTTCAGGTTGGACTTCATTTAAGTTGAATGTGTATAAGTTGTGGCTTCTGGGAACTCTCAGCAGTATTGTGGTATCTTCTGTAAGCTTGAAGTCTTTTGAGAGTACAAGACATTCATCCTCAGAGAAGAAGACCTTGTTCTTTGTATCACATATTTGTGATACTGAGAATAAGTTGAATTGTTGCAGTTCTTCCACATAGAGCACATTCACAAAATCCAAGTTAGGTGTTCTGATGGTTCCATACCCAGTGATTTTGCCATCTCCTCTACCAAAAGTCACATTGCCTCCTCCTTGAATGGGTACAAAATCATGCATCATATCTCTGTTTCCTGACATACTCCTGGAACAACCACTATCTACAATGCCTACATCTTTACTTTTCAAAGGATGATCCTACATATACAACAAAATTATACAAATGTTAGTACACTTTGGAGACTCAAGTCATTTCTGACTTGAGCCTGCCTTGTGGATCATAGGAATTAGGCCATGTAGATGTATAAGATCCACCATTGTTCTTGGACCTGCTATGAAAATTAGGTCCCTTGTGAGTCCAAAAACAACCTGCTGAGGGCTTAACAGCAGTATCCCAAAATCCCATACCCATATGCATTGGGTCCATAAAACCAGGCCAATAACCATTCTGAAAATAAGAACTAGTGGGTTGCACAATTTGTCTAGTAACATATCTTCTCCTAGCAGATTGAGAATGTCTATCAGCAGAATGTCTATCAGCAGAATTGCTGGCCCTATGAGTTGCTTGTGGAACATATGGTGGTATATCCTTAACATTAGTCCACTTTGTTCTAGGTTTAGGTTGACCACTACCTACACCCATTCTTTGCTCATGAAAATTAAAATCCTTAATCAAATGAAACTTACTGCCACACACAAAACATTTCTTCTTTTTAGAAGATTTATTCAAATTAAAAGATGTTCCATGACAAGCAAAAGTATTCAAACCATTAACATTAACTGAATTGTTTTTGACAGAATTAAAAACATTGTTTTGCAAAGAATTAAATAACAAGTCTTCAGAAGAAACTATCTTTGAATTTGATTCATCAGCAGCAACTCTAACAGGCTTGTAGGGAGTCTTGGGTATAGGCTTTGGTGAGGTCTTGGGTGAGGTCTTGGGAAGGTCTGACTTTTCACTTGAATCACAACTGGTAGTTGACCCTTGGTCTGAGGACATGTCACTAGAAGAACAAGAGACATAGTCAGTAGAATTAGAATTAGGATCTGGCAAGTCAATTGACTTTTTGCCATAAAGATGGTGTGATCCATCAAAGTCTGAGGTGGTGGTATTTGAGGGCATGTGCTCTCCTCTTATACGTCCAGGTACAGCATGTAAGGTTCCTTCTTTAACAAAATTTGCTAATCCTGCTGGTGTAGGTTTACCTACATCAAACCTAGCCTCTAAACCAACATATTTTTTAAACCCTAAACCTATACTAGAGTTTACAGGTTGACTATTATAGAGACAGTTATTTAACATATCACCTGACATTAACCAAATCTTATGATTAGCAATCTCCTTCTCTAATTTCTCTTTAAGAACATGGTTTTCTGATTCTACATCAGCTTTTTCTTTCTCAGTTCGTTTTAAATCAATTCTAGCACATTTTAAATCACACTCTAACACCCTTATCTTCTCATCATAAGCAAGCTGATTCTTTTGAAACCAAACTTTTTGCTTTTCTAGAGTTTTTAAAGACAGTTTTAAAGACTCAACTTCCACATAACATTTATTATATTTAGGTTTCAATTCATCATAAGCCTCCTTAAGTTCATTATATCTTTCACTACAGCCAAAAACACAATTATGTACCTGAGAGATGCCCATTAAGGCAACTTGCTCATGTTGATCATCTGTAATACAGCATGCCAGCAATCCACTCTCCCCAGAAGCTTCATCATTATCAGGTTCATGCACCTTCCAATTGACATGATTATCCAAAGTGACTAAAGCTCCAGCTTTCCCAGTATCCACTTGTTTCTGCTGATAGGTAGTATACCTAACCTCATCCCCAGCCTTCCTATCCTTGCATTCTCTTGAGAAGTGACCCATCTGACCACATGTATAGCATTTGACCTTCCTCCTGTCAAATCTAGCCGAGTCTCTTCCCTTGAAGCCAAACTTTCTTCCTGACTTGTCTTCAAACCTTTTGATGTTCATTGATAGCATAGCCACCTGCCACTTCAAGTTCATCTCTTCCATATCCAAAGGATCCACTTGATCAAAATCCTCATAAGCAAGTTCCTGCTGATGATCATAATCAGCAACAAAAGATTGTATAACATCTTCCAATACACCACTAGACTTTGGTTGTGAATTTGGTCTGGTGTTGTTGTAGGAAGATGATGCTGAGGAGCTTGGGCTTGAAGCTTGATTCATCTTATTGGAGGTGGTGCTAACAAAGGCTGAGTAACCGGGAGTGGATGGACGAATGAGACTTCTAACATCAGGCTCAAGGGTTTTGAGCTTGTTGTAGAGATCATCAAAAGTAAGCATATCCAATCCACCTTTAGCTTTGAGTGCAATGCTCACATGCAGCCAAGATGGAGGTAAAGATCGCAGGAACTTTGCATTGCAATCCTCATTGTCTGGTCTGGCCTTCAGCTGATTCAATTGACTCAAAATCTTATGAAACCTGTCATACCCCTTGTGAATACCTTCTTCCTCAGAGATTTGGAATTCTTGAAACTGCTGTTTTAACATAGATTTCCTCATCCTTTTAGACTCTTCATTCCCACCAAACCTAGCCTTAATCGCCATCCAGATGTCCTTTGCATCCTCCATATAGTGAAAATCACCAATGTGATCATCTGGAATAGCCTGAAGGAGAATGGACCTTACTTTATTCTCTCTCTGGACAGTAAGAATCTCTTCAGCAGATTGAGGGTCAACAATGGTTACTACACCATCAGCATCTTTGATGTGCTTCTTCAAAGTATTCCCCTTTTTGACAATTTCCCAAAGATTCCAATCTACATTCATGATCCAGTTCTGCATCTTCATAGCCCACAATTCATATTCTTCCTTCTTGAGGTATGGAAACTTTGCATTGCTGTTGGTGAGAGTGAGTTGTTGAAAAGACGAAGATGTGGTGTTTTGGTTGTTGTTGATTTCTGAGCCGTCTTCTGATCCAGGCATTGTTTTGGTTGAGAGGGTGTAAGGAATGGATGTTCTTAGTAACACAGAGACTCTCACGAGGCTCTGATACCACTTGTTGAACCTAAGACCTTGATAGATCTTCTTGAGCTCGTGGATCGTTAGTAATGTTTATGTAATCACAAACACACTAAAAGAAAGTCTAAGTTACTTGTATTCTATAGCGGAAAACAAACACAAGTAAGAACACGATTACTAAGAACGATTTGATCCTCTATGGATCTTTTATTAATACTAAAAGTGTTTTTCTAAAACTCGTACATAATACATAATGATGCGTTCCTTTTATAGACAAGGAACCCTAAACCACCCTAAACCGTTTCACAAGAAACGTATAATCTAAAAACTATCTAAGATATGCAATATCACTTTCTAAATAAACTCATGCATATCCTAACTAATAACATAATACGCGGAAACTATCAATCAGCAGAAACACATTCCGCAGAATCTATACTTCCGCAGTAACATTCTTCAGCAGAATCACAAAGCTTCAGCAGTAACCATCAGCAGTAACCATCAGCAGAATTCTTCCTTAGCAGAATTCCCAACAATATATATATATATATAGGGGGACTTTCTTACGAGAACCATTTTATCTGCGAGAACTGAGAGAACCACAAAAAACATACATGCACGCCTTTTAAAATAAAATAAAAATACATGCAAATCATCAATAATCGTAAGTATCCACCTATGTTCTTCAATATCATCATGAACTCATCATCTTTTTTCACAAAAACCTTACACAAGGCCGCAATATTGTCGTTGCACGCCTTATAAGAACATACATGCACACCTTCAAAGAAAAATGTTGTATTTCCAATTTCTTATCAAATTCTTTAGAACAACTATGTTTTTTAAAAAACATATATGTTGTTTTTAGAACATATGTGCAAAAATACAATTATTGAAGGCGTGCATGTATGTTTTTGGTGGTTCTCTCAGTTCTCGCAGATAAAATGGTTCTCGCAAGAAAGTCTCACTATATATATATGTATGTATATATATATATATATATATATATATTATTAGATATATATATATATATATATATATATATATATATATATATATATATATATATATGTATATATATATATACATATAGATATATATATATATAGATAATATATATATATGTAATATATATATATATATATATATATATATATATATATATATATATATATATATATATATATATATATATATATATATATATATATGTATATATATATATATATATCTATATGTATATACATACATATATATATATATATATAGTGAGACTTTCTTGCGAGAACCATTTTATCTGCGAGAACTGAGAGAACCACCAAAACATACATGCACGCCTTCAATAATTGTATTTTTGCACATATGTTCTAAAAACAACATATATGTTTTTAAAAAAACATAGTTGTTCTAAAGAATTTGATAAGAAATTGGAAATACAACATTTTTCTTTGAAGGTGTGCATGTATGTTCTTATAAGGCGTGCAAAGACTATATTGCGGCCTTGTGTAAGGTTTTTGTGAAAAAAAGAGGATGAGTTCATGATGATATTGAAGAACATAGGTGGATACTTACGATTATTGATGATTTGCATGTATTTTTATTTTATTTTAAAAGGCGTGCATGTATGCTTTTTGTGGTTCTCTCAGTTCTCGCAGATAAAATGGTTCTCGTAAGAAAGTCCCCCTATATATATATATATATATATATATATAATATATATATATATATATATATATATATATATATATATATATATATATATACTACTACTACTACTACTAGTTGTCGAAGCCCGCCCGATGGGCGGTCACGCTTTGTAATATTCCTTTTGTAATTTACACGTTATTTATTGTAGAAATTGTCCATATTCTTTATATTTGGTTTTATTTTGTTTTACGTTGTCATTATTAGTGTATTTGTAGTTCTTGGACAAACTATTATTGTGAATGCCAAGATGATATGGTTGTTCACGAGATGTTAAACGAATGTATAAGAAAGATGGAATAGACGTGTACAACTTCATTAAATCGGATAGAGGAGTATCCAAAGAAGAAGGTGATAATGAATGTGAAGGTGATAATGAATGTTTATGAGGTGATATCGACTATTGTGAACATTATTAATATTCCGATTGAAGGAAAAACTAAATCTTACGACCCTCAAACCCGATGGGCCGGCATGACTTGTAATTTACGTAAATATGGTTATGCTATTGTTATTTATGTACAATTTATTATCAGTTGATGTTAATTTTAACTTAGATATGTAAGGATATAAGTTGTCTTGTATAGTTATATCTTAGTTGTTTGTTATTTTGAGTATATTATTTTGTAATTTTTTTTATTTGAAATTTTTATTGTTTAATTGTATGACATGATTGTTTGAGTGGTTGATTGTTTTGTTTTTTGTGATGTTTTAAATTGAATCGCCGGTTTAAAATAATAATGGTTTAAGATAATTGTTGGTATTTTTGAACGTGATTGTATACAGGTTTTTTTTTTTTTTTTTCAAAAGCCATAATGCACATAATTCTTAAGAGGGGTTATGAATTTCAAAAGGTTTGTTTATATCTAGTTTATGAAGATTTCAAAAGGTTTTTTTTTCAAAAGCCATAATGCACATAACTCTTAGTCAAAGTCAAAAGAAGAGAAGGCTAAGAAAGAAATTGGTGACAGAAGAAGTTATGTGATGATCCAGTTAAGTCTGTCAGTGAGAAAGTTAATTCTAGTGATCAAGATAAGTCTGGTGATCAACTTAGTTCTGGTGCTTGTACTCAAAGAGAATGCAAGCAAATAGTTGAAGAAACTCCTCAGCCTAAAAGAACAAAGAGGCAACTATTTGAATTCAAACACCAAACTAATACCAACAATGCATAACATGCATCCATTAAGTTCAATGTTTAATCATTAGATTACGATTCTTAAGTTTAATTACGTCTAGCTAGTAGCAGCTAAACTTTGCTAACATTCCTTTTTGTATATGATATTTTAGAACGTGCATATAGCATGATTGTGAACGAAAAATGTGACGTGCATAAGTTTGGAGTAGTGGCACTTGAAGCAATCGGAGGGAAACATCCCGGAGAGCGTCTTTCATACCTCAACTCTTCTACCAGTCATGGTACAATGTTTAAAAATATATTGGACCAGCGACTCTCATACCCAACCGACAGACTAATTGAAAGGGAAATTCTGCGTGTTTGTCAAGAGGCGCTGTCATGCATTCTCACATATCCAAATTATAGGCTTGACCAACAATGAGAAACGTTTCACAGGAATTATTGCGTCGAGGGTATTATTCAGTCTATCTCACAGCTTCATCATATCCTGAACAACCGCAATACGTACTTTCGTTGTTCTGCATATCTTTACAATAATTTTTTCAGGAGTGTAATTATGTATAAACCGTCTTACAATGTTTATCTCATTTCATACTCAGAAAAATATTGGACCTAAATATAGTATTATATGATATGTACGTAACATGACGTTATGTGATACGAGATGCTTTAGTCGAACGTTGACGAGGCCGGATTCAAAGACGTTGCAAGATCAGAAGAATTAGTCATTGTGATTTCTTCTATCTTTCCTAATAAAACGGTCAACTTAGTTATTTGTTTAGTAGTGGTAGTCATGTCCATGCATGTATGAGATCATTTGTTTATGTGTTTTCTTGAAAGTAACGGTCAACCGCTTCTTACTTTCTTGTTTAAATATTGTAACCTTTGCTATGGAATACAAGAAGAAAATTGAACAAAAAGTAACGGTCAACCGCTTATTCCTTTCATTATTATTATATTTTTTTTATAATATGTTATAAGTTATGTCTGTTAAATAAATATTATTTTTTAAATAGCTTATTTTTTAAGCATAATCTCTCAACAATCGTGTATGCCAAACATACCAATAATATATTTTATTTCCTTTTTCATATATACAGCCCATAATATTCTAAAGATAACCTTTAAAAAACATCATATTTGTCCAAAAATACTCTTCAGAGTAGCCAAAAAAAAAAACTCTTTTGAGTATTAATGTTGACATCTTGTGTTTATGCGAGTAGTTTGACCATTTTACCATTTCAAGTTACATAAATGATCCTTGTGGGTTTGCGAAATTGCAGCCACCGTCCCTAAGGTAAATTACATAAATGGTCCCTTAAAAAAATCATAAATTTTTTTTTCTAATTTTTTTTCCAATCGAAATTCTTTTTCAAAAAAAAAATTCGGAAATTTTTTTTCCGATTTTTTTTTCGAAATACCCTTTCAAAAGTTTTTTTTTTGGAATTTTTTTTGTCGAAAAACTCTTATCTGAAATATTTTTTTAAGAAATTTTTTTCGTCACGGATGAATAAAAATGGACGAAAACTGAAGAAAACGGACGAAAACGTATAAAAACGGATGAAAACGAACGAAAACGTATAAACACGGACGAAAACGTATAAAAACGGACGAAAAGTATATAAAAACACGTAGACAAAAATATATATAAAAACGTATATAAAAAATAGCGGGTAAAACCATAAGGAGTGGGTAAATAAATAAATAAATTAGGGACGGTAATCAATTTTCGCTAACCCACAGGGACCATTTATGTAATTTACCTTAAAGACGGTGGATGCAATTTTCGCAAACTCATAGGGTAAAATAGTCAATCACAGGTTTTTCACTAAACATATAGAGACAAAAGTGTCAACATTAATACTCACATAAAGACAAGATGTCAACATTAATACTCACAAAAGTATTTTTTTGTTCCCTACTCACAAGAGTATTTTTGGACAAGTATAATATTTTTTAAAGGTATTATCCCTATTCTAAACCACAAATACTTGGAGTCAAAATATTGTTTTTTCAGAAATTGTGTGATAACAATATATATACGTAACAACCTATTTTGAATATTTATTTTGATGCAACATGACAGTTGGGAATATAGCATTAGTCAAAAGTAGTAGGTTTTGACTACGTTTAGTCTTTGCGACTTGAAAAAGTAGAAGGTTTTGGGAATGCATATATTATGTAGCAATTATGTATCCTGATTTACACTTGCTTTGTGTACTACTTCGTCCACAAGTATTACATCTCATATGCAAACTTTCACTTGTGTGCTTATCATGCTCCTCGTTTTCGTGTTAGCAAACACTAATGCAAATGATTTCAACAAATCAAGAGAAGCAAAAGCGTTGCATGCAATTAATTGGTTTAAGGATAGAAATGCTTCTTCAGATCATTGTACTTGGCCTGATATCAGTTGCAGTGAAGGAAGTGTCGTTTCAATATACTTTTACTGTTATGATAATGAAGATCTAGGCGATCTGGGAAGTCTTGACTTCTCTTCATTTACAAACCTTCATCGCCTTATAATTGAAAGCTGTAAGCTTGAAAGAAGCATCCCGGAGCTGATTGGTTTGCTATCAAACTTAACATATCTTTCGCTTTCTAATAACTATCTCACAGGTAAAATACCTGCCTTTTTTACCAATTTCACCCATTTGGAACACCTTGATCTTTCTGATAATTACTATCTCACAGGTAAATTACCTGTCTCGTTTGCCAATCTCACCCGTTTGAAATACCTTGATCTTAGTCAAAATAACTTTATTGGTCAAATTCCTTCATCGTTTGGTTCCATGGTTAATCTCACCAACCTGGACCTGAGCGCAAATCAACTGGATGGATCAATCCCACCTGCACTTATAACTAACTTGCATAAGCTTGAAACGTTGGACCTGAGTAATAACAATCTTGATGGTCCAATTCCCTCAAGAGCTAATTTACATGTTCCCTTCACAAGTAAATTACCTGTCTTGTTTGCCAATCTCACCCGTTTGAAATACCTTGATCTTAGTCAAAATAACTTTATTGGTCAAATTCCACATGAAATAAGTAACTTGAAGAATCTAGAAACGCTGAACCTGAGCGACAACAATCTTGATGGTCCAATTCCATCAAGTTTTGGTCATTTAAGCCAACTGCAACTTTTAAACCTTGCCATGAATTCTATCAGTGGCCCCATTCCACTGAATATAGCAAATTTGATGAACTTAGGACATTTAGACCTTCATCATAATCGTCTTGTGGGAGCTATTCATCCAGAATTTGGGAAGCTCTCATATCCGTTTTACCTTGATTTATCATCAAATCAGTTGTCAGGTAACGTGTCGTTTGGTAATCCCTGTTCTCTTTTATATCTAAACCTTTCTCGGAATCTGATGACGGGCGCTATCACAAGTGTGCGTCGTTGCAGAAACATAGAATACTTGGACATTAGTGGTAATCATTTGGTGGGAGAAGCACTTAATTATTACGACTTCCCAAATATATTGTTTTTAGATCAGTCTCAGAATCTGACAAGTAGACTATCAGAAACCAATGAACATAAGCGAAGAAAACAGCACGTACCCCCTTTGACCATTTTTCTTCCCATTATCATTGGATTTTGCTGCTTAGTGGTTGCGTATTTCTTTTATAGTCGTAAAAAGGCTGCCACAAAGAAATTACGACCTGAAATCACAAAACATGGAAACGTGTGCACGATAATGAATTATGATGGAACAATTGCATATGAAGACTTCATCAAAGCTACAGAGGATTTTGACCTCAAATACTGCATTGGAACCGGTGGCTATGGTAGTGTTTATGAAGCAAAACTGCCAAGCGGTCGAACATTTGCTTTGAAAAAACTTCACCGGTATGAAGCTAAGCAACCAGCATTTGACCAGAGCTTCAAGAATGAAGTCCAAGTGTTAACCAGCCTTAGACACAAAAGCATTGTGAAACTTTACGGCTTTTGTTTGCATAACAAATGCAACTTCCTTGTATATGAATACATGGAAAAAGGGAGCCTCTTTTGTGCATTGAGTGATGATGAATTGGCTGTTGAAGTGGATTGGATGAAGAGGGTGAACATAATCAAAGATGTAGCCCATGCTTTAGCTTACATGCATAACGATTGCAATCCGCCTATCGTTCATAGAGACATATCAAGCAACAACATTCTTCTAAACTCGGAAATGGAAGGATTTGTTGCTGACTTTGGAGCAGCCAGATTGCTTGACCCCGATTCATCCAACCAAACAGTCATCGCAGGAACTTTGGGATACATTGCTCCAGGTAGTTACTTCTACTCACGATTACGCTTCTTAAGTTTAATTACGTCTAGCTAGTAGCAGCTAAACTTTGCTAACATTCTTTTTTGTATGTGATCATTTAGAACTTGCATATAGCATGACTGTGAACGAAAAATGTGATGTGTATAGCTTTGGAGTGGTGGCACTTGAAACAATTGGAGGGAAACATCCCGGAGAGCTTCTTTCATGCTTCAACTCTTCTACCAGTCATGGCACGATGTTGGAAAATATATTGGACCAGCGTCTCTCTTACCCAACAGACAGGCTCATCGAAAAGGAAATTCTCCGTGTCTGTCATGTAGCACTAGCATGTATTCTCACAGATCCAAAGGCTAGGCCGACCATGAGAAACGTTTCACAGGAAATATCACGTTGAGGATATCATGATTCAGATCAGTCTATCTCAAAGATTTATTATATGGAGAACAACCTCTATACTTCTGCGAATCTCGTTTTCAGCATCAATGTAGGTCCCAACTGTATGTATATGATAAATAAATAAAGTTTCATATTCATATTCAGCTTGCTGTGTTTTTCTGTGGAATTTGAAGTGTTCTGTATAAATGAGATTATGCAAAACATGGTGATTGTTCTGTTAATTCTCTTAGTTGGAATGATTTTAAGGAATCATGTATTTGTTGGAACTAATGATATGAATCAATAATTTGTTAATATTAGTCCAAGGACCTTTTAGTATTTAATATATATTTATATGTATTTTATGTAAAGTCTGTAAAACCAAAACATAGTAATGGGATGGGTTATTAGTAACGGTATAAACCGTTTAGTTAGGTTATAACGTTTAGAAAAGTTGTGTCGTTTGCTTTATGGGAATCGGTATGCCTCTTCTGCAAAGGGATCGATTCATCTAGTATAAATAGGTAGGATTCTGTAATCAACAATCAATTCAATTCAATATATATACAGTTTCTATTATCTTCCTTTTATCTTCCTGTTACAAAGATTTTCTGTCCCAATCTTCTTGTTTGTATTATGGAGATCATGAAAGGATTCTATGTTAGAGAATCAAGTAACCAAAGGAGAAGTAGGGGACGGATGTGACAACAGTATTGACTGATGAATGTGATGCAAAAATTCAATGATCATTGTTCTTTTGCTAATTCTCTTAGATGGATTGTGGCCGCACTGAATGATTTCCTTATGCAATGATCTTGATTGAAAGTGAGTTCCAGATTTGATGCTTAGGGAATGTCATTTGCTCGTGTTCTGAATTTAATGAATCTCTACTTATGCAAAGTTTTCTGATTAACAAATATTCACCTTTTCAGAAGGAAAAAAATATCGCACGCTGGATCCTTAGTGGTATCCATACCGATATCACCCTCAAAATCCGTATCATCAAAGGGCATCACCTAGTGCTATGGCCTTAATAACATGTAATGCTAACACATTTCAACCCTATTTTAAATATCGTGATTATGCTTGAAGTTCATCATATTTGAACTTTTTTTTTCTTCCCCAAAATAAATTTCAAAAAAAAAAAAATAATAATAATAAAAATAAAAAAAAAATAAAAAAAAAAAAATCCAAAGCTAAATAATTTTGTGATCAATGAGGCTATCATCTTCGTCAAGAATGTGAACATTGATCAAGTCTTTGGTAAAGGCCTTCTACGATCTCCATTGTTGAGAAAATGTACCAACCAGCTGGAGCCAATATTTTGCAAGACTACATTATTTGGACAAAAAAACTCATCAAGAAAATATCTTTAATTTATGTTCCTTTTTTCTCATACAACCAATAATTGTTTTTAAGATATTTATATAACAATGTATGGTTTGTAATAAAAGCTTAAGTGCAAAGGCATGAAAATTATATGAAACAACTTATTTTGAGTACTTATTTGATGCAACATGACAGTTAGAAATATAGCATTAATATTGGAGAAAGTAACTTATTTTGACTAAAGTTTCTTCTTTGCCATTGACTTGGAAAAGTAGAAGGTTTTGGCCTTTTGGGTATGCAGATTGATTTTTCACTACTTTGTTGGCCATTAAACAAATAACATCAATAATGTGTACTACTTCCTCCAAAAATCTTACTTTCCATATGCACAGTTTCACTTATATGCTTATGATGCGTGCGATGTGTCGTTGCGGTTTAGCAGTATTAATGCCTACTCAAGTTTTAAATTTATATTTAGCCGACTTATCAATAACACACACACTTAACGAGCAGTGTACCCGGTCAGTATGAATATAATGGTAAGTAGAGTGTCGATCACTAAGAGTGGAACGTATTATCTAGTTATTCTAATCAGTATTTTAATATATTAAGTTAGCTATACAACCTAATCTAACGCAAGGGGGGTTCAGCCTGAGAGACTGGCACGATTTCGTTGCAATTAAATAATAAACTAAACCAATAGGCACGGATCAGCGAATAGCACACACGTACACAGATAAATACTCGAGACAATAAGAAGATCTGTCCTTATGATAAGTAGTTTGTCACTTGTTTTATTGCTAGTTTTATATGAAGTGTATAGTTCGATGCAACGCACCGAGATTAACTCCTTTCTCGTTGGTTCTAATCTTATCGGCGAGTAAACCCTTAATGATTACTTATGACTATCCTATTTATCTTTCTTCCTACTTTTCTACAGATGATAGAATGCATAGGCGATCTAATAAATAGGCGAGGGCAGAGGCATGGCGACCCGATCAACGCTCAGCTAAACACAGAGGTTATCAATGCACTAATAAAAGTCACCAAAGACATCAACATATAAACTTTAATTAATGAGAAAGCAGTTTTAAGGGAGTGCAATCTTTCCGTTGTCACATTACACAAGCCACCAATCTTGATGAATTAAAGTTTACTAACACAATAAAACAAAATTACTTAATGAATTAAACACATGCAGCACCTTCTTACAACTCTTGTATCTTCGTTTGGGTGTGTCTTGTGCTGCCTATTCGACTGAATTCGTCCTAGGTTTCTGTACTTCGTACTTCGTAAATAATATTATGCCTTTGAATTCGTCTGGTCTTGGGGTATTTATAGTTTTTGTCTGAGGGTAAGATGCGGCGCATCTAGTAAGTAGATGCGGCGCATTGACTTAACTTCGCGTGGGGTCCAAGATTAATATATTTAGGAATATTCGTACACCGTCAGAAGATGCGGCGTAACTCCATAAATAGATGCGGCGCATGTCCTCTTGTATCTTGGATCGTATCTGGTGAAATCTGGATAGTGATGCGCCGTATGTGATAAGCAAGATGCGGCGCATCTGGAGCAGAATGTCTTGATCTTGTACATTTCAGTAGACTCTTAACTTCTTGCATGTTTTGCTCAATAATTAGTCCAAAATCGCCAAGTTTCACCAAATGCTTGTTTTTACCTGAGAATTACAAAAGTAAACGATTAAGTATCAATCCTCATACATAATATAATAAAATAAGTCAAATTAATAGGATAAATGATAGTAATAAAATGTACTTATTTGAGTTCATCAAATATCCCCCCACTTGAACTTTACTTGTCCCCAAGTAAACCTTAGAATTAATCTTATGAAAATGTATCCTAAAAGATATTAGGATTTATTTTTATATTTAAGCATGTATTCATTTTTGTCATAATCACACAACTAAACACTTAACGAATTAGAAGTAAAATAAAATAATTTGATAAAAGCAAATCTAATCGTTTAACTGTCCAGTCGTGACGAATATTCTATCATAAGCTTGGCAAGTATACACATCTCCCCCACTAAAGCCAAGGAATAACAAGTCTAAAGCGGTAAAAAGGGTTTTTAGGCTTAAGGGTTAATTATTCTTAATCTCTATCGATCTCAAATTCCAGAAAAGGCGACAAAATCACAAATACATGATCGAATCCACGACTACGATACTTAAGATTGCTCAAATCCCTAATCTCAATAAATCAAAGGTTTGGTTGGATAAAGAATAATAAGGGTATGGATAATATTTGGGATATAAATTGGTGTAAAATGAAAAATAAACAAAACAAATAAATTAAAATCCTAAGTGTGGTTAATCACTATCCCAACCATCCCATGAATAAGACTCATATCATTGAATAACTCACGCTTTAACACTTGAAACACACGCTTTAGGTAGACACGAATTATACTCAACAAGATCTCAATCAAAGAATAAACCTTAGTTGGTGTTCCCATAACTGCCAACTCCCATTCAATCCATAGATATAATATACAACAAATAGTGGTGATATCGACCAATTAATACAAAACTTTACATAAGTTGGTTAAAACAAACATCCAACTTTTCTTTTTTCTTTTTCTTTTCTCATTTTTTCGATTTTTTTTTTTTTTTTTTTTTTTTTTTTTTTTTTAACGTAGATGTGTAAAATTTCACCACATCACTATAATGATAATTCTGGATAATTTTTCCATACTTTTCATAACTTCAGAAATAATGGTAATAGTGAAAGTAGTAAACACACGAAAAATAAACTCAAAGATATACAATATTTACTTTCACTCCAATTGCATTGTGCAATTTCCCGACCTAACCATAGATAATGAATTACGCACGCGAACACAGGTAATGTAAGGAAACACACTTTGCTTAAAGCAATTAACCAACCACGGATTCTAATCTACAGGGTAGGCTAAGGTGTAAGGGTGTAACGAAACATTTTAACAAAGGTGTAAGAAACGAAAGGAATGGCTCTGAGTGTTTTTCTAGGGGTATCTTACTCTAAAAATGAGAGTAACAAAAGGGTTTATACGGGGGTTAACTAACCAGTGTAGTTAGCTAATATCACAAAACATATAAAGGCTATTTGGGTGTAATCCTAGAATTTTACCAGTTTAGACAAGTCACTCCAATTATATAAATAATACTTATTATGGTGGTCTCGAATAGTATACAAGCCAAGTTCTAAAGTTTACAAGTCACCGGCACACTCATAGATTTGTGAATTTTGAAAAAATCACAATTTTTGAAAATAAAGTCATGTGTGCAGCTATGCAACTTAGATCTTAAACAAAAACATGCTAAAAAATTTTAAATTTTGATATATTAAGCACATTTTAAGCATATTTTGAAAAGTTTAGGACAAGTAAGTGTTAAGTGTACTAATTCTCCAATCCCCCCACTTAAGTTAAACAACGTCCTCGTTGTTTGTATAAAAGGTTAAAAACTGGAAAATAAAAGAATTAGAACAGAAAAACTCCCCTGAGATTTGCTCGGTATGATCCTCCATTAGTATAAGAGCAAAAATCATCTTTCTTGTGGATTAGAACGTTTAATCTTCATATTTGATGTATCCACAGGAAATGCAGGAATCTATAATGCCACCAAGGCTTTAAAACACACCTAAATTAAGAAAGGTTCAAACTTGCATAATACATTAGTAGTTAGTTAAAATAAAACGTAAAAATTAAAAATGAAAATCATCAGGTCAGTCGATGCGCCGTATCTTATGGAAGAAGATACGCCGTATCGAGCCTGGAATAAATACGGATCAGAATAGAAGATGCGTCGCATCCTTAACCAGGGATGCGCCGCATTGAAATAAACTGATAAAAAGTTTTAAAGTCGAAAATAAAAAATGCAGAAAAATAAAGATATGACCATTGCAGGAGATGCGTCGCATCTCAGAATTGAGATGCACCGTATCCTCTGCGGGTCTGACAGACTCAATACAAAATCAGAAAATAAAATAAAAGATAAGCATGGGTTGCCTCCCACGAAGCGCTTGCTTTTGTTCGAGTCACGAGCCTGACTCCACCCTTATTTACCGTGTAATAGGGTGTTGTTCCCCCCACTTGGGATCAAGTATGGGTGATAGTAGCAATAAACACGAAGAGAGTGTAAATTTGCTAGTAAAGATGGAAGAAATAAATAAAAATCATACCTTGGCAATATATGTACATCCTTCCTATCCTTACCCGGTTTGGTTGATAAATTGGATGACTTGACCATTTCATCTGAAAGAGTAGTGTGTTGAGGAAAGATGAGTCTCCTTTCTTCTTGGTTAGTCACTTTGGTAGTAAGGCGTCCCTTGACTTCCACAGAAGATGAGAAAGGGTCTTTATCAAGTAAAAGTTCGAGTTCCTCTATAACCTTCATAGGGTCGAAATCATCATCTTCATCAATCATAGCAATGTTTAAGAGCTCATCACCAAACTCTTCCTCGAGCTTCACCAAATACGGGTTGGTTACAGGTGCTTCATGTGCTTCAATAGGTAATTTAATGAATTTGAACTCATCATTCTTTTGTTTTGCAACCTGTTTAGGAAAACTAGCAAGATTATTAGTAACGGGATTAATAATATTAAATAAATTTGTACCACTTTGTGTTGTAAGTGATTCCAATTCATCTTGTGAATCTCCATCTTCAACTAGTGTTCTTGCAATATCAGCTTTATCCCGAATAGCCGCCTCAAATAAGTCATCCCACATTTCTTCAAAATCCTTTGTGGGGTCATAATCTGGCTCATCCGCTCCACACCTAAATACTTCCGTTTGTTGTGGTAATTGCGGTATGCCCTCATACGCAATAGCATCAAACTTTTCAATATCAGAATACTCATTATCTTCATCCGAGGGAATATTATCATGGTGTTTTTTATATGATGAGAATATATTTTCCATCTCGGGTGGAAAATTACAAGTAATAGCACTATACACCATTGTCCCACATTCATCTTCATTTTCATCATAAGCACTTTCGGATGAATAAGCTTCTTTGTAAACAATTGCCGGATTTTCATTTAAATCAAACACTTGTGACTCTTCTTCATCTTGGGAAACTTCCGGAGAAATAACATCATCAATAATTATTGCCGGAAACCTAATTGCACCAAAATCGTATGATTCTTCTTCATCATCATCATTTGATAAAGTCCAAGTGTGTCGAAATGGCAATTTGTTTCTTTCTTTCCCTGACTTTTCCTGCTTCAATAACAAGTATTCTTCCATCGTGAGTTCCTTATCCTCGATGACTTGTGCACCATATCTTGCTCTTTCCCAATCGTAGATCCCATTATTGCTCAAGGCTCTTTCCTCTTCAAGTCTCATATATTCTTCCATAGTAATGTCTGGATTGTGCATCTTCATTATTACCTGAAAGATAAACAACAACCAAGAACAGCAGTAGCCGAAACAAAAATAAAAACTAAACTAATAAAAATTAAATAAACACAAAAAATAAAAAAATAAAAATATTTTTAGGTCACAGAAGATGGATACGCCGTATCCAACAGACAATGGATACGCCGTATACGGCACAAGTTAATACGCCGTATCCAACAGACAATGGATACGCCGTATTAGCTTCCTGCAATCTTTTTTTTTTTTTAGAAAATTTTAAAATTAAAAATCACACAAACTAAAAAAAAAATTTTGCCCACAGAGCATCAATACGCCGTATTCACAGACAAGAATACGCCGTATTGAAACAGATAGATGCGCCGTATTGACAGACAAGAATACGCCGTATCTCCCTTCTGAGACAGACACACAGACAACAAACAAACGATAAAACAAATAAACCAAACACACAAAAATAAACTAAAAACAGAAAAATACCAATAAACCTAGCAAATAGATAAATTCACTCCCCGGCAGCGGCGCCAAAAACTTGATGCGTGCGATGTGTCGTTGCTGTTTAGCAGTATTAATGCCTACTCAAGTTTTAAATTTATATTTATCCGACTTATCAATAACACACACACTTAACGAGCAGTGTACCCGGTCAGTATGAATATAATGGTAAGTAGAGTGTCGATCACTAAGAGTGGAACGTATTATCTAGTTATTCTAATTAGTATTTTAATATATTAAGTTAGCTATACAACCTAATCTAACGCAAGGGGGGTTCAGCCTGAGAGACTGGCACGATTTGGTTGCAATTAAATAATAAACTAAACCAATAGGCACGAATCAGCGAATAGCACACACGTACACAGATAAATACTCGAGACAATAAGAAGATCTGTCCTTATGATAAGTAGTTTGTCACTTGTTTTATTGCTAGTTTTATATGAAATGTATAGTTCGATGCAACGCACCGAGATTAAGTCCTTTCTCGTTGGTTCTAATCTTATCGGCGAGTAAACCCTTAATGATTACTTATGACTATCCTATTTATCTTTCTTCCTACTTTTCTACAGACGATAGAATGCATAGGCGATCTAATAAATAGGCGAGGGCAGAGGCATGGCGACCCGATCAACGCTCAGCTAGACACAGAGGTTATCAATGCACTAATAAAAGTTACCAAAGACATCAACATATAAACTTTAATTAATGAGAAAGCAGTTTTAAGGGAGTGCAATCTTTCCGTTGTCACATTACACAAGCCACCAATCTTGATGAATTAAAGTTTACTAACACAATAAAACAAAACTACTTAATGAATTAAACACATGCAGCACCTTGTTACAGCTCTTGTATCTTCGTTTGGGTGTGTCTTGTGCTGCCTATTCGACTGAATTCGTCCTAGGTTTCTGTACTTCGTACTTCGTATATAATATTATGCCTTTGAATTCGTCTGGTCTTGGGGTATTTATAGTTTTTTTCTGAGGGTAAGATGCGGCGCATCTAGTAAGTAGATGCGGCGCATTGACTTAACTTCGCGTGGGGTCCAAGATTAATATATTCAGGAATATTCGTACACCGCCAGAAGATGCGGCGTAACTCCATAAATAGATGCGGCGCATGTCCTCTTGTATCTTGGATCGTATCTGGTGAAATCTGGATAGTGATGCGCCGTATGTGATAAGCAAGATGCGGCGCATCTGGAGCAGAATGTCTTGATCTTGTACATTTCAGTAGACTCTTAACTTCTTGCATGTTTTGCTCCATAATTAGTCCAAAATCGCCAAGTTTCACCAAATGCTTGTTTTTACCTGAGAATTACAAAAGTAAACGATTAAGTATCAATCCTCATACATAATATAATAAAACAAGTCAAATTAATAGGATAAATGATAGTAATAAAATGTACTTATTTGAGTTCATCAGCTTACAATGCTCTTTTTCGTGTTATCAAAAACAACTGCTAATGATTTCAGCAAATCATTAGAAGGAAAAGCTTTGCGTGCAATGAATTGGTGGGGGAGATATAGAAATGCTTCTTAAATCATTGACTCATTGTACTTGTGACGACTTCATATATATTTCAATAAGTAGTATATAGCCGCAAATGCTTTAACACACTTTCATAATTAACTTCAATTCGTATATCATACATATATTTTGGACCTACAGTTTGTTGAATACGAAATGAGATGGACTAAGCATGTTTCATATAAACACATTCATGACAAAAATATTGAAACGGTATACATTATAAGTATGGTGGTTGTACTCAAAATGACGAAGCTGTGAGATTGGAGACTGAATGATGCCCTCAACATGATAACTCCTGAGAAACTTCTCTCATTGTTGGCCGGGCCTTTGGATCTGTGAGAACGTATGACAATGCCACCTGACCAACACGGATGATTTCTTTCTCAATTATCCTATTGGTCGGATAAGAGAGTCGTTGGTCTAATATATTTTCTAACATTGTACCACGATTTGTAGAATAGTTGAGAGATGACAGGAGGTCTCCTGGATGCTTGCCTCCAATTGTTTCAAGAGCAACTACTCAAAAGCTATAAACATCACATCTTTCATTCACAATCATGCTATATGCAAGTTCTATATGATCACACATACCAAAGTTATTGTTAATGAAGATCTAATGACTTGTAGATATAAAATTAAGAAGCATAAGAACATGTATACATAATTACGTACCTGGGGCAATGTAACCTAAAGTTCCAGCGATTACTGTTTGGTTAGATGAATAAGGATCAAGCAATCTGGCTGCCCCAAAGTCGGCAAGAAATCCTTCCATTTCCGAGTTCAAAAGAATGTTGTTACTTGATGTGGACGTATAGTCTGGACTGGACCAGGAATGGGCCAGGCCCGGCAGACAGCGGCCCACTCTACGCCTAAACCCTAATCCATGCCCTATAAATATGGGGCTGGAATCCCCTTCTTAGAGGAGGAAGAGACGGAGGACGGGACGGAGGAACAGAAGAACGAGAACAACACGACACAACATAAGAGGTTATTCTAAACCTAACTCTTGTAGGCTATATCGCATCGATACTAACTTGACCGTCGGAGGTGGATCCCGGGGCTACGGCCTCGGGTCCACTCCTAACGGGTTCTCTTTGTTGAACAGGTCTACTCAGGGCTCGAGAAGACGACGAACGGCCCACGGAGAGTCGTCGAATCCAGCCCGCGCCAGATTATGTATCAACAAGTTGGCGCCATCCGTGGGACCCGACAAGTTTCGTGGTCTCACATCACCGGAAAGCAACCATCGAGTTCCAAAGCCGGTATTTTGATCTTTTAACTTGGTAAACATGATTTTATCTATAGTCGCACTAAGTCCGCACGATCGGACCTACTTTATCTTTTAGCCGCGAATTAATTCGCGCACATAATGTTTTTACGGTTGGTATGCTTGTTTGCGCTTGTTTGCACGTTCGAACGCAGTCACGATAAATCTACCCGCGTTAGGCCGCGCGTACGGACATCTTCGCAGATTAACCACGTACAGCGCACAGCGCGCCACGATGCTAGTGAATCGCCACGAGCCCACGGGACAAAAGCCGTGGTCATGTTATGTTCATCTGCGATCATCCACAAACGTTCGAGTCTATGCGGTCACGATACATCCGTCTGCGTCTGTGCGTGCGATTGAAACTATTAGTCGCGGTCACGGCGCGTCCATCTGGGTTATTGTTTTTTTTATATATCAAAAAAAAAAAAAAAAAAAAAAAAAAAAAACAATTAATTATTTATGTAGTTTGTAAAACCTCACGATAGGTGTAATTCGCATTGCTACTTCTCTTATGTGTTAATTTCACATGCTATGTGCTATATATTGCTTCACGCTAACCTTTTACTTCATTAGGTTTTATATGTTGCGATTCGCGGCATATACTTTTAATATTTGCATTAAGTGTTTTTCAGGATTTGAATAACTAAGTTTAATGCTCCAACATGAGTAGCACCATCAAACTTGGGGGGCTACCAGGGTATATAATACCACTGTTTCCGTACGCGTCACGCAGGTATATTTGGAAGCACCTCCTTGTCGCGCACAGCGCGCACCTTCTTGCCGCGCACAGCGCGCACCTCCTTATCTCGCACAGCGCGCACTTCTGCCACAGAAGCACGTCTTCTATCACGCCTCCTTGTCGCGCACAGCGCGCACCTCTGCCATAGAAGCACGTCTTCTGTCGCACCATGCTGCATCGCTACTGGTACAAAAGGTACGCCCTTACACAGGATGCGGCATACGCGATCCACCTTCACCATTGTGAGACTCTCACAATCGCAATGTCAGTGTTACCCCAACTATAGATCTATGTGTTCTTCTTACGGGGTCTTTACTATCACACTGTGGCGGGAAACCTAGCATATGCGCATCTCTCCCCGTCATGTAAGAACGGGTGTTACTCAGGATGGAACATGGTCACCACGGACGCGCCTACAAGGTCGCGGATTCTGATATAGTCTAATGGGCTAAAAAGGACTGCGTCATGGACCCAGTGCGCACTGTCGCATTTGGGCTGCGCGGTATGGTCCGTCCCATGTGCACACCTGAGTTGCGCACACATGGACCCAGTGCGCACTGTCGCATTTGGGCTGCGCGGTATGGTCCGACCCATGTGCACACCTGAGTTGCGCACACATGAGCCATGCCGTCATGGTTGATTGGGCCTACGCGGCCATGAACAGAACTTAAGTCTAGCATAACATAGCCATGCACTATGTCACACTAGACTTGGGGGGCTTGTGGACGTATAGTCTGGACTGGACCAGGAATGGGCCAGGCCCGGCAGACAGCGGCCCACTTTACGCCTAAACCCAAATCCATGCCCTATAAATATAGGGCTGGAATCCCCTTCTTAGAAGAGGAAGAGACGAAGGACGGGACGGAGGAACAGAAGAACGAGAACAACACGACACAACATAACGGGTTATTCTAAACCTAACTCTCGTAGGCTATATCGCATCAATACTAACTTGACCGTCGGAGGTGGATCCCGGGGCTACGGCCTCGGGTCCACTCCTAACGGGTTCTCTTTGTTGAACAGGTCTACTCAGGGCTCGTGAAGATGACGAACGGCCCAGGGAGAGTCGTCGAATCCAGCCCGCGCCAGATTATGTATCAACACTTGATATGTCCCGATGAACGATAGGTGGATTGCAATCATGATGCATGTAAGCCAGAGCATGTGCGACATCTTTTATAATATTCACCCTCTTCATCCAATCCACTTTAACAGCGAGTTCAACATCACTCAACGAGCAAAATAGGCTCCCCTTTTCCATGTATTCGTATACAAGGATGTTGCATTTGTTATGCAAACAAAAACCGTAAAGTTTCACAATATTTTTGTGTCTTAAGTTGGTTAACACTTGGACCTCATTCTTGAAACTCTGCTCGAATGCTAGTTGTTTAGTTTCAAATATATGGAGTTTTTTCAATGCAAATGTTTTTCCCCTAGGTAATTTCTGCTTCATAAACACTACCATAACCACCAGTCCCGATGCAGTATTTGATGTCAAAATCCTCTGTGGCAGTGATGAAGTCTTCGTATGCAATTGTTCCATCATAGTTCTATATCGAGCACACATCTCAATTTCTTATAGTTTCCAACTCGATTATATCATTAGTAGCCTTGTGACGATGGTAGCACACATAACCAAGAAGCAAGAAGCAAATCCCAACAATATGATGGGAAGAAAAATGGCGAGATAATGAACTAGTTTGTTTGTTCGCTCTTGTTGTGTGCACATTGATGGTCCACTTAAATCATTACATGACAGTGCCGTATTGTGGATTGGAGAACCATTGGGGACAAAATAATGGTGTTTTGGTGTGGGGATGAGATGGTGTTTAGGTGGGAATGTTTTGAAGATAGGTATATTTGTTTTTTTAGAGTGTAAAAACCTTTCTCATTTGATGAGCTTTTCAAAAGATCATTTTGTTATTGTTGTTTAAAGTTTTTTGGTGTTTTTAAAGATAAAAATATAGTGTTGGAATTTGGTTGAAGAAATTTGCTGGAAAAAAATGAGGTTGAAGAAAGTATATATTAATTTTTATATCTTAAAAAAGAATAATAATTAGAGGGTATTTATGTCATTTAAACCATTTAAACAAGTACTTCACGGTCAAACAAATGGAAAAATTGGTCAAGGAACCAAACCCGTTATAGGTCGCAACCACAGGGACCAAACCCGTTAAAAAAAGTAAAGGGACTAAATCCGTTAAACCCAACAGACCACAGGGACCATTTATGAAATTAACTCTTTAAAGTATTTTCTAAACTTTTGTAACGTTAGTATTTTACGAAACATTTAGATCGTTGGGAAAACTTCGACCTCGTACATACATCTTTTTATTATGGCAACTAATCTTTCTCTAAAAACCTAGACCGAGAGGCCGAGACAATGCACCTGTTAAATTAATCTGGAATATGCTTCTGTGTAACTCTAGTTTATGTATATAAAGCCAAAAATTTATATCCAAACAACTACTTTAGCAACTTTTGTATGAAAGTTATTGACTAATAGGAACGAATATGAAAGGCCAAATTAAAGAAAATAATGACCTGGATGGGCAACAAATAATTGTGATTCAAGGGCCACACAATCACTTTTACTATTTTGATTCTCTATTGAATCAAGCATGTTCTAGATTTGATCCTGTTTTTTTAATTTTCTTTGTTTTTCTTTTTTGCTTTAAGTATATTTCAATATATGTAGTGTAGACAAATATAGTAGTTGAAAGTTGAAACTGATCACTTTATTTAATGTGCATGTGGGTAATGTATGGTCTTTAGTGACCATGGATCTTGAAGCAAGAAGAACTTTAATAGTATACTTAATTTTCACACTTAATATAAGAAAAGTAATAGGCTACTTAATTTTCACATCATGAGGCCATGCATGCAAGCCACTTGAAACCTTGTTATAATGGGTAATTTTTTCTTTGGATTATAATGCAAGAACACTCAATGTACATGAGTATATTACAAAATGTTAGATCAGTCCTAGATAGATCTCTGAGCCTTATGGAACCGGTAGAATGCTTATGTAATCACAAACAAACTACAAGAGAATCTCTAACTATAAACTTATGTTTACGCGGAATATAAACACAAGAGTTAAAGAAGAAATAACTAATAAACACTTGATCCTCTATGGATCTATATTAACTATTAAAATTGTTTTTCAAGTAGTACATTGTTCATAGCCATGTGTTTCTTTTATACTTCAAGAAACCCTAATTCGGCATTCACTACAAAACATGTAGAGGAGATATGCATTATCTCTTCCTAATATAACTCATGCATATCCCTTTCTCTTAACAAACTTCTAAATATACGGGTTGACTATTTCTACTACCCGCAGAAACAATACTAGCAGCAGTTGTTGGAATGTGGTTATAAATTAATGTGTAAATGTCTAGTATCGAACCCGAGACCTCGGGATTGCACATAATACAAACGAGAATAAAAGCATAATAATTATATATATTAAATGTTATGTATATATGTAATTATTTAAACACTTAACGGACTTAACGGTCGTTAGTACTTAACCGTATGGACTAACTTTAGTTAAATATGAAAGAAAAGGACTAGAGTGAAACTAAGTGCCAAGAAGGATTTGGAAACCCTCTTGGGCTTTTAGAACCGGTCGACAAAGGGTATGGGGAGACCCAATCCCACTCAAACTTGTCCTCCAAGTTTACCTAGTATATATACAAGGCTTAGGGTTATTTGTTTCTCACCTCTTGTGCACATAACCTAAAAGCTTTGTTTTCCTCTTTTCTTTTCTCCTTGAAACCGATCGACAACCACCCTCTTTAGGGTTCTAGTCGATTTTGTTTTATCAAAATAAAAGTGTTTTATTTAGATCTTGCAATCTCTTTTATTCGTTACTAGTTTGTGTGTACAAGAACGAGGTAACAACTTACTTTAGTTGTTATCAAGGAATCGATCAATAAAACGGTAAGGGATTGATCATTGATTCATATAAACCCTAATTAGGGTTCTTCATATTGTTCAAGACAATTGCTTTTGATTCTTGTTCGGGCTAGAATCAATACGGTACGTTCCTTTTATGTTTATGTTAATTCTTTATGTGTTATACTTATGTGTTACACGCTTCCGCACTTGTGTACTTTGTTTTATGGAGTTTATATGATTGTCATGATTACTAAATTCCAACAGTGGCATCACGAGCCATGTATAACATGTAATTAATTACTTAAACAATAAAAAATGTATCTTTAAATTGTTTAGATCATACATGTTTTATTTTCTAGGGTTTTATTATTAAAAAATTTTGTTTTTTTTATAAAAGTCGAAACCCTAACCCTAATTTGGGGGGGTGTCGATTTTGTCCATAAACCCTAATTAGGGTTTGTGTTTTCATAATTAATTGTGATTAATTAGAAACCCTAGGTCTTTAAACAATTGTTGTGTTATGTATCTTGTGACCTAATTGCTATATGATATGCATGAATCCGTGACTATAACATGCATATTAGTCATGGATAATTACTTGAATTAAATTGTTTAGATGTTTGCTACATGTTTAGATAAATCTAAAAATTAGGGAAGACCTAATATATTAAATTAATGAATCGGTTATGTGCAACGTGGTATATTATTATTAAAACTTACGCGGCCAATTGTTGGCGACTGTGGTCCATTGGGTACAATGAGCTCGAAAACCAATGGGAGTTTTATTGATTCTATACATAATAATTCACATATAGATTATTAATAGGATTTTTTTAAAAGGTTGTATGTGGCCAGATGTTTCACTAACAATTAATTGTTTTTCTTATTAGTTGATTGTTGTTTTTCTTTTAAATTACTTGTTTATTGTTTTTATATATGTATGTGATATGTTAAAGTAAGCAATAAAAAGAGTAATCTTTTTTAAAAGAAAATTAAATTGGACTAATGACGGTGAAACATAAGGTGATAAAGTAAGGATCTTGCAGAGTCTTATGTGCCGCTAGTGGTCCGATTCGCACGGTAATCAGCTCCCAGGCGAGACTAGCAAGATCTAAACTTTGTTACTTATTTTTTAAGATTAAGATCATAAACTTTTTCTTGATTGATGTTTTTTGTACAATAGTGTGTGAAAGGCGGACCAAAGTTGACAAACTGTGTGGTGGGTTTATCTGGAGAGGGGTTTTTTAAGAGATCCGCTCCTACCGGCTCTCCGGGCCCGCTTGTGCGTCAACTGCGACTTACCTATATCACTATTTACGTACACTATCATCTTAAGGGTGATTTACCTCAATTCCACGCGCCACTTTTGTGGCAAATATCCGAATAACATGTAAGAGTAGGATATGTGGGCGATAATTGTTGGTACTTCTTTAATTGGTGAACCCAATACCTCAAGTACATAGTTTTTGGTTTACTCTTAACTAATTGGTTAATAAAAATTGTTTTGAAAACTAATGATACAAAGATGAGTGCATGCGTCTTTGTACATGTTTTTGTCACACCAAAAACTAAATACCCTAAAATTTAAGTTGCATGCCATCTAACTATAAGGAACACTTGAAGTTAATTTTGGGTATGCGTGAGACCTGGACCAAAATTAATGATAAGGTAAATTTCCGAGTGTGCGTGAGACCACACATGGATGAATTTACTGTTTCTAAGTTAGACAACTTAATTAAGCTGATGCGTGAGACCTAGAGCTTAAGGCATGAGATGGGATGAAACATGCTTACATTGCAAATTGATGAATCAATTTGATGTAAATCCCATAATGATCTAGGAATTGGAAAATTGTTTGCCAATTATTGTTCGACAGATTACCTAGTTGAATACTATCATTACTAGCAGATCAACTGATGTAATGGTACTATGTCAATTAGGATCCTAGCTTTAAGAAAATACTATGGTTGATATGAATATTTACCAATGGGTATTTTATTTTCTTAAAGAGTTATTATCGAAAATACTAAACTGAATTTTATAAATTATTTTAATTGTATTAATGCAACGATAAACCGTAAACAAGGGTTATTCTTTATAAGTAAATTGATCTACACCCGTAGGGGTTTTGGTTAGAGTCAATTTCATTAAAAGAATAAACCAAGTTTCCTTTCATATGAGAAGCGTGAGACTAAATCCTATTCCTTTTCATGAATGAGAAAGATATGATGGGAAAAATTAGAATTGTCTAAATTCTAAATACATAACTCATAGCAAGTTTTAATCGTTAAGGTTATTGCGAATTTATGAGTTATTAAATTAGAAGCTAGACTAATTACCGCATAATGGTAAAGGACAAGCTAGTATATCTAGTTGTTTTGTTTTGACCATTTGAAGTACTACATATAATTGTTGGAATTGTAGACCTACTATGGAAGAAATTGCATGCCAATTTTCAAGTTAATAGTAAGCAATGTGATGAATCACATTTGATGTAAATGTGGATAGTCCATCAATTACATAGTAGAATACAATCTTTTTAAACCTAAGTAATTGTTACGAATAGGTTTTGTCAAAGATGTAGGAAAGTAACAAGGACACTCTTTCCTTTCACTGGTTTATGAAACACTTATTATGGTGTCGAATTCAGTGGGAGTTTTGTGTTCTCATTACTGAATAAGGGGTTATTGTAAGTTCTCTAATTCAGTGGGAGTTACAAGATTTATTGTCTTGATTGTAACTCAGATTATCTTTTGAATGCCTCAAGATAATTACTTTCCAAATATAGATACTAATATTTTCAAGGATAGTCATGTGCGTTTCCTTGATTGATTGAGTAACTCTATATCTACTAGTTATGCTAATGACGCAAATCATATTGATCACATTAAACAAACGCGTGTAGTGTTGTCTATGTGGTACATGATGTTGTTCCATGCACAAGTGGGAGAAATCTTTATTGTTTGCAAGGTACAACATATAAAGAATATGATTTTGTAGATTCTCTTAACTGCAAGGTAAGAGATTCTTGTTCTAATATGATTGTACATATCTAGTCTTAAAAACACTTGGAGTTAATTTTGGGTATGCGTGAGACCTGGACCAAAATTAATGACAAGGTAAATTACATGCCTTTATTGCCAGCAGATCAACTAAGTGTAATAAAATTATGTGAATTTACAGTTTCTAAATTAGATACTTATTAGAACATGTGTCAATGTGATAACAAGATTACTTCAACTTTAAATATTTATGTATTATTGGAATGACATAAATGCATGAAGTAATATAATACTACTTCAATAATTATGTATTCTTTGAATGACATAAATAAATGAAGTAATAAGTTTAACTTGAAAATACTATTGAAACCAAATGATGGTGTTCATGATTACTTTAGTTATAAATATGAAGTCTTTAAGACTTAGTATAATCTAAAGTAAGACGTTAACTTGTTATGTCTTCTTTATTAAGGACATATACAAGAAGTCATTGAGTTGATCAATGATTTATAACGTGTAGTGAGATTATAACGGTTTATGTCTTCTTGTTGAGACATGAACATGAAGTGACTTATTTAATAAGAACTTGAGTTATAATGCATGCAAGAGGCTTGAAATTCTATTTCACCATTAAGATGACTTAGTTAGGAAATAGGTAAGCCAAAAGGAATACAAAGTTATCTTTCATATTGTTAGATTATCTCACAATATGAGTTCTAATGAAATACCACAAATTTGTGGTGTGTTCAGTTAGGAAAATCAAACGTTATTTGTATTGTTTGATTAAAGATAACTATAACTTCTTTTCTTCCAAAAGTTATCAAGGTTAGAAAATTGAGTATGGATTGAATATACTCAATTAGACTCCTAGAAGATTTATAAGACACCATTTATTATGGAATGTGATGAATCACATTAAGTCTTTAATTGAAGTTCTGAATTTGTTAAACTTCTGATGAAGCTAGATATTAACAAACGAATGTCAGGAACTATCAAAGTGTATTTGTAATGTCCCAAATAAGAACAAATTGGTGTTGCTTAACTTGCTAATTATTTATAGATAGTCTATAAATTACAAAAGGCAAATGGGAGTTTTATCTTGTAGAGATAAAGTTACAAGATACATAATCTTCTAATGTACACTAGCGAATATCATGATGAGATTAGACATGTAAATGTTGGATCTCAAATGATGGAATTCTCATTCATAGATCCACTTGGATATCTCAGATATTTGATTAATATGCTGAGGATTATATGATGAAGTATTACCAAATAATGAATTGGGTAAATTACTCATACTATGAATGTTATAGATGCTGTTCATAAAGATATTCAAATTTTACAAATTTGGTTTATCTTAATTCTTAATAGTTAGAGAATGATGATGAGTTTATTTAAAGATAGAAAACCCTAGTGGTTTAAATCTTTATGTAGAAATCATATGGACAATATTGTACATATATTTAATGTATGTCTTGTGACAAGATTATTAATCATACTTAAGTAATTAACTATGATTGAATACTCTTTCATAAGCACATTAAATATATAAAGATAATAATTGTCATATCTATTTTCATTTATATGAAGGATGACAATGGAATATCAAAACTCTTTCTAATTATTTATAGATAGTCTATAAATTACAAAAGGCAAGTGGGAGTTTTATCTTGTAGAGATAAAGTTACAAGATACATAATCTTCTAATGTACACTAGCGAATATCATGATGAGATTAGACATGTAAATGTTGGATCTCAAATGATGGAATTCTCATTCATAGATCCACTTGGATATCTCAGATATTTGATTAATATGCTGAGGATTATATGATGAAGTATTACCAAATAATGAATTGGGTAAATTACTCATACTATGAATGTTATAGATGCTGTTCATAAAGATATTCAAATTTTACAAATTTGGTTTATCTTAATTCTTAATAGTTAGAGAATGATGATGAGTTTATTTAAAGATAGAAAACCCTAGTGGTTTAAATCTTTATGTAGAAATCATATAGACAATATTGTACACATATTTAATGTATGTCTTGTGACAAGATTATTAATCATACTTAAGTAATTAACTATGATTGAATACTCTTTCATAAGCACATTAAATATATAAAGATAATAATTGTCATATCTATTTTCTTTTATATGAAGGATGACAATGGAATATCAAAACTCTTTCTTGAGTGATTACTTGAGCGAGGACGGTAAGTAATCGAAAGGATTTTTGAATTCATAATTATTTTGGAAGTGTACAAAGTGTAATAATCCATGAATGGATTAATGCATGCATCTATGAAATATTCTTATGTTTAATTATTAAATCCATTGTTTGATTTATAATTGAAATAAGACAATTTCTAAGTATTCCTAAAAGCTAGTGGGAGTATTATGTTTAATTTCTTAAATAATGTATGTTGTATAACATATGGGAAGTAACATTCCATGTAAGTTAAAATGTTAAGTCTTAACTTGGAATGAAACTTTACTTTAAGAATTTAAGAAGTAAAACATACAACCTTGAGATATATGTTTATTATTATAAACATGTGCGGTAATTAAATCTAATAAGACATAACATATCATTTAGAAAGTCTAAATGAAAAATATATCTTTTGATAAGTTAGAACATGAATAAAATCTATGATTGATTCTAGGATTTTCATGTATATCATTGTTGTATCATGTTTGAATGTAAAATGATTTGACAACATTTGATATCTAATAAAAGATATTTGATAAATTGTGTAATGGATATTCTAATCGAATATGTTTGGACTTAGAATAATGATCCTCAACCTGAAATTGCTCCTAAATTCTAATCGAATATGTAATGGATATTCTAATTGATATTAAGTTTACGGAATAGTTAAAAAGGCATATTGTAGTTTTATACAATAGTGTTTGTTTGATTGAGATGACACTCAATACTAGTCATGGTAGGATTTTATCCTTGATAATGGCCATGTAAACTAGTTATGCTTAACTAAGAAGCATAGTTGCATTATACTTTAAAGTGTTTGAAAGTTTGAATATTATAAATTGGTGATTGAGGATGTCACACCATTTATGAAATAATATGTGGCAGTATCAATATAGTTGATTGCACACATACAAGAATTTCAATAATTCTTGAAATAAGTATTCTCAAAATTTTATAGATCAAAGTTAGTTGATTTATGCCTTGTCAACAAGTATGATAGACATGACTTGAGGCATAATTCATTAACAAGTAATATCATGCATTGATCTATTTAGTGTTTGGATAAAGGACATTAAACAATTATTATTTATAATGAATTAAAGTACTTAGTACGTTTGTTTTCATTAATAATAAATTGTGTCCTATATTTGCATGTTTAAATCCATGAATAACTTATGTTATTCTAAATTGTCCATTGTCAATTAATGATATGGGAATATCATTAAACTAAGACAAATCTGAGTATTGGTTAGAATATACTTGAAAGTATATTGATGCGTTGACATACCAATTTCACATGATATTCAATGAATTGAATATAGGACTTATCCCAACTACATGATTTTACTTTATGGATCTTGTCAGTAAGTAAATCATAAATAGTTATCCTCAGACTTGAGATATCAGATAAGTGTCATGGATGGAGTGCATTTCTGTGAAGCAATTTACCGCTTACCGTAACTGGGAGTTATAAGGATTGTTTTCAGAAATGTTGCAAAGTCTATGGGTTATTCTTGTAGTCAAGAGAGAATTTGTTCCTTCAAATTTGTTTTGAAGTTTAATACTGCTGGGCCCCTCGTAGGGTTGACAAGGTGTTTGCGTGCGCACGCCCAAAGTCTATCTAGAATACGTTCAGATGTTTTGGTAATCTTGCTCAATCATAAACAACGAGAAACAGAATTGTTAATTAAAGAATGACTGAGATCCATATCTTTATTAACGTGGTATTAGAAACAAAAGGATAATAATAATGATGAATCATTAAAGGTTTTCCAGGAAACCTAGCTCGAGTCGAACTAGGGGCATTGGAGTGTTGCAAGACGCCAACCAATGTCATTTTACTATTAATAAATAACCAAGTGGGAGCTGTTGGAATATGGTTATAAATTAATTTGTAAATGTCTAGTATCGAACCCGAGACCTCGGGATTGCACATAATACAAACGAGAATAAAAGCATAATAATTATATATATTAAATGTTATGTATATATGTAATTATTTAAACACTTAACGGACTTAACGGTCGTTAGTACTTAACCGTATGGACTAACTATCGTTAAATATGAAAGAAAAGGACTAGAGTGAAACTAAGTGCCAAGAAGGATTTGGAAACCCTCTTGGGCTTGTAGAACCGGTCGACAAAGGGTATGGGGAGACCCAATCCCACTCAAACTTGTCCTCCAAGTTTACCTAGTATATATACAAGGCTTAGGGTTATTTGTTTCTCACCTCTTGTGCACATAACCTTAAAGCTTTGTTTTCCTCTTTTCTTTTCTCCTTGAAACCGATCGACAACCACCCTCTTTAGGGTTCTAGTCGATTTTGTTTTATCAAAATAAAAGTGTTTTATTTAGATCTTGCAATCTCTTTTATTCGTTACTAGTTTGTGTGTACAAGAACGAGGTAACAACTTACTTTAGCTGTTATCAAGGAATCGATCAATAAAACGGTAAGGGATTGATCATTGATTCATATAAACCCTAATTAGGGTTCTTCATATTGTTCAAGACAATTGCTTTTGATTCTTGTTCGGGCTAGAATCAATACGGTACGTTCCTTTTATGTTTATGTTAATTCTTTATGTGTTATACTTATGTGTTGCACGCTTCCGCACTTGTGTACTTTGTTTTATGGAGTTTATATGATTGTCATGATTACTAAATTCTAACAGCAGTAACAATCATGTGCTACCAGCAGAAACAATAAAACTACTATACCAGCAGGAACTATATACCTGCCAGCAGAAACCAATACTACACCAACAGCAGCATTGTACTATTACATTTTTATTAAATCCTAACAATCCTCCCCTAAACTTGAATTTGACTTGGTTAACTTCAAGTTTCTAGATAGATCTTTGACTTCCAAAGCATGAGGATTGAACTCTAGCAGCAACATTAGGTAACCAGCAGCAACATGGTTAGAACCAGCAGCAACAAGTAACCATCATTAAGACCAAGGATCCAGCAGCAACTCCTAAGTATCAGCAGCAACAGGAACCAGCAGCAACATGAGTAGATTTGATGAGCCTTTACCAAGTAGCTACTCACTCTTGGGCTAGCTAGTCCTTTGGTGGAATCATGGCATTACCCTGGTGAACTAGTAACCAGTCCAACACTTAGAACATGAATCAATGGTGTGTTGGAATACCCTAATGATTTTTGGCAAACCATCACAGCCATAAACGGATTTGAGATGTCTTTACCTGTAGCCGTTTGCTCAGGACTAGCCAATTCTTTGGTTGAACACCTTGGTGAATTGATTACCAGATATGGATTTCCACAGCTTTTACCACAAGCCATACTCTTGTGGGCTAGCCAATTCTTTGGAACCCTAAAGGGTAACATCCATGGTGAATTGATGGCCATTTCAACTCTCAGTAATGAAACATGGGTGAGTTGAATACCCTATAGTTTTGAGCAAACTATTACAGCTGTCAACACCAGAGTCGTACCCTCTTGGTGAGTCAACTCTTTCTTGTGTGTTAGACATGGTGAGTTGATTACCATTTGTTGTGTGGTAAATAACCAACACTCAAACCCTGTAGACAGTGTACTCCAATAGCTAAACATACAAGTTAGTATTTATTTTTATTTTTTTTTAAATAAACACTATATAAAGAAAGAAAGAAAGAAATGAAAAGAAATAACAGGATACAACAGAATGTAGGATATACCATCAATAAGCAGCAGGAACCTGAGCAGCAGCAAGTTGATGTTTGATGAACCTAACCAATTGCTCAACAATAGTCAAGTCATTTCCCACCACTGTCTTTCCAAGCTACAACTTATGCCTGAGCATCCTTTCCATAAGCTGAACTGATAGAGGATATGGCACATCCACAAACATGTATAACACCTTTCCAGTCATGGTCTCCAACACATGAACATTGGAAGGGGTATACAACCTCCAAATTCTCACTTGCCAAGACTGTTGATTAGCCCAAAGAGAATAACCATCTCCACCTTTAAGAGAGTCCAGCAACAATGTAAAAGTAATATCTGCAAAACAAAGGTAGTGTACAAAATATACAACATCTGCAAAACAAAGTTAGTGAACACAAATCAAACTAAAAAAAATGTTAGTTAACACACAATATACAACAATAAGCCTCCCCTTAGGCCTATGCCTCCCCTCAATCCCAGCAATTAGGGATTGATCATCCTAATGTGGACAACTAAGTAATTAAACCTAGGGCCATCAAAGGCTTTAGTTAACAAATTAGTCACATTTTCATCTGTGTGGATTTTAAGCACTTGGATAAGATGTTTTTCATTAGCATCTCTTATGAAATGGTGCCTAATCTCAATGTGCTTTGTTCTCTGGTGAAAAACTGGGTTTTTAACAAAAGAAAATACAACAACATTAGATACAATGGGAGACCCAAGCCATCACTGACTTGGGCCTGCCTAGTGGATCAGTAAGAAGTAAACCATGTAGATTGATGAGATCCACCATTGTTCTTGGACCCCTTTCTCAAATATTGGCCATTATGTCTCCAAGAACAACCTGCTGAGGACTTAACTGCAGTTTCCCATCTTTCCCCCCTTTTTTGCATTGGGTCATAATAAACAGGCCTATAATCATTCTGAAAGTAAGATCTTGTAGGTCTGATGAAGGGTCTAGCAGCATTTCTTTTCCAACCAGTAGGAATTGGTTTTCCTGCAGGAAATGGGTTACCAGTAGGAACTGGCTTACCAGCAGGAGATGTAGCTCTACCAGAGCTCATTTTTGTTGCTTGAGGAACAAATGGGGGTATATTTTCAACATTATTCCACAATGGTCTAGATTGCTGTTGCCCAGCACACACACCCATTCTATTCTCATAAAAATCACAATCTTTAATAAGATGAGAATAACTACCACAAACAAAGCATGATTTATTTCTAAAAGATATGTTCTTAACATGACTTCTCTTATTACACACAAACTTATCACAACCAAAACTAGAAATAGAATTGTTTTTAACAAATTGAAAAGAAATGTCTTCAAAAGAAGTTGTCTTTGAATTGGATTCATCATCAGCTACTCTTGAGGTGAAGTCATCATACTTGGGTGTGGGAGACTTGTCACTTGAATCACATGAGGCAAAGTCATTGGTCTTGGGTTCTGAGGACTTGTCACTGTTAGAACAAGAGACAAAGTCATTAGATTTACAATCAAATTCAGGCAAGTCATTGGAGTTTTTGCCATAGGTCATATGTGATTCATCAAAGTCTGTGTGGGTAGAGGTAGGCTTAAATACTCCTGTTATAGGTGGAGAAACAGCATTCATTCCTCATTCTTTAACATATTTAACAGGAATTTGATAATTCTCATGTTCAGGGGTAGGGTCAAAAATGCTTGGCTCATTAGGGTCATACACTTCATCTGGCCCAATATAATCTCCATACCCCAACCCTCTCTTAGACCTTACAGACTGAGAGCTATTATTCAACTTAGCTAGGTGTTTAGATGATTCTTGCCATGTATTACACCTGGCCACTTCACTATCTAACTTAGACTGCAAGTCCTGTTTCTCTAAATTCACCTTAGCATTTTCACTTTCAGAATATTTTAACAAATTAGTAGTGTTTTCCAAATCTCTTTCTAAAACCCTAATCTTTTCTTCATATGCCAACTGATTAGTTTGGTACCAAGCCTTTTGTTTTTCTAAAGTTTTAAGTGTACTTTTATATGCTTGAACTTGTACAAACAATTCTTTATATTGAGACTCTAAATCATCAAAATCTTTCTTAAGTTCAGCATACTTATCATGACAACCAAAATGACAAGTTTGTACCTGAGATGAGATACCCATCAAAGCAAATTCCTCAGCCACATCTGCCTCATCTTCTGTCTCACATCCAGCAAGCATTCCATAAACTTGAGCAGCACCTCTTTCCTCATCAGTTGCCTCATGTTGTGACCAATCCACCATGGAATCAACAGATAGCAAGGCTTTAGGCTCCTCTAAGTCTAATTCTTTGAGCTTGAATGCAGAATATATGGTCTTATCATCTGCCTTCTTTTCTTTGCATTCTCTTGCAAAGTGACCCAGTTGTGAGCAGTTGTAATATCTAACCTTCCTTTTATCAAACCTTTCTCCATCCTTCCTATTGAATTGGATCTTCCTGCCAGCCTTCTTTTCAAATATGTTCACCTTTACTGAAAGCATAGCCATCTGCCACTTGATATCCAATTCTTCTAAGTCCATCTTATCAATCTGGTCAAAGTCTTCATATACAAGCTACTGTTGTGGTTCACTTTCAGCAACAAAAGAATGAAGCACATCTTCAATCACATTGCCAGAATTTGAATGTGTTCTTGGTGTAGCAGGGGTATATGAGGTTGATGAAGATGATGAGGTTGGGCTATCAGCATATGACACCTTGTTATTAGTACTGGTAGTACTAACAAATGCTAAGTGAGTTAGAGTATGTGAATAGCTTGAACCTCCTTTAATATCAATCTCAAGAGTCTTGAGTTTGTTATAGAGGTCATCAAAACTCAAGTAATCAAGCCCACCTCTTGCTTTGAGAGTGATGGATACCTGTGACCAAGAAGGAGGCAATGCTCTCAAGAACTTGGTATTGCAATCTTCATTATCTGGCCTTGCCTGCAGCTGATTGAGTTGGCTCAAAATCTTCTAGAACTTATCATAGCCTTTATGCAATCCTTCTGCTTCAGAGATCTTGAATTCTTGAAACTCATGCTTCAGCATCGACTTCCTCATCTTCTTAGATTCATCATTACCTCCAAATCTGGCTTTAACAGCTAACCAGATGTCCCTTGCATCATCTAGGTGATGAAAATCACCCATGTGGTCTTCTGGGAGAGACTGAAGCAGCAAAGTTCTTGCTTTTGTCTCCCTTTGAACAGCAATATGTTCTTCTGCAGATACAGGGGGAAGAATAATGATGTTCCCTTTTTGATCTCTTCCTGTTTTCTTCTTACTGTTTCCATTCAGGATGATGTTCCAGAGGTTATGATCACTATTTGAAATCCAGAACTCCATCTTCATGGCCCATATCTCATATTCATCCTTCTTGAGGTAAGGAAATTTTTCATTGCTTTTTGAGACAGTGGTTGTGAGAATTTGTTGTTGGACATTGTGTGTTTCAGGTTTTTCATTGTTGACAGCAGACTCATCTGTTCCGGATGAAGTCATTGTATGAGGGTTTAAGAGATTTGTTTGAAAAGGTTTCTTCTTTGACAGAGACTCTCACCAGGTTCAGATACCACTTGTTGGATCAGTCCTAGATAGATCTTTGAGCATTATGGAACCGGTAGAATGCTTATGTAATCACAAACAAACTACAAGAGAATCTCTAACTATAAACTTATGTTTACGCGGAATATAAGCACAAGAGTTAAATAAGAAATAACTAATAAACACTTGATCCTCTATGGATCTATATTAACTATTAAAATTGTTTTTCAAGTCGTACATTATTTATAGCCATGTGTTTCTTTTATACTTCAAGAAACCCTAATTCGGCATTCACTACAAAACGTGTAGAGGAGATATGCATATCCCTTTCTCTTCCTAGTATAATTCATGCATATCCCTTTCTCTTAACAAACTTCTAAATATACGGGTTGACTATTTGTACTACCCGCAGAAACAATACTAGCAGCAGTAACAATCATGTGCTACCAGTAGAAAAAATAAAACTACTATACCAGCAGGAACTATATACCTGCCAGCAGAAACCAATACTACACTAACAGCAGCATTGTATTATTACATTTTTATTACATCCTAACACAAAAGCCCATTCTGGGTTCTGGCATGATACATTGATACACGCATTTCATGTAGAATATCACATGATCGTATCTCACTTGTTTATTAGTATCTATTACAAAAAATAAATAAATAAATAAATAAAAAAAATAAATATATATATATATATATATATATATATATATATATATATATATATATATATATATATATATATATATATATATATTACTTTTTCTTTCTTTATGGTAAATTACGAGCGGGGTTACCCACGCGCGATGTTATTTCTTTTGGCCAAGCGTCAAACATACTATTTTAACTTACTATTTTATAAATCAATCAAATAATTCTTCAAGCAAGAAGAATATTTATTATCCAACTAAAACTGTACGATAAAGAAAGGTGAGACTTTAACTCCAAAATTTAATGCACTAGTTGTGTAAAAACAAATGGGTCAAATTAAATAGTTATTACAAAGTCAAAATCAGATGAGCCATATTAGTACCACCAAATAACTTCAAACTAAGCGACGTGACATGATGAAATGATAAATCTATAAAGAAAATTGAAAATAAGATCCATGCACGTAGCATAAAAAACATACCATTTTCTTTATCAAGACCAAACTGCAAGAAAAGCCATTAGTCGAAGCCTAGCATCGCATCTCATTTTTTTGCTTATAAAATCAGAAGCAAATAAGTCGAACAAATGGAATCAAGTATCTCTTCAATAACTAGCGTGCGGTTTCTGTTAGGGTTATTAGGGAGATAATCATGCCTATTTATACCGACCCCTAAAGGAATGGTTACACTGAAAAAAGAACTTGCCATATTACAGTTGAACGCCAGGACCCGAGCTGTTTGCATGGGAGATACATCCGCAAGGGTCTAACTTTGCTGTCTTTGCCCGATCGTTTTGATAGGTCTCATGAAAGGCCAACCATGACTAAATGTGACACAATTCCTAATTCCAGCACCTATCAAGTGTAGAATTGGTAAAAAGGGTTAAAAAATACGAGTATTCCGTTTTTCTTTGCTAACTACCTGCCATTGTTTATGAAAATCCAATAACAATGCTATAGCTTGCATAAATAAACAGCATAATACTTGTTCATTTGTCTCGTGTTAATTAGTCATCATACTTAAAGTGCATCTAGAGTTATTAATATTGGCTTCGTGTCCGGTTTGGGTCATTTTTTTGACCCACTTTGTTTCTAGCTAAGTTTTCAACCAATTTTAAAGCTAGTGAGTTGTATATCAAGCTCTACTATGTGTCCAAATTTGCTTAATCATACACACTGTAGTAGTGTAGTCTGTAGTGTTTCTTTGGCAGCAAATTCAAAAACCAGTTATTAGGAAAAGTAATCACTTGTATAAAAAATCGTACATGCGAGACAACATGAAGCCAAATACGACTCTCAACATCATCATAACTGAAACCATGGGAATGAATAAGCGAGTACCGGCCTTCAGAAGATTCTCGGTCATGATTATGTGAATCCCACTCGAGTTATCTCGAACATCTTGAATTTACTTCATTTGTTTACTCTCATAATACTGACTAATATTGAGGTCAACAAGCAATGTGGTCAAAGCATGTGAACTAATCGTGTGGCTAAGATGACGCTAAGATGACACTAGCAGTAAAGGCCTCAGTGGCGAAAGTATTTATAATACTATCAAGTTGAAGTGATAATGATTATGTGGAAACTGTGCCGAACCCATAGGATGGGTTAGAAAGTTTTTCCACAAAGACTTGGTATTGACTATCGTTTACTCTTTGCCATTGACTTGGAAAAGTAGAAGGTTTTGTACTTTTGTTCATGCATATATACATGATAATTACCAAGAATGTATCATATGATTAATCTTAAGTATTTACTTTTAAATTTAGACGATCAAACAAGCATTAACAATGTGTCCTACTTCCTCCAAAAATCTTACTGTTCATATGCACAATTTCACTTATGTGCTTATGATGCTCATTTTTGTGTTAGCAAAAACCAGTGCTAATAATTTCAACAAATCAAGAGAAGCAAAAGCTTTGCTTGAAACTAATTGGTGGGGAGATAGAAATGCTTCTTCAGATCATTGTACTTGGCCTGAAATCACTTGCAACAAAGCACGAAGTGTCATTTCAATAGACTATTGCTGTTTTGATTGGGAAAATCTAGGTGATCTGAAAAGCATCGACTTCGCTTCATTTCCAAACCTTAAGAAGCTTTCTATTTGTAACTGCAAGCTTGGAGGTAGCATCCCAGAGCAGATTGGTGTTAGGATTTAATAAAAGTGATGGTCATTAGTCGTTGTAATTCTTTTAGTAAATGTGTCGTTGTGTTATTAGTTAGAATGGGCTTTGGGCTTGTTAAGCTAATTGGTTAAGATTATGTATTATGAAAAAGCCCATGTCCAAGCCCAAAGCCCTCCATCTTTGAAAAACTATAAATAGCACCCTTCCATTCACATGGAAGGGTTGGATGTGTGTGTTGCTTCTATGGTTTCATCTTGTATCTCCATTTTCTCTTCTTAATCTAATATCTCCCACTTTCTCTCTAGATGTTAATATATCTCCCTCCATATTCTAATATTCTCTCTTTATTTTTATATTGTGTATGATAAGGATTGATAATAGGCGACCTACAAGTGGTATCAAGAGCCAAACATTGATCTAGGAAATTTTTTTTAGGGCTTGTTACTGTTTCATTGTGACGTCACTGTTCATCCGAGAAATTTGATCGAGTAAGTGTGATTGAGTTAGATCAAACTTAGTCGAGTTAGTGTAATCGAGTAACTTGGTGAATTTAAGTTAGTTGAGTAACTTGCACCTAATCGAGTAACTTCAACTTTGATCGAGTTAGATTGAAGTTGATCGAGTAACTCCATTTGATCGAGTAACTCCATTTGATCGAGTAACTCCATTTGATCAAGGAACTAATTTAGTCGAGCAACTTTGATCGAGTAACTTGGGTAGTCGAGTAACTTGGATAGTCGAGTAACTTGGGTAGTCGAGTAACTTGGATAGTCGAGTAACTTGGATAGTCGAGTAACTTGGGTAGTCGAGTAACTTGGTTAGTCGAGTAACTTGGATAGTCGAGTAACTAGCATAGTCGAGGAACTTCTTTGATCGAGTAACTCACCTGATCGAGTTTCTTGTGCACCTCATCAAGTTTCTAAAACAAATGATCTAGTAACTTTGCCGAGTTTCTTAACCGAGTTTCTAAAAAAAAATTTGGTATAACAGCGAAATTTATTTCATAGGAGAGACTAAACGTTCAATTTTTACGCGAAATTTAAATTTTGGTATAACAGCGAAAATTTTGGCCCAAAATTCAAATTTTTTCGGTAAAATTTGGCGTCAAAAATTTTGAAAACTCAAATTTTCCTAGGATCATTAGAATTGCATTTTAGGGTGTTTTTCAAATAGTGGTAGAGAAATTTTTCACATTCAGTTTTTGGAGGGAAATCAAAAAGCACCGTTAGAAAACTCGGGAAAGGACCTAAACTTCAACCAATCTCAACTATTGAACCTTAACCAACACCAATCACAACTCCTAGATCTTTGAACCGATCCAACATCATCTTTATTATACAACATCATCAATGGCAACTCACCAAGACAGTATCACAATTGCTTTGGCAAATGGTTTCGCTCTCTTATCCAGGGCAATAAACATCAAACCACATAACAACAACCAATGGAACTCACCACACACTGACTATACGCAGTTATATATGGGTCAAAAAGGACAAATGGTTGAGGTTATCGGGAATCAGCAAGGAACTGCTATGGGTAAACAAATGGGGAATCAAATGCAATATGCAGGGCAGTATACGGGAAACCAAATGGATCAGTTTGTGAATCAGAATGGGGTCAATCATAAAGAGAATTATTGCTTCATGACTTCTTCTGCAACCCAAAGGAGTGATATAGGTAGAGCCGGCAATGTCAATGCAATGACGAAACTAGAAAAGCTCCAGTACATGTTGATGCTAGCAAAAAAGTATGATTCGGGAATACCATTGACTGAGGAAGAATATGACTTCATGGTTACAAATTATTCAACAGAAGTCACTAGAATCACCGACCTTATGGATAATCAGCAAGCAACAACATCGTGCAGTGATTCTGACATTCCTCCTACTTATGACAAAGAATCACTCCATGAGATACCAACTCCAAGTAATGAGGTTAATCCGTTTGTTCATCAAAAGCCACATTCTGTGCCTCTCGAACCTACTTATGATACATACATGGACATGCCAAGTTGTAGCAATACTAATTTGGCAACTCCAACTATGGATCCTAATGAAGTTCCAGTTGCACAAAATGATGCTAATGATGAGGAAACCTGTGCTTTATTTGAATCATTACTGAATAATTGTCGTATTGAGATTGAGAAGGTCAAAAAGATCAATCGCGATGTTAAAGCCGCGAATGTGAAATTGACCGTTGAGCTTGAGAGTTATAAGGTGAATGCACAAGCTTTTGAATTTAATAACAAACGACAGTCAGAACTTGAAACTGGTTATAGAGATTCTATGTTAAGGGAGAAACATTTGCAAATCAAATATGACACTCTTGATGTTAACTTGAACATGCAAATAAAATCCCTAAACAAGGAAATTTCTGAATTAACCAACCAACTTTCTATACAAAAAGCAACTTGCTCTGATCTTGAAAAAGAAAAGAAAGAGTTGCATGCAAGGTTTTCAAAACGTGAAAACGAACTTCTTGACAAACAGGAAACCATTAAAAAGTTGGAAGAATTGCTTGTAAAAACGGGTCATTCAACACAAACAATTAATTTGCTAATTAACGATCCAAACCCGATTTTACATACAAAGAAGAAAATGGCTCTCGGTTGTGAAAACCCTTATTATCTCAAGAAAGCTCAGAAGGAACAGATTGTGTTGTATAATGGTAATGTGCTAAATGATAATCATGACCCTCCGGATGTTTGGGATTCGTATGAAACGATTGAGCTAGCCGAAGAGAGTCGTGTTAAAATGAGCCAGAAGAACCCAGATATCAGACCCATTGATTATAATGAGCTTAACAGAATTTCTGGTGTTCTTGAGGTTCAAAAGAGTCACCATTGTTTTTCAAAAAACAGGTGGCTGTCGCAAAAAGAAAAGCTATTTCAAAACATCTTTCTATCATCGAACAAATGTCCTCTAAAGACACTTGTCACACAAGTGAAGCTAGACGATTTCTGGACGATCTTAAAAAGCGAATTGAAATGCTTCAGACAATTGTGGCATCCAAAACAGAAAGTAAATACAATGATTGGTTCTCAATTTTTCAATCTGAACAGAAAAAGATGTTTGATACAGAAATCAACCCTGTAATTGATGCAGTTTATGCTATAACTCTTAATGTTGAAAGATGTCTTTTGAAAGAAACAACCGACTTTTTCAAGGACCACAAATCCCTGGTGAAGGAAGCTAATGAAAACATTGAACAAAAAAAAGTTTTAGAAAGACACAATGACACTCTCTTCAAAGTAGCAATGTCGACAGATATAATGTCCATTATTTATCAAACATATTCTTTGGAGGATGATGAAACAATTCGAGCTGAGACTTCTCAAATTGTTTTAAAATATGAAAATGCGCTTGCTAAGCTTGAAAAAGAAAATGTCACATATTTTAAACAACTTGATCGGAAAAAGGAAGAATGCAAGTATGACAAATTGTCGTATGAGCGTTCTTATAAAAACATGCAAGAACAAATTGATCTTTTGAAGTCTCAGCTTGAAAGTCAAAAAGGAAAGGGTGAGGAAACTAAGTTTGCAAAACCATCAACTTCGGACAAACCGGTTGTAAAACCAAAAATGTCAATTTCTCAAAGTGTCCCAAAAGTTGATGTGATAATTGATTTGACAAAACCAGTCACTCCAACACCCTTGCCAAAGGAATCTGATAAAGGAAAAGGGAAAGCAGTTGTTGAAACTTCAAATGTGATAGCACCTGGCTTTTCTAGGAATAGTACACCAATTGTGACCATAAAAACTGTTCAAGAATCAGTTAGTTCAAATGACATGGTCCAAAATCACTACCTAGAAAGAGCTAGGAAAAAGGCACAACTTCGAAAAGACGGAATTTTAGGTACAAAACCTAGGGTGATGAATTCTACAACATTACAAGGCACTGCTAGTAGTAGTAAACCTCTACCTAGGAACATTCACCAAAAGACTAGGGATTGGCTTGCATCTAAGAGTAGTTGCGAAAAAGAAAATGTTATCCACGTAGAATGCAACACTACTAATTCCTCTTCGAACACAAAGAAACACTCTCCAAATGACAGTAGTAACAACGTTAAGGTTGCGGTGTTAAACAAGCATGTTGAATTTGTCTGTCCTACATGTCAAAAATGTGTCTTTTCACCGAATCATGATGCATGTGTTGCACTGTATATCAAGAAAACAAATTTACGTCTTAAGGCACAATCCACTAAGACACCAAATAGAAACAAACCCGTTGATAAGAAGCAAGAGGCTAAGAAACCTAAAAGGTGGATCCCTACAGGACGTAGTTTTTCTCAAAATGAGACTTCCGCTGCATCTGAAAAGAAAACAACTCCTAGATCTTGCCTTAGGTGGATTCCCACGGGAAAAGTTTTTAAAACAGTTGGTATTAGATGGATTCCCACAGGAAAGATTCTTGATAGCTGCACCACAACAAGTAATAGTGAAAATCATCAGGATAAGGATGTAGAAACCACTACAACCGTTGATAGTGGACACCCTCAATGTGATGATTCATGTTCTTCTAACATTGTTATTTGTGCATATTCTTCGTTTGTGGATTCTGTGGATGCAGGTACTTGTGAAAGTGCAGAAGGTTCATACACCCAATGTGGAAAAGAAGAACTTTATGCCAACATCGCATTTGGAAATCCTGGTCTTATTCCACTCTTAACTCCACTTTTACTTGTTCATTCTTAATCATTCTTTGTGAATATCATTTTTTGAAAAATCAAAAAACAAAATACAAAATTTGAAAAACCATCACAAACAAAATATAAAAATAGAAAATTTTCAAAAACACAAAAACAATATAATATATAAAATCCAAAAATATTCTTCTCCGACATGTCTCTTGTCTAATCAATATTCTGTACGTACCTAGAAATGTCATTCAACAATGATACAGGCGTGTACAGATGCTTGAGCGAGAGTTTAGTTAAATGTTTTCAAAACATGTCGTTTCTCAAAATTTTCTTCAATGGCTTCTGAGAGACTCACTCCAGAACCCGCGCTAAACCCAATGGCTTCGGAACAACTCAGTTTCGGACCCAAACTTCAAATAAAGGAAAGTGTTGTGCAAAACTATTATCTTTTTCAAACACTTATCCTAAAAACAAATGAAGATATTTCTCCTTCCATATCTTCAAAGATTTTCAAAATCTTCTCTATCTTGAGTACATTTCCTTCAAGATTTTTTCAATAAGTTTTTTCAAAATCTTTCATAAAGTGCTCAAGATAACTCCCTCCAAAACCCGGTAAAACATGCTTTATTTAAGGGAGAGTATAAAAATGTTCCAATTTCATGCTCTAATCCGTCTATCTCTCCAAAAAGTTTCATTTTAATCAGTTGGTATAAAAAATATCACTGCATGCTATTTTTGAGGGGGAGAAGATGTGATTAAAATGTGATCAAAAGCGAATCTCAAAAAGAGCTCTCCAAAAAGACTCAGCATGAACCCTCGAATTGACAAAAGATAAATGTCAGTAATCGAAAAGACTAGTCCGGGATGGGTAATAATTTCAAAATGGTTATCGATTGATGTAAACGTGTCTCGCAAAGGACTTGTCTAAGTAGAATGTACCAATTCGAGAGATGATCATTGAATATGACCGGGACGGGTAATAATTTCAAGCTAGTCCATCTAGTGATGTAAACGTGTCTCGCGAAGGTCATGTTCAATGAAAATCGATCATTTCAAATGTGCGAACTCTACCCAACATGTGCAATTCTTTCTTAAATATCTTAAGCACATGTGAAGGGGGAGTATTTCAGAAAATGCAAAACTCTCAAGGTGTTATAAAAATGTGTTTAATCATAAACACTTTGAGAGATTTTCAAGAAAGGTTTTATGGCCAATGATCAACAAATCTAGGATAATCATAGAGTAATAACGTGATTATGGTTAGGTTATGTCCAATGATCTGCCAGAGCCGGAGGGATCTACCCAAGGACAATTCCAATAGAGTAGAATTAGAAGTCCTTAGGAAAGATTGAAAAAAGGAGTATATGAGAAAGGGAAAGAAGGGGTTGAAGAATTAAAAAGAAAAGTTTAATGAAAGGGTGAAAAGAAATAGCCCTCCATGAAAACTTAGGGCAAAAACCGGGTCAATACATCTGCTATCGGTATTCACTAAGGTGATACTGATATTGAAGATAAGACGTCATGGACCCAGTGACGCGTTGCACCACCCCTCCTAGCCACTCAGATATCTCTTAAAAGATATTTGTTTCATTCTCACAGAGAACACTACATAATCTATCGGCCTCTCACTCTGAGATGTGTTGATATTGAAAAGGTGGCACTCTGCTCCATGCCTTCGACTACTAAAACCAAAACGCACAATTGAGTCTAGAGCCATGAGATTCATCAAAAATCTCTTAGGAACACTTCCATTTGAATACCCTTGTGTTCACCAAAAAGGACACAAGGAGTACAAGAGTCTTAATGAGATCCGTAGATCTTGCCATTTAAATCATGATGGTTACGTGCTTCAAACGGTCTATAGTCGTGGGGTGATCTCCAGTGACTCACTGAATCGTGGGTGCACTTCGGTGTGTCCGTGTAAGCCCTCTCGGGGGTATCCGGGTCAGAACGGCCTGGGGAAGGATTAGAGAAAGTCTTCACACTATGCTGTTGACGATCTCAAAGTCCCAACCTGTAAGCGCTGGATGATTATTACTAACGGTTTTATGCAGCTACCCATAAACATCCATTAACCATCATCACATATATAAAACATCTTCACCTCAGCATACTCATGCTTATGAAGAACATCCTCATCAATGCTCAAATGTAAAATTTCAAGACAATAAGATCAAGTTAAAGACCAAGTGTTAAAGACAAAGTCAAGAAGCTAATCAAGATGTCAAGAACAAGTTCATATGATGAAAGATTATGGAGAGATTGTTAGCATAAGTATAAAGTCTAGGATGTATGAGTATGTTGGAGGACACGACGCATCGCCAAAGTAAAGAAGATGTTGATCAAGGCAAGAACCACCAAAAGACGATACTTTGAAGATCACAGTGCATGAAGGAACAAGAACAAAGACTATTCTACAACGACACACAAAGCACAAGACATTGAAGACGAAAGACCACATCACTCAGAGCATCATTTGAATGACCATCCCTTAAGGGGAGATTGCTAGGATTTAAAAAAAGTGATGGTAATTAGTCGTTGTAATTCTTTTAGTAAATGTGTCGTTGTGTTATTAGTTAGAATGGGCTTTGGGCTTGTTAAGCTAATTGGTTAAGATTATGTATTATGAAAAAGCCCAAGTCCAAGCCCAAAGCCCTCCATCCTTGAAAAACTATAAATAGCACCCTTCCATTCACATGGAAGGGTTAGATGTGTGTGTTGCTTCTAGTTTTCATCTTGTATCTCCATTTTCTCTTCTTAATCTAATATCTCCTACTTTCTCTCTAGATGTTAATATATCTCCCTCCATCTTCTAATCTTCTCTCTTTATTCTTATATTGTGTATGATAAGGATTGATAATAGGCGACCTACAATTGGTTTGCTATCAAACTTAACAGATGTTTCGCTTTATGGTAATCATCTCACAGGTACATTACCTGCCTCGTTTACCAATCTCACCCGTTTGGAAAACCTTGATCTTTCTAATAACAATCTCACAGGTAATTTAACTGTCTTGATTGCCAATCTCACCCATTTAGAAAACCTTTATCTTTCTAATAACTATATCACAGGTGTTTCGATTGCCAATCTCACCCGTTTAGAAAACCTTGATCTTTCTAATAACTATATCACAGGTGTTTCGATTGCCAATCTCACCCGTTTAGAAAACCTATATCTTTCTAATAACTATATCACAGGTGTTTCGATTGCCAATCTCACCCGTTTAGACAACCTTGATCTTTCTAATAACTATCTCACAGGTAAAATACCTGTCTCGTTTTCCAATCTCACCCATTTGGAAAACCTTGATCTTTCTAATAACTATATCACAGGTGTTTCGTTTGCCAATCTCACCCGTTTAGAAAAACTTGATCTTTCTAATAACTATATCACAGGTGTCTCATTTGCCAATCTCACCCGTTTGAAATACCTTGATCTTAGTCAAAATAACTTTATTGGTCAAATTCCTTCATCGTTTGGTTCCATGGTTAATCTCACCAACCTATACCTGAGCGCAAATCAACTGAATGGATCAATCCCACCTGCACTTATAACTAACTTGCATAAGCTTGAAATGTTGGACCTGAGTAACAACAATCTTGATGGTCCAATTCCCTCAAGAGCTAATTTACATGTTTCCTCCACAAGTTTAAGATACCTCAATCTTTCTCATAATAGTTTCAATGTTTTTATTCCATCTCGGCTAGTGAGGTTGAGAAATTTGGCTAAGGTGGATTTTAGTCAAAACCAGTTAATGGGTTCGATCCCATCATATCTTGATTCCATGGCCACTTTCACCAACCTGACCTATCTTTCATTTCGTGGGAATCTAATTACAGGTAAGTTACCAGTATGGATAACCAATCTCACACAATTAGTCAACTTTGATCTTAGTCGAAACAACTTTACGGATCTCATCCCGCCATCTTTTGGATCCATGGTCAATCTCAAAGTTCTCGACTTGAGTGACAACAATCTTGATTGTCCAATTCCATCATGTTTTCGCAACCTACACCAACTGCAATCTTTAAACCTTGCCATGCATTCTATCAGTGGGCCTATTCCGCCTAATAATAGTAAATTTGATGAAATTCAATTTGGGACATTTAGACCTTCATCATAATCGTCTTGTGGGTGCTATTCATCCAGAATTTGGGGAGCTCTCATATCTGTTTTACCTTGATTTATCATCAAATCAGTTGTCAAGTAACATGTCACTAGCTAAACTGTTAGGAAATTAAGCTTAAGCAGTTAAGACTGTTGGAGGTAACAGTTAGGACTGTTGAAGGTTGAAGTTAAGACTGCTGAAGAGTTTTGAAGACATGAGCAGTTAAGACTGCTGAGTGAAGAAGTTAGTACGGTTTATGATTTGTGTAAGTAGATAAATATGGAAAAGATATTGTGTATATCGTATAGAATTATATTGATAGTTATCTTGTAAAGGAATCCTTAGTCTATAAAAGGATTACCTAGGTTAAGGTTTAGACACACATATATAACACAATATGATAGAGTTCATACGTATTATTAAGATTCAAGGTTGTAAACCCTAGTGATAGGAGATCACTCGTATTATTATTCTAATAATATTGAATCGTTGAAGGTTATTATTCTGTGTTCTTTGTTTTATTCAAATCATACAAAACACATAAGGTCTTCTAAGTGCTAGCTAGTAAATTCCGCGTGCTAGACTACGTATAATTCTTAGTATCACATCTAACACAAGGAGTGTGTGTAGATCCGGTCAAGTGGTATCAGAGACAGGTCACAGGTTTGCTGATACATAGATTTAGTAGATCCGAGAAGAACAAAGATGGACACGGAAACAACACCATCTACAACCAACATTGCTGCTAAGCTTCCTATGCTTAAACCTAATGAATTCGACATGTGGAGACTTCGTATTGAGCAGTTTTTCCAAGTGCAAGACTATGCACTATGGGAGATCATTGAAGATGGAAACTCTTTTACCCCTGTAGAAACAACAACTGTTGTTGATAGTAAATCTGAGAGTACAGTGCAGACAAAGCCAACCACTAATGAAGAGAAGGCAAGATACAAGAATGATGTTAAGGCTAGAAGTTTGCTTCTGATGACTATTCCCAATGATCAGTTGCTGAATTTTAGTAAGTTCAAGTGTGCTAAATCTCTTTTTGAAGCTATTGTTGCAAGATATGGTGGGAATGAAACCACCAAGAAAACTCAGAAGACCCTTCTCAAGCATCAGTTTGAGAATTTTACTGCAACAAGTAATGAGTCGTTGGATCATATGTTCAATAGGCTTCAAAAGTTGGTGAGTCAATTGGCTGTTCTAGGAATTGAGATGCCTCAGGAAGATCTCAACTCCAAGTTTCTGAGAAGTCTACCAGCTGAATGGGCTATGCATGTGGTAGTATGGAAAAACAAGCCTGATATAGACTCCATGAGCTTAATGGATCTATATAGCAACTTCAAGATAGTTGAACATGAGATTAAGAAGTCTGCTGGATCAAGCTCAAGCTCAAGCTCAGGCAATTTGGCCTTTGTATCAACTCCCAGTTCCTCAAGTCCAGATGAAGAAGTGCAAGTTGCTGGAGCAGTTGGAACTGCTAGTGCAAACCTTGGTACTGCTAGCACCTCAAGCAGTACTAGTGGACTTTTGAATGATGATACTTATTGTGCTTTCCTAACTACTCAGCACAATGGAAGTATGTTGACTCATTCAGATCTTCAAGAGATTGATGAAGATGATATTGAAGAGATGGATATTAAGTGGCAGCTCTCTCTTCTCAGTTTGAGAGCAAGAAGATTCTTGAAGAAGACTGGCAAGAAGATTGTCATAAACAGTAATGATGTTGCAGGGTATGACAAGTCCAAGATTGAGTGCTACAACTGCCACAAGAAAGGTCATTACTCAAGGGAGTGCAGATTGCCAAGTCAACAAGATGGAAAGAGTAGAGCATATGGAAACAAGTCAAGAGTTGTGGAGGTTACTGATTCAAGCTCGAAAGCCATGGTTGCCATTGATGGCTTAGGATTTGACTGGAGCTATATTGCAGAGGAGGAAGCAGAAGCATCTACAGAGGTTGCTCTCATGTCATTTTCTGATTCTGAGGTACAAGTTTCAAAATGTTCTAAATCTTGTGAAGCTTTAAAAGAACTAGAAACACTTAAAACAAGATATGAAAATCAGTGGAAAGAATTAAAAGAAACTGCTTTTAGCTTAGCAAATCATAAGAGAGCTTTAGCTGTGTTAGAAGAGAAACTTGTTCATTATCAAAATAATGAGTCTAAGTTTTCTGATGATATGATTATTGTCAAGAAAGACTTAATGTTTAGAGAGAATGAAATCACTGTTTTAAAACATGAGCTAGAACAGGTTAAGAAAGCTAAGGAGAACATTCAGATGAGTGTAGACACACTAGAATACACATCAAAAGGTATTCAAAAGATAATTGAGAGTCAGATCCAAAATAAAGCTAAGTCAGGCCTAGGATATAAGTCAGTTCCACCTCCTTATAGAGGAATTCCATCACCCAAAGGTATAGACTTAGAACATACAGGACTCCCTGAATTTCAATTACCTGTGCTTAATTATGGTCCTCAACCCAAGAAGGATGTAGTTGATAAACCTGTGTTTGAAAGTGCAAGTGATAAATCACTATCTGAGGACAAGGTATCTTCTGATAGGTCCTCACCTAAGGACTCAGATGCTCCAACCATTGAGGAATGGACTTCTGATGATGAGGATGATCAGGATGTGGTTAAGCCTGTTAGTGCTAAAGTGGAGGAACCAAAAGTTCCAAAGATGGTTAAACCTGAGACTGTTAGGCCTAGATCAAATACCAAACCTTTTAGACCAACAGTTAGGTATGCAGAGATGTATAGAACCACAAACAAGCCAAGAAGTAACAAGAGGAATTGGAATGACCTCAAATCCCACCAATTAGGAAAGGATTTTGTTTGCTATAGGAAAGCTTGTTATTCTTGTGGTAGCTTTGACCATCTTGCAGATTATTGTGATAAATGGGTATCTGGATATATAAATCATAGGTTGAGCATTGCAAGACCTCAATTTTTTCTTAGGAATGAGAAGATGATACCTAGATCATTTCTTTTGAGGTATGGACCTAAAGCAGTTCAAACTGCTAGACCAGCAGTTCAGACTGTCAGACCTATGAGACAAATTCACCCAAGGTCAACAGTTCAAGGTGCAAAAATGTTTTCCAAATCAGCACCAAAAACTGTCAATAGACCCTTTCATCACAAAGCAGTTGTAAAAAATCAAGTTTAGAAACCTAAGGTAACAACTACCAAGCCAGCAGTTCCAACTACTAGCAGGGAAATTGGTACTGGTGTGAATAAAAACACTGCTAAGAGAAAAATGGGAAATGGAGTGAATGCTTCAGCATGTTGGGTATGGAGACCAATTAAACCCAATGGTGCTAAGACTGATTTGAAAAGAATGAATTATGTTGATGCTAGAGGAAATCCTAAGTCTGTTTTGGCTTGGGTTTCACAAGGAAATTAATTTTTCTTGTTATATGCATTGTTAGTCATATGCTTGTATCTTGTTTCTTTGTTTTTGAACTAACAATTGCAGGATTGGAGGGAAAACACCAAGGGATTATGAATGCTTGATGTTTTAAACTAAATGGTGTTCTGGAGATTAGTATGTGATCTTTGCATACAACAAATGATAATTGGTTCACCATGTCTTATCCACATAAGAACCAACTAGTCCAGAGCAAACGGTTTCTGGTAAAGACTAATCAAATCCGTTTATGGTTGACAATTTACCAAAAATTGTATGGTTATCAGCTCACCATATCTAAATGTGAAGAGTTGGCTAGTCCAAAGCAAACGGCTATTGGTAAAGACATATCAAATTCGTTTATAGCTGATAGTTTGCTAAAAACTATGTTTGAGCCATGGTATTTTAAAATTTTATTTCAAAAAGTTGGTACGGCTCAATAAAAATTTTTTCAACAGTTGGGACGGTTAGTACAAAATATTGGTACGGTTCAACTAGCCGTTATGACTGACGTGTCGGTAATTAATTTTGGGGTAAAAACTAGCCGTTGGCGGTTTGTTGCGATTTTTACTGGATGGATTACGGATTTCGAGGGATCCTCTTATAGATATTTTAACTTTTATTCTATTATATTATTATACTAAAATAAATAGTTACCATATTCTTTAAGTCGGTCAACTTGAAACCCTAAAACTCTCTCCATAAACTCTCAATATTGCTTTCATCTTCTATCTTTTCACTCAAAATTATTACTATTTACGGCTGTTAACTAATATTTACTGCTAAGAATGGATGTTTTGAAATTTGTTAAGCGTCACAACCAGGTTGCGTTTTTAGAAAAAACAGAGCAAGGAGATGGGCCAAAATTTTATGAGGTTGTGGACTTTCTTAACCACTCTCACATAAGGTATGCTCTAACTGTTTCTCCTACTCTTTATGTTTCGCACATCACACAGTTCTGGAAGAATTCATCTATCTTGACAAGTGATGACGGAGACTTAGAAATTCATACTGAAGTAGATGGCATTAAATTTGTTGTTACCGAGTCTATACTTAGGAGACATCTAAAATTAAATGACTTAGATGGTATCCACACTATGCTAAATACTGAAATTTGGGAAGAACTTACAAAAATGGGGTATAATACATCTGAACATAAATTGACTTTTCAAAAAGCATGTTTTTCACCCCAATGGAGATTTTTGATACATACTCTTCTATGCTGTTTAAGTAATAAAAAGACTGCTTGGGAACAGTTCAGTAGCAATATTGCTATTGCTCTCATTTGTTTGTCTACAAACAGAGTTTTTAACTTTTCAAAATATATTTTTGAGGGTATGGCATCAAATGTTGATAGTAAAACAAAGTTTTTAATGTATCCCAGGTTTGTTTAAACAATTTTGAATAAAAAGAAAAACCTGCTTACAAAATCAACTGAAATTTTTGCTACGCCTAGTCTACAATCAAAGGTTTTTCAAAATATGACTATGGCTAGTAGACTTTTTGAAGGGGAACCAGTTCAATTGTTTCCTCAAATGATTCAAACTGAGTTGGGTGAAGGTTCAGCAGTTCCAACTGATCCCCATCACACATCCACTCAAGAATTTAAAACAACCCAACAACCACCTATCACTTATAGGAGAAGGTCTAAACCTAGTCTAACTAGGGTTGTGACTGAATCCTTGCCCAAAGATTCACCTCTCATAGCAGGTAACACACCCAGAAGTGATGAGGGTAGTTCTTCACAAACTGAATTGACGGCTTTATGTACCAAGTTAGTAGCCAAGGTTGACACTTTGGAGAAGGAGCTAAAGCAAACCAAGGAGGAATTCAAAGCTCACAAGGAGACTTTTGCCAAAGTCTATACAAAACTAACAAAAAGGGTGAAGCAGCTTGAAGAACAGTTGAAGAAGAAAAGGGAAAGAGTGGTATTGGATGATGATTCTGATGATGATTATTCAGATGGTTCAGACGGGGATGATGAAAATTCTTCCAAAGAGATAAGGATAGATCAGGATCTCAGGGGAGGTATGAAGAAGGTTCTGAACAAGATGAAGGTTTTGATATTGGTTCAGGTTCTGGTAATGTTCTCGAAGAAACAGCTGAGACACATCAAGCAGTTCCAAATGAAGAAGCAGTTCTAACTGCTGAGACAGAGCAAGAGACATAGCAAGAAACAGTTCAAACTGCTGGGTCAGAGCAACAAGTAGTTCCAACTGAAGAAACTTCTGCTGAACAAGTTTATGAAAGGAGAATAGCAGATAAAGGGAAGAAGCCTATGACATCTGAAGAAGTGGCTGCTGCTCAACAACTTGAAAGGCTTAAAAGGTTGAAACCAAAAACTCAAGAACAGATAGATCATGATGCAGAAGTTGCAAGGCAAATGTTAGAAGAAGATTTGGCTAGTGAAGAACAGGCTAAACAAGCTCATATTGCTCATGATGAAGAATTTGCAAGGAAAATGGCTGCTGATGATATAAGAAATATAGCTGAATTCATGGAAAGAAAAAGATCAAATGAAGTAAATCAAGAAGAGTTCAATGAACAGTTACAATATTTTCTGGATTCTGATGTGATTGTAAGAGCACAAGCTTCAATGGTTCTTAAAGATAAAGAGTTGAATGAAGAAGAAAAGACAGAGGAGCTTAAGGAATTTATACTCAAGAAGAATGGAGTTGCAACATGGGAAGATCTGATTCATAGGATAAGAGAGAGACAGAAGTCAGGGTACAAGACGAAGTTGCCAACAAAGAAGGAACTTGTTGAGGATATGAAGCATTATTTGAAGAACTCAGCAAATTACTCCATGAATGACTTCAAGGGAAAGTCTTATGCTATCATTGAAAAAGAATTCTGTGAAACTTATGCTATTTTGAATTCTCCAAGAAGAAGTTTCAAAACAGGTAAGAAGAGGGAAGCAGAATCTATGGAATCAGAAGTTGCTAAGAAACAAAAGTCTGATGAAGAAGGATTAACTAATGAGAAGATCAGAAGCATGATGGTGATTATTCCAGAGTCTTCTTATATTAAACCTTTGCAGGTAAAACATCCAATCATTGACTCGGAAGTGTTTACTGATGGTAGAATGAAGGGATGGAAGATTATTAGACTTGGAGATATTTCTGAAAGATATAAGTTGTTTGAAGATTTACTCAAAGGCTTTGACAGAGAAGATCTAAATCAGCTTTGGAGCTTAGTAAAAGAGAAATTCAGAGATATTGATCCTATTGAAGATAAAGACAAAGAACTATGGGTTCAATTGAAGAGAATTTATGAACCAGATGGTGGAGAATCGATATGGAGATTTCAAGCACAAGTCAAGGACATCTCTTGGAAGTTATTTGGAACATGTGGAGTACACAGAGTATCTACAAAGGATGGAATAGAGATATATATGCTGGTTGAAAAACATTATCCACTCAGACCAGGTGTTTTGACAATGCTGACATATGCAAAACTGGAAGCTAATGAAGAGTCTGAGATGGCTGATATGCTGGTAACAAAGATGTTCAACCTTGCACAAGAAGTGAAAGCTAGATCTAAGAGATTTGCTTGATGGGTGTTTGAAAGAATTTTCAGCATTAAGAAGAAAAAGCTTAATTTGAAGAAACTTAGTGATTTGGGTAGAAATCATAAGTTTAGGGGAGGATTGTTAGGAAATTAAGCTTAAGCAGTTAAGACTGTTGGAGGTAACAGTTAGGACTGTTGAAGGTGGAAGTTAAGACTGCTGAAGAGTTTTGAAGACATGAGCATTTAAGACTGCTGAGTGAAGAAGTTAGTACGGTTTATGATTTGTGTAAGTAGATAAATATGGAAAAGATATTGTGTATATCGTATAGAATTAGATTGATAGTTATCTTGTAAAGGAATCCTTAGTCTATAAAAGGATTACCTAGGTTAAGGTTTAGACACACATATACAACACAATACGATAGAGTTCATACATAATATTAAGATTCAAGGTTGTAAACCCCAGTGATAGGAGATCACTCGTATTATTATTCTAATAATATTGAATCATTGAAGGTTATTATTCTGTGTTCTTTGTTTTATTCAAATCATACAAAACACATAAGGTCTTCTAAGTGCTAGCTAGTAAATTCCGCGTGCTAGACTACGTATAATTCTTAGTATCACATCTAACACAAGGAGTGTGTGTAGATCCGGTCATAAACCCTGTTCTCTTTTATATCTAAACCTTTCTCGGAATCTGATGACGGGCGCTATCACAAGTGTGCGTCGTTGCAAAAACATAGAATACTTGGACATTAGTGGTAATCATTTGGTGGGAAAATTGGACATTAATTATTACGACTTCCCAAATATATTGTTTTTAAATCAGTCTCAGAATTTGACAAGTGGACTATCAGAAACTAATGAATATAAGCGAAGAAAACAACACGTACCCGATTTGACCATTTTACTTCCCATTATCATTGGACTTTGCTGCTTAGTGGTTGCGTATTTCTTTTATAGTCGTAAAAAGGCTGCCACAAAGAAAATATAACACGAAATAACAAAACATGGAAACATGTGCACGATAATGAATTATGATGGAACAATTGCATATGAAGACTTCATCAAAGCTACAGAGGATTTTGACCTCAAATACTGCATTGGAACCGGTGGCTATGGTAGTGTTTATGAAGCAAAACTGCCAAGCGGTCAAACATTTGCTTTGAAAAAACTTCACCGGTATGAAGCTATGCAACCAGCATTTGACCAGAGCTTCAAGAATGAAGTCCAAGTGTTAACCAGCCTAAGACACAAAAGCATTGTGAAACTTTACGTCTTTTGTTTGCATAACAAATGCAACTTCCTTGTATATGAATACATGGAAAAAGGGAGCCTCATTTGTGCATTGAGTGATGATGAATTGGCTGTTGAAGTGGATTGGATGAAGAGGGTGAACATAATCAAAGATGTAGCCCATGCTTTAGCTTACATGCATCAAGATTGCAATCCGCCTATCGTTCATAGAGACATATAAAGCAACAACATTCTTCTAAACTCGGAAATGGAAGGATTTGTTGCTGACTTTGGAGCAGCCAGATTGCTTGACCCCGATTCATCCAACCAAACAGTCATCGCAGGAACTTTGGGATACATTGCTCCAGGTAGTTACAGTTGGAATTTAAATAGCATGATCAACATCTAAATAAATAAACACATCAAGTACGCATAGCGAAAGCAGGATCTACTATTTAACATGTATAAAGAATTACTGAAAAGTAAATTAGAGTTATCTCAAGATCCTAGCAAGAACAAGGATTATTCTTCTCTTATCTTCTCTTGTACATATAATAGGATTAACGTGGAACCCCTTACCGTTTTGTTCCACAATCCAAGATGGAATAACTAAAGTAAGATATTACCATGGTCTTGTACACACGTACTATAACCAACTAACGTTAGATGCTAGTGTAAAGACACGTTTATTAAACAAAAAACATTTGTTTAATAAATAAATAAATATATTCGATCTACTTTACAATGCTTAAAGTCAATCCACTTTCAAAACTGTGAATTGATTTGATCGAATGTACTGACAAGGAAGAAAAGGTCAACAACATTAAATGGTTATAATAATTGTACATGACGTCCAATCAATTAAATAACCAATGTGTATATATTTATATAGTGAATTGGCTTATTCCCCAAGACATAGATCGATTAAGGTTTAACACCCATAATCCGATCGGTTCAGCCCATTAGATGGGTATCTAGAACATTCTTGAGCTCCCAATTTCACTAATGGTCCTTCCTTTATTCCCTAATGGTCATTTAGTCAATTCAACTAATTACTAAATGCCCGTTAGTTAATATTTCGTGTCCTAAATAATTAAATACATAACATGGTTATATATTAATTATTTCCGTTAGTTATTCATACGTAAAGTGTGCAATCTCAAGGTCCCGTGTTCGATTCTAGTCATATACATTTTAATATTTTTCCATAACTCTAACAGCTCCCACTTGGAAATATATTAAAAGTATAATTGACATTGTTTAGCGTCTAGCAACACGCCAATGCCCCTAGTACAACTCGGGTGTGTGGTCTCCTGGAAAAACCACTAGATGATTAGATCATCATACTTATCCTTTTGTTTCTAATACTACATTAATAAAGATATGGATCTTAGTCATTCTTTATTAATAATTCTGTTTCTCGTTATTTATGATTCAATAAGATTACCATATCTTCTGAACTAGTCAGGGGAGATCATGGGTGCGGCCGCACAAACATCTTATTAATCCAACGAGGGGCCCAGTAGTATTAAACTTCAAATTAACTTTGAAGGAACAAATCCCATTTTGACTACGAGCATAACTCATACACTTTGCAACACTTCCGAAAACAATCCGTATAGCTACCAGTTACGTATAGCGTTAAATTGAGTCACAGAAATGCACTACATGTATGAACGATTATCTGGTATCTCAAGTCTAAGGATAAATATATACATGATTTACTTAATGACAAGATCCATAAAGTAAACTCATGAAGTCGGGATAAGTCCTATATTCCAATCCTTGAATATCATGTGATATTGGCATCTCAACCTTACGGTACATTCTACCAATCCTCACATTTGTCTTTATTTAATGATATTCCCATATCATTAATCGACAATGGACAATTTAGAATAACATAGGTTATTCACGGATTTAAACATGCAAATATAGAATACAATTAATTATTAATGAAAACAAACGTACCACGTACTTTAATTCATTGTAAATAATAATTGCTTAACATCCCTTATCCAAAATACTAAATATAGATCAATGCATGATAATTCCCATTAATGAATTATGCCACAAGTCATGACAACCATACTTGTTGACAAGGCATAAATCAACTAATTTTGATCCATCGGAAATTTTGAGAATACTTATTTCAAGAATTCAATAAATGAAGTTCTTGTATGTGTGCATTCATTTTTCTAGATATTGCCACATACTTCATAAAATGCGTGACATCCTCATCCACGAATTTATGACAATTAAACTACCAAACCTTTGTAGTTAAAGTATTCTAATTCTTTATGTATAATGCAACTATTCTCATGATGAGCATACCTAGTCCACATGGCCTTTAACAAGGATAAACTCCCACCATGACTAGTATTGAGTGTCATCTCAATCTTATCAGCATCATTGTATCCAAACAATAATATGCTCTTTAAAATTCCGTAAACCTTAAATATTCATCGTGTAATGTTTGACATCTTCAAATCTATCAAGATTTGTCAACTACATCAATTACCCAACAAACTGCCATATGGTTCATATTTAGAATTTTGGAGCAATTCCAGGCTGAGGATGTAAATTCTAAATCCACCATATACATTACACTTAGTTATCTAATAGCTTTCAATTGGATACTAATGTTGTCAAATCATCTTGCATCCAAGCATGATACAAGAAATAACATGATGTACATGAAAAATCCTTGTGTCTTTGATTTCATTCATGTCATATCTTTTCAAAGATATGCATCTATCTAGCCATCCTAATATATTATCATGTTTATTAGAATCAGTTATTTTACCGCTTATGTTTATAGCAATAAACATATACTCCAAGGTTTTATTTCCTAAATTTTCATGTGAAGTTTCATTCTAATCTTAACATATAAATGTTAATGGAATGTTACTTCCTATATGTTATACAACATATATGAAATAAGAAAATAAGTATAATACTCCCACTAGCTTTCAGTAATATTAAGAAATACCTTATTTTAATTATAAATCAAAGCTAGATTTAATAACTAAACATAAGTATATCTCCTAGATGCATGCATTAATCCATTCACAAATGATTTGCACTTTGTATACTACTAAAGATTATTTGAATTCAAATACTCCTTTCAATTACTTATCGTCCTCGCTCAAGTAATTATCCAAGAAAGAGTTTTGATATTTCATTGATAATTTCATATAAATGAAACTAAGAATGATAATCATAATTTTTATATATTTAATGTGCCTAGAAATAATTTCAATCACATTTAATTGCTCAAGTGTGATTGATAATTTTTTCACACCTTAAATATGTATACAAAATTTTGTCCCTTATGATTTCTACTCAAAATTTAAATATCTAGGATTTTCATTTCCTTTGTAGAAATTCATCTTTATTCTATAGTGTAACTATAGAGTTTAAGATCAACTATGTTTTCAAACTAGTTGTCTTCTTGGACTGCATCTAATTATTCATATATAGTATGAGTAATTTGCCAAATTAAATATTTGCAATTGATTAACAGGTTTATCAAAATCCTGTAACTCATAATCCTCAACATATTCTACAAATATTTGAGATATCCTTGCGTATCTATGAATAAAAATTCCATCATCTTGAGATTTAACATTACCATGTTTAATCCTCATTATGATTTTGCTAGTATATTGTTAGACCCATATCCCTGTGTTGAGTAAACCCCACTCTAGATGAAGTTGACCCGGGCCTAAGCATGTTTGACTAGGAATATGTGGTTGAGTCTTTAAGTGCATGTCTAATGAGGCTTAGATGCGGAGCATCTAAAATATAGATATGGAGCATTTAAAATATAGATGCGGAGCATCAGTCTATACGGAGCATCTAAAATATAGATGCGGCGTATCGACCTAAAATGGATAGAAATGACAGAAATGCCCTCCCAGCTAGTTTATATGTGTTAGGTTCTAGACATTTCCACATAATTCTTGTGTATTCCTGTGATGTCGAGATAGAGAGAAGAGAGGGAAGAAGATGGAGCTTAGGATGATGATTTAGAGATGGTTAAGTGTTCCGATTCATGGAACAATTCCCTAAGCTTGATTCTTCATAAGGTATGATGCTTAATTAGTGTTAATTGATGAATTAAGAATTAGGGTTTATAAACCCTAATTTGGGATAAGTGGGGTAAATGATGGTTTCAAGATAATTAAGAGGTTATAGTAATTAAGGAATGTTTTATAATGGGTTTAAGTTAATAAGTTATGGGTTTGATCATCATATAATCAAGATATGATTATATGATGATTAGAGATGATTAGAAGTAAGTTGATGGTTGTATAACCATTGTTATAGCCATGATGTTATGTATTAAGTGTTTATTGTATGATGTTATGACTTAGGGTTGTTGACATAAATAATGCCTGAAAACATTATCTATATTTATTCATATCTCTATGTTTTGATGATCACAAAATGTAAACTCATTAAAATATAAACTTATAAATTAAACAAGTACTTAGTTGTAAATATTCACTTCTACAACTAAAATCACTTAAGGTATGAATGAACTAATGCTTAATGCATTATATGATAAAAGGAACATTTTCTTAATAACTAGATTTTTTAAAAAATATCAAAAACATTTTATATATTTTTGAAAAACATTTTTGGTATTAAATAAATGTGTTTAATCTTTTATGAAAATATGAATTCAAATTTTTAACAAAAATCAGTTAAAATGTTCTAGAAAAACCTTCCCCACAAAAGGACAAATCTGGGCAACGGACACCTTGGGCGGCCTCCTTAATTTTACTAGGCGGCCCCCTTAAAATTAAGGGGACCGCCCCCCTATTTAAGGGGGCCGGCCACGCTCCAGTAGGCTCCAGCTGTCCAGATTTTTCCCTATAAATACAAGCCCTCTCCTGGATTTTTTCTCAACCCTTTTGCACTAAAACTTTCTGTTGTAGATCTCATTTCATATCTTCAAAAAACCTTTGATCATGTAATCTTAAGCATTGGTTTCCAAGTGATCCAAGCTTCCTCCACACAAGTGCAAAAGATGAATACCTCTTCATCATCTAGTGAAGAAGTGTTGTAGTTCAATTCATTCATTTGTATAGTTGTGTAAACTCTTTGTGTAGTTGTTGTTGTTAGTAGATCAAAGTGTATATAAATAGGTGTGGTGTAAAGAAGTAGTGTAGAAGCATAGTGTAGTTGTGAAGTAGTTGCGGTGTGAAGAAGTTGTGAAGCCGTAGCATAGAAGTCGCGAAGCCGTAAGGTAGAGGTCGTGAAGTCGTCATGTTGAAGTCATGAAGCCGTAGCTTAGAAGTTGTGAAGTCGTCATGTTGAAGTCATGAAGCCATAGCTTAGAAGTTGTGAAGTCGTCATGTTGAAGTCATGAAGCCGTAGCTTAGAAGTTGTGAAGTCGTCATGTTGAAGTCATGATGCCGTAGCTTAGAAGTTGTGAAGTCTTGGTCGTGAAGCCGTAGCACAGAAGTTGTGAAGCGGTCGTGTTGAAGTGGTGAAGTCCTGGTCGTGAAGTCCTAGTGTTGAAGTCGTGAAGCCGTAGCATAGAGGTTGTGTAGCGGTCGTGTTGAAGTCGTGAAGACATAGTGTTGAAGTCGTGAAGCCGTAGCAAAGAGGTTGTGTAGCGGTCATGTTGAAGTCGTGAAGTTCTAGTCGTGAAGTCCTAGTGTTGAAGTCGTGAAGAAGTTGTGAAGCAGTCGTGAAGCTGTCGTGAAGAAGTCGTGAATAAGTCGTGAACAAGTTGTGATCTAAGTTGTGAGATTGGTTCTAGCTACGATTAGAACTCGACATTTAGCTTTGTGTCGTTAAACCGGTGTAAGCGAAAGTTGTGTAAGGTTTTCTCCGCCATAAGGGAGCTTGTTGAAGTAGTGAAGAAAACTCTCGAGCAAGGTGTGCTCGGGGAGTGGAGTAGGGCAAGGAAGGTGTCCTTGTAGCCGAACCACTATAAATCCTTAGTGTCTCGGTTTGATCTTTCCATCTCTTACTTATTTCTTTATATCGTTATTACTTTCATACATATAGGCATATATAACTTTTAGTATTAATTAGAAGTTGATTTTGCATAAAGATCAATTTAAAACTCCATTCATAAAAAGAAAACTTTTATAACAAATCTAAAAGGATACACATATAATTGATAATATTGTTCAAGTATCATTTTTCATATAAACTCAAATCTAAGATTTTAAAAGGAAACAAAGTTTTCATAATAAAATGAAAAAGACGTAAAACTATTCAACCCCCCTTCTAGTTTTCCACAATTGGTATCTGAGCCAGGTTAATCAAGATCTTTAAAATATACTGTATTTTAAAACTTGAATCGATCTATGGAATTCGAAAAATATCTAGAAGGGGAATCTTTGCTAAAACCACCACTATTTGAAAACTATACTTTTCTTGAATGGAAAAATAAATTTGAAACTTATGTGAAATCAATTGATCTAGATCTTTGGCATGTCATTTCAATTGGTGATTTTGAAAGTCAAACAAAAACTGATTTTGAAAATCAAACAAAAACGGATTTTGAAAGACAAACAAAAACGGATTTTGAAAGTCAAATTGATTATTTGAAAACAAAGAATGAAATAAATAATAAAGCTAAAATAATTATTTATAAAACCTTGCCGAAAGTTGAATATGAAAGAATATTCTTCTGTAAAACAGCAAATGATATTTTGAAAAAAAATTTAAACTTTCACCAAGAAAAATGTCAAGCCAAAGATGAGGATTTTGATCTTGTACATGAATTAGTTATCTTAGAAAATTTAATAGATAAACATTTAGATAAAATAGATACATGTGCTACTAGTTCAAATATTGTTAATGAAGGTGTTAACGACGAAGACTACATGAATCAACTCCAAAGTGAACTCAATCCAAAATCATGGAGTGACACAGACGAAGGAGAAGATCATCATCCGACTCACCTATCATTCACACGTCGATCATCATCTGAGACATTACGAAGAAAAGCTAGGACGTAAGGTAAGTTTTCTTTTTAAATTTCATAAGTAATTACTTCATGCATATAATCTTATTAATGCCTTAGGATACGCTTAGTCTGATAGGTTGCTTTGCCTCTACACTTTAGTTATATTCGTTCTGTGGCTTAATGAACTAGAAACCCTTTAGTTAGCCTCCCTAAGTATTAGTTAACCAAGCAATCTTCATATTTGGTACTCTTCGATAGGTAAATTTAGGAACTTAATTTCTTCTAAAAAGAGAATGACTACTGGAGAATCTATTGACTAGAAACTCAATTTGACTTAACGGTTGAATTGCTTCTATGTGAGAAGTTGGGTGTGTGTAACCCGTAAAAACGGTCATGTTTAGCCTGAATTGAGCACCACTAGTAATAGTCTCATACTCATTCTCCAACTTGAATACATTATTCTTATTAAATATACCTAACGATAGTTTACTGTTATGAACTTTGCTTTTCACTAGAGCTTTTCATTCCTAGATTTATGTCATCTTGTATATATAAAATTTCTAGATGGTTACTTGATCCTATGTGATTTGACTGCATGCCTTCGTAATTATTTGTTTAGTTGTTGAATGCATTGTCATTATAATTGCTTTTGTTTTTCTCTAACTACTCTGATATGATGTATTTTTGTATTTAGTCATAATACATGCTTAAATGCCATAGGATATGTAGAAAGAGGTAGCATGTGACAATAGACTTAACCAATATCCTTGAATATAAGATCTTTTATAAACCACTATTTTTAAACCTATAATTAATGGGACTTGTTTTCAAATTTGCAAAAACTTCACATTTTGGAAAAATGAATTTTCAAAAGATTATGACACATTTTACATGTTTCACCATCCTACCTTTCTTCCAAACTTGTGTCCATAATTACGTGTTTATCAAAACCAAAGATTGGAAAAATATGTTTTCTTTCCTCATAAAAACATTTTGAAATAAAACCAAAACTATTTCATTAAAATATTTTTCACATCCACATAAAAACCCACTTTCAAACATTGTTGAATAATGCCAAAAACATTTCTTTAAATCATGCATGGTGATCTCATATCTGTCATCTATATTTATGTATGTGACATTTATAAGTGAACTAAATTTGAAAATAACCATAATTTATTCACTAAGACCTCACTTGGTACAAGTCTAGAAGTCCATGCTATCACATATATATGTTACATGCTAAATGAGTTGTTTGCATGCTAGATAATAATGTCTAATGAATATGCTTAGCATACATAAGTTATTAAATCCTAAATTGCCTCAAAAGAAGTTGGACTTGCTTGAAACTAAACCCAAAAACACAACCCTTTCAACAATTTTCTGCCAAAAACCCATTTCCAGTAACCTGGAAATCAGCAGATGGGCGGCCCCCTTAATTCATTAGGCGGCCCCCTTAATATTTAAGGGGACCGGCCATCTGATGGTCGAAGGTGCTGCTCCCTTTTTCTATTTTTAGCCCATTTTATCCTATACTTCCCAAAATTCACAAACACATTTTGTCACAAACCACCCACCAAAATTTACCTTCCACAATCACATCATCACTAAACCATAAATACCCAACTCCATCATAAATGCTCATCCATATCATCCATCCAAACATGTCATCATCTAACCACCCAAGATCCAAGCCTTCAAGAGTTGCTAAAATCTCAGTGAGGCCCATTTGGAGGGGGAAGCTTGACATTTGCCATAACCCAACAAATGATGTTGTTCAAACTCAACCAACACCTAAAACTCATCCTAATGAACCCTTTCACACACATAACCAATCATCCATATGTCCACCTTCATTCACTCATAATTACCCAAGTTCACAAATGTCTCCACCACCAAAAGTGTCACCACCACTTCCACAAAATAACAAACACTCTCCATTATCATCACCTTCCACTCAACACTTGAAGTTCACTGAAGAACTCAAGGAAGCCCATGAGCTTAATGCTCTCCTTGCTTTGCACCTTGCTCAAAGCAACTTAAACTCATCACCATCCATCTCACCATCATTACCATCATCACCACATCACTTGAGTCAAATTGAGAAACATGTCAACAATTGTCCTTGTTGCATCTTTCTCCAAAATCAAACCATCGCCTTAAATGAGCATCACACTTGGATTGAGTATCTTCTCACTAGATCTAATCCAACACCACCACTTGAACAACATCAAAACCCTCATTCAACATGGTCAAGTCCAAGCTCTCCACCTCCAATTCCTCCATCAATACTCTCTCCAACATCCATACACCCAAACTTACAACCCCATTAATCCAACATTTTTACCCCCTCTTTACCATCATCTATCCAAAATAATTCAAGTTTTTCATGTCTCAAGCAAGTCAAATGGATCACTTAGGCAATTTAAAATTTTCTACTTATTGTATGCTATAAGCAAAATATGTGTTGTATAAATAATTATGTTTTTAACATAATTATTTTCAACTAATGAATGCTTTATTTCTTGTCTTTAATATATGATTGTTATGCTTATTGCTTGTATACTTGATATCATGATATATAAATACATGCTTGATGATTAATAACATGCTTATTCCATAATATGTTTTAAATGTATGCATGCGTATTTAACATGTTTATGCAACTATTTAATCATTCTTGATGTACATGATTCAAATGGAGCTTGCTGCAAAAACACCCTAAGAATGACCCTTTTCTGGAAATTTTTCAAATTTGGTCGCCTGGGAAAACACCAGATGGGCGGGCCCCTTAATTCCCTAGGCGGTCCCCTTAATTTTAAGGGGGCTGGCCTACAATTAAGGGGACCGGCCATCTGGGCAGTAAAATTTACTATTTTCTTTTGCATCTTGCGACCCCTTTTATCTAGCCCCAGCTACCATTTCTCTTAAAGGACGAACTGGTATTGGGATTTTACCACAAAACCTCCAAACCTTACCTAAATCAACCATCACCTCCATCAAACACCCATTTTCATTCACCATGCTATCACCAAAATCATCTTTAAGACACCAAAACTCCATCACCACCAACTCAATGTTCATCCCCAAGTGCACCAAATGCACCATCAAAAACACCCTCCACTCATGGCACAACATCTTCATCCATACCTTCCACTTCATCCATCAATAACTACATCAACTCACACCTATCATCACCACCATCAAGAGCATCAACTCCACCTCCTACTCAAAAACCTCCATTCACCCAACTTGTCATTTCCATATCACCAATAACACCTCTTGATGCTCATTTCTCATCATCACCAATACCACCACCATGCTTTCCCAACCCTTGGGCTTTACTTGAAGACCATGGAGACAATTGCCTTTGTTGCATCCGCAACCGAACCATCATCTTTGGTCTTAGAGATGAGATATACTACATGTTTTCATCCCTTGAACACATGCTTAACAACCAACCTCCACCACAACCTCCACCATTTTCACCCACTACACCACCACCACCTTCATTCTCACCAAATTAAGCATATGCAATGCTTAATCAAAAATAATTTTTCAAACCATTTTGTGTTCAAGCCCCATGGAAGATCATGTACTCCTAGAATGATTAAGTAGATTGCATTACTTACTAGCTAAGGTAGGATTGAATATAATCTTGGATGGTTGTGTATTGATACACAACATTTTTAATGAATGTCTTTATATGCATGCTTATGTTTGCTATATATATGCTTGTGCTTCTAATATTTTTCTTGAAAGTATTCCATATATCGATTCCTTGGTGCCCTCAAACGAGGGGGAGCACACATCAAGGGGGAGTTCTCGTTCTGACAAATTTTGTCTCTAAAACTTGTCGGCTCAACCTTTTTGATGCTACAAAAAGGGGGAGAAGTGAATATAAACTCACTAAATACTTGTCCAAAAATAACTTTTTGGATTTAATGAGTTTTAGTTTTGTAATCATCAAAAAGGGGGAGATTGTTGACATAAATAATGCCTAAAAACATTATCTATATTTATTCATATCTCTATGTTTTGATGATCACAAAATGTAAACTCATTAAAACATAAACTTATAAATTAAACAAGTACTTAGTTGTAAATATTCACCTCTACAACTAAAATCACTTAAGGTATGAATGAACTAATGCTTAATGAATTATATGATCAAAGGAACATTTTCTTAATAACTAGATTTTTTATAAAATATCAAAAACATTTTATATATTTTTGAAAAACATTTTTGGTATTAAATAAATGTGTTTAATCTTTTATAAAAATATGAATTCAAATTTTTACCAAAAATCAGTTAAAATGTTCCAGAAAAACCTTCCCCACAAAAGGACAAATCTGGGCAACGGACACCTTGGGCGGCCCCCTTAATTTTACTAGGCGGCCCCCTTAAAATTAAGGGGACCGCCCCCCTATTTAAGGGGGCCGGCCACGCTCCAGTAGGCTCCAGCTGTCCAGATTTTTCCCTATAAATACAAGCCCTCTCCTGGATTTTTTCTCAACCCTTTTGCACTAAAACTTTCTGTTGTAGATCTCATTTCATATCTTCAAAAAACCTTTGATCATGTAATCTTAAGCATTGGTTTCCAAGTGATCCAAGCTTCCTCCACAAAAGTGCAAAAGAAGAATACCTCTTCATCATCTAGTAAAGAAGTGTTGTAGTTCAATTCATTCATTTGTATTTTTGTGTAAACTCTTTGTGTAGTTGTTGTTGTTAGTAGATCAAAGTGTATATAAATAGGTGTGGTGTAAAGAAGTAGTGTAGAAGCATAGTGTAGTTGTAAAGTAGTTGCGGTGTGAAGAAGTTGTGAAGCCGTAGCATAGAAGTCGCGAAGCCGTAAGGTAGAGGTCGTGAAGTCGTCATGTTGAAGTCATGAAGCCGTAGCTTAGAAGTTGTGAAGTCGTCATGTTGAAGTCATGAAGCCGTAGCTTAGAAGTTGTGAAGTCGTCATGTTGAAGTCATGAAGCCGTAGCTTAGAAGTTGTGAAGTCGTCATGTTGAAGTCATGATGCCGTAGCTTAGAAGTTGTGAAGTCTTGGTCGTGAAGCCGTAGCACAGAAGTTGTGAAGCGGTCGTGTTGAAGTGGTGAAGTCCTGGTCGTGAAGTCCTAGTGTTGAAGTCGTGAAGCCGTAGCATAGAGGTTGTGTAGCGGTCGTGTTGAAGTCGTGAAGTCTTAGTCGTGAAGACATAGTGTTGAAGTCGTGAAGCCGTAGCATAGAGGTTGTGTAGCGGTCATGTTGAAGTCGTGAAGTTCTAGTCGTGAAGTCCTAGTGTTGAAGTCGTGAAGAAGTTGTGAAGCAGTCGTGAAGCTGTCGTGAAGAAGTCGTGAATAAGTCGTGAACAAGTTGTGATCTAAGTTGTGAGATTGGTTCTAGCTACGATTAGAACTCGACATTTAGCTTTGTGTCGTTAAACCGGTGTAAGCGAAAGTTGTGTAAGGTTTTCTCCGCCATAAGGGAGCTTGTTGAAGTAGTGAAGAAAACTCTCGAGCAAGGTGTGCTCGGGGAGTGGAGTAGGGCAAGGAAGGTGTCCTTGTAGCCGAACCACTATAAATCCCTCGTGTCTCGGTTTGATCTTTCCATCTCTTACTTATTTCTTTATATCGTTATTACTTTCATACATATAGGCATATATAACTGTTAGTATTAATTAGAAGTTGATTTTGCATAAAGATCAATTTAGAACTCCATTCTTAAAAAGAAAACTTTTATAAAAAATCTAAAAGGATACACATATAATTGATAATATTGTTCAAGTATCATTTTTCATATAAACTCAAATCTAAGGTTTTAAAAGGCAACAAAGTTTTCATAATAAAATGAAAAAGACGTAAAACTATTCAACCCCCCTTCTAGTTTTCCACAAGGGTGTGTATGATGATGGATGCTTGGATATGCTTAGCTTGGAGATAAGGTAAGTAAAATGATGATGGCATGTATTATATGGATGTCTAACATGTATGTGTTATGTGTGTTTTGTGACTAGTGATAAGAGATTGGATATGTGCTTATGTGCTAGGATGAATATGATCTAAGTGGTGAATTTGGTTATGATGGTAAGTTGATGTTAGGTGTTTATGCAAGAAATGGGAAAGTGGAGTTGCTAAGTAAGTGTTTGGATATATGTGATGCTTATGTGTTTGATTGAAGTATGATGGTATGTGATTATCGTTTTACTTACTAAGCATAAGCTTATTCTTTTAGTTGTTAATGTTTTTGTAGGTTTATGTGCGGCGAAATGTAAGGACTTGGACTATAGCCTAAGGAATTGGAAGCGGATTAATAGGTGGATTGCAATTAGGAGCTTAGTATAGAATACCGAGCTCAAGTGTCAAGGTTGTACCCCCGAGAGTCTTTTATTGATTTGTAAAGTGTAGTCGAGTGTCAATTTGTATGTTAGAAAGGCCATAACGATTTGGGAGTCTAACGATGGGTCAAAATGTGTTTTAAGTGTTTTTGAGTAATGATAATGGGGTGTTTGGTTTAAGCGTGTTCGTACCCATTTTGGAATGTAACGGGTCAAGTAGTTTTGGAGTATGTCTAGTATGTTTGTTGTAGTTTGTGTGTCAAAGTGAAGGATGTTGGAAATGGTTTTAGCATCAAATGGTATTGAACGGTTTGGGTGTGTAAAGGTTAAAATGTGCATGTTTTGCTGCAGGGTTGTAGTTACGGCGTAACCATGTTATGGGTTACGGCGTAACTACAACATCGTAGCAACCCATTTTTATTGTATTTAAGTTACGGCGTAACTACTTCTTGTAGTTACGGCGTAACCCATGTGTTGCTAAAATTTCGGCGTAGTTGATTATTCAACTACGGCGTAGCTACTTCAGTCCAGATTTGGTAATTTTCTAAATGTCGTACAGAACAAACCGTAAGTCGTTGGTGGTCGTACCACCTATCGTTTTAAAGGTAATTGAGTCTAGTATCTTTTAAAAGTTGTTTCATGGGTTGATTTATAATGTAACATCATCAGTTTGTAAAAGAGTAGCGAAAGGTCCATTAAAGTTAAGTCGTTTCCGCAAAAAGTTTTAAATTCCTGTCAAACCGAGTACGGGGTGTAACAACTTGGTATCAGAGCTTCGGTTTAAGTGAATTAGGTTTCCACTTTAGGTTGCCTAGACTTAAACCACTCGTAGACACATTAAGTTTAAGTTTGAGATAGGCGGGCTAATAGTTTGTAAGTTATAGGATATGAATGTTGAGTTTTGAAACGTATTATGTGATTGCTATATGAGTGTAATGATGGGAGACTTGATGTGGAATGATAGGATGACCGTGCACCTCGGGTTGTATCGGTAATTATTATATGATTATGTGAACGTAGTGAAGTATAGAAGTAATGAATTAGACGCAAAAAATAAATGCCTTAGTGGTACGATGTGAAAGAGCTTAGAGCAATAGGGGGATTAGGCTTTGATTGGATATAATGTGAATATTGAGAATGTGGATTTACTAATGGTAGAATTAATAAGTTGAACTTGAGTCTTTGATTGTTTATGAAGTGGAATACGTGATATGTTGTGTGAGCGTAAGGTGTTAGGAGTTGTTTATGTTTATAGTATTGATGTGAATGTAATGTAAGTCCATGGTAGACTAGACGTGCTTAAATGATAGATTACCGTACACTTGGATATTGTCGGTGATCGTTATATGATTATGTGATTGTGTGCTATGGTGGTTTAGCGAGGGCGAATGGATGTAATAAGTTATGTGGTGGTTTATAGGAGATGTGACAAAAAAATGAAAGTGCGTGATTTATGTGATCGTGATGACCAAAGCATGATCTTATGAGTAGTAATACTTAGTGTGATAATCATTAATGAGGTATTAGAGATGGGTTAGTGGAAAGTCAAAGTATTAGGAGCGTGATTATGAACGTGTGGTAACGTCGTATGTGTGTAGTGAAGAAATGACATAAATATAAACATAATAAGTCAGTGACGAACTTAGTAGAGTTACAAAATGAGAAAAGGCATAGGGGTTGAGTAAATGATGAAATAGAACGAAACTTCCTAAGTAATAATAGCTAAAATGAGATGAATATGTGTGAAGCTAAGGTGTTGTCATGAAATAATTATATTACGGCTAAGGCGATTAGCTGTAATCATTAATAAATAATGAGCGTGTTATAATTGATGATCTATGTAAGGTCTACATGTAAAGGAAGCGAGTGAGACTAAAAGAAGAGAGATAAGATATGGAAATAAAAATGTGATGGATTAAAAATGTAAGAAAGAATGAGAGGAGTGTGTGTGAGATAAAGACGTTGTCTTGAAACTATCATATTACGGCTAAGGCGATTAGCTGTAATCACCATAATGAATGCATGAGATTCGGTTGGTAAAATGTGAGAAGTCTATATGTAAATGAGTCGAGTGGACTAAAATGTAAAGTAAGAATGTGAAAATGATAAATGAAGGCTAAGAATGCAAGAGGTAAAGTAAAGATGTGAAAATAACTAAAGCGGATTAAGAATGTAAGGAGTGTGTATGAGATAAAGGCGTTGTTCTGAAATTATCATATTACTGCTAAGGCGATTAGCGGTAATTACTATAATAAACGAATGTAATAATGTGTGTGTGGTGCTTATGACTTGGATCCGTTGTTAAGGTGATAAAGTGTGAATGTAATGATACTTCGGGATGAATGTTAAATGTGGTATCCCTCGGGATGACCAAGTAAAGGAATGTTAAGGAATCCTTCGGGATGAATGTTAAAGATCCTTCGGGATGAAAAGTGTTGCCTTCACCGGCAAGGGGTTGCCTACGTCCATGGCATATAAAAGTATCCCCATGATGAATGTGATAATGTGAAGGATCCAAGTCTAAGAAGGATAAAAATAATGTAACAAAAAGAAAATGATGAAATAATAAAAGTTAAAAATTGGAAATAGGAGTAGTAGTGTTATGTCGGGGGTGCATAACCATGAGTTTATATTTCTTGATTTACATCGATTGGGACACCTCTCCATGTAAATGAGGAATTATAAACGAGTGGGCTATGTGTTGCCGACACGGCACGAGTAGGGTTAGAGAAGTAGAAAGCGGGAGTTTAGAGTTAGTTAGGAATTGTAAGGATTAAGATAGGAGGGATAGAATTAGACCATGGCTTTTAGTTGAGACTTAGGAGAACCTTGATGGGATGGAGAAATGGTAATGGTGGCATAATGTGCCTTGCGACGTGGTACAAAATATGATGAATGAAAGTAATGGAATGTGAACGTATTAGTCGAGTGTGATTATGTAAAGTCAAATAGTACGAGTTTCTTAAGTGTCAAGTAGTCAGAGAATGAGGGTAGACGATAAAGCGAGTGAGATGGTGATGTGTCGGTAATAGGGCGGATTAGAATGATGATTGAAGATAATAAGTAAGTCTTGTATTATGTAAAATCTAAGCAAGAGTTGTGTGGTATAGGAGTAAGCGGGAGTAATGTGGATTAGGGCATGTGATACGTAGTATGCATAGAGTTGCAAGATCATTTAGATCGTTGCAATAAATAAACTAGGAAATGAGGTGCTAAGAATGAGAGGAGTTATGAGATTAAGTTTTGGTTGGAAATAGACGAAAGATTTCGGGGACGAAATCTAAATAAGGGGGTAGAATTGTTAGACCCATATTCCGGTGTTGAGTAGACCCCACCCTAGATGAAGTTGACCCGGGCCTAAGCAAGTTTGACTAGGAATATGTGGTTGAGTCTTTAAGTGCATGTCTGATGAGGCTTAGATGCGGAGCATCTAAAATATAGATATGGAGCATCTAAGATACGGAGCATCTAAAATATAGATGTGGCGTATCGACCTAAAATGGATAGAAATGACAGAAATGCCCTACCAGCTAGTTTATATGTGTTAGGTTCTAGACATTTCCACATAATTCTTGTGTATTCCTGTGATGTCGAGATAGAGAGAAGAGAGGGAAGAAGATGGAGCTTAGGATGATGATTTAGAGATGGTTAAGTGTTCTGATTCATGGAACAATTCCCTAAGCTTGATTCTTCATAAGGTATGATGCTTAATTAGTGTTAATTGATGAATTAAGAATTAGGGTTTATAAACCCTAATTTGGGATAAGTGGGGTAAATGATGGTTTCAAGATAATTAAGAGGTTATAGTAATTAAGGAATGTTTTATAATGGGTTTAAGTTAATAAGTTATGGGTTTGATCATCATATAATCAAGATATGATTATATGAAGATTAGAGATGATTAGAAGTAAGTTGATGGTTGTATAACCATTGTTATAGCCATGATGTTATGTATTAAGTGTTTATTGTATGATGTTATGACTTAGGGTGTTTATGATGATGGATGATGATGGATGCTTGGATATGCTTAGCTTGGAGATAAGGTAAGTAAAATGATGATGGCATGTATTATATGGATATCTAACATGTATGTGTTATGTGTGTTTTGTGACTAGTGATAAGAGATTGGATATGTGCTTATGTGCTAGGATGAATATGATCTAAATGGTGAATTTGGTTATGATGGTAAGTTGATGTTAGGTGTTTATGCAAGAAATGGGAAAGTGGAGTTGCTAAGTAAGTGTTTGGATATATGTGATGCTTATGTGTTTGATTGAAGTATGATGGTATGTGATTATCGTTTTACTTACTAAGCGTAAGCTTATTCTTTTAGTTGTTAATGTTTTTGTAGGTTTATGTGCGGCGAAATGTAAGGACTTGGACTATAGCGTAAGGAATTGGAAGCGGATTAATAGGTGGATTGCAATTAGGAGCTTAGTATAGAATACCGAGCTCAAGTGTCAAGGTTGTACCCCCGAGAGTCTTTTATTGATTTGTAAAGTGTAGTCGAGTGTCAATTTATATGTTAGAAAGGCCATAACGATTTGGGAGTCTAACGATGGGTCAAAATGTGTTTTAAGTGTTTTTGAGTAATGATAATGGGGTGTTTGGTTTAAGCGTGTTCGTACCCATTTTGGAATGTAACGGGTCAAGTAGTTTTGGAGTATGTCTAGTATGTTTGCTGTAGTTTGTGTGTCAAAGTGAAGGATGTTGGAAATGGTTTTAGCATCAAATGGTATTGAACGGTTTGGGTGTGTAAAGGTTAAAATGTGCAGGTTTTGCTGCAGGGTTGTAGTTACGGCGTAACCATGTTATGGGTTACGGCGTAACTACAACATCGTAGCAACCCATTTTTATTGTATTTAAGTTACGGCGTAACTACTTCTTGTAGTTACGGCGTAACCCTTGTGTTGCTAAAATTTCGGCGTAGTTGATTATTCAACTACGGCATAGCTACTTCAGTCCAGATTTGGTAATTTTCTAAATGTCGTACAAAACAAACCGTAAGTCGTTGGTGGTCGTACCACCTATCGTTTTAAAGGTAATTGAGTCTAGTATCTTTTAAAAGTGGTTTCATGGGTTGATTTATAATGTAACATCGTCAGTTTGTAAAAGAGTAGCGAAAGGTCCATTAAAGTTAAGTCGTTTCCGCAAAAAGTTTTAAATTCCAGTCAAACCGAGCACGGGGTGTAACATGTATTTAGAAGATTATGTATCTTGTAATTTTATCTCAACAAGATAAATTCCTCCCACTTGTCTTTTACAATTTATAGATAAACTATAAATACGTAGCAAATAGAGCAACACAAACTTGTTCTCTTTTGGGAATTTACAAATATATATTGACAGTTCCTAACATTAATTTGTTAATAACCTACTCATCAAGCAGTCTAACAAATTCTGAACTTCAATTTTAAGACTTAATGTGATTCAACACATTCCATAATAAATGGTGTCTTATTACTCTTCTAGGTTGGAGTCTAATTGAGTATATCTAATCTATACTCAGTTTTCTAACCTTGATATCTTTAGGAAGAATAGAAGATATAGTTATCTCAAATCAAACAATATAACAAGAGTTTGATTTTCCTAACTGAACATACCATACACATATGTATTTCATTAGGATTAATATTGTAAGTCAATTTTACAATATGTAAGATAAATATATTTGTTTTTGGCTTACCTATTTACCAACTAAGTCATTTTAATGGTACAATAGATTTTCCAAGCCAATTGCATGCTTTATAACATAAGTGCCTCTTTGCCCAAGCCACTTCTTTTCTATGTCTTACCAAAAGGACATAAACTGTTATAATCCCAATCTTCGTTATAAGTCATTGATCAACTCAATGACTTCTTGTATATGTCTTAAAAACATAACAAATTAACGTCTTACTTTATTATAAGTCTTATAGCAATAAAAGACATCATATTTATATCTCACAATATAAACATGTATAACTAAAGTAATCATGAACACCACAATCTGATTTCAATAAAATTTCAAGTTAATTTATTACTTCATATATTTATGTCATTCCACGAATACATAAACATTCAATTATGAAGTAGTATTAGATTACTTCATTTATTTATGTCATTGCTACAATACATAAATATGCATATTTGAAGTAGTCTTATTATCATATTGACACTTGTTCTAATAATTTTCTAATTTAGAAACTTGTAAATTAACATAGTTTCATAACATCAGCTGAGGCTGCTAGTAATGAAAGTATGTAATTTACCTTGTCATTAATATCTAGTAATGAAAGTAGATATTAACTCCAAGTGTTCTATTGATTAGATGTGAATAAACCACATTAGAACATCAATCTCTGACCTTGCATTCAAGAGAACCCTTTAAATCATATTCTTTTGTGTTGTTTCTTGCACACAATAAAGATTTCTCCCACTTGTGCATGGAACAACATCACGTATCAGATAAACAACACGTCAATAGCTTGCTTATGTGATTAATATGATTGTGTCATAGATATTAGTAGATATAGAATCACCTCGTCTAGTAAGGAAACGTACACGACTATCCTTAATACCACAAGTGTCTATAATTGGAAAGTATTTATCTCAAGAGATTCTAGAGATAATCCGGGTTACTACCAAGATATCATGACTTGTAGCTCCCACTGAATTAAAGATCACTACATGAACTCATTATTCAGTAATTACAACACAATGCTCCCACTGGATTTGACAACATTAAAAATGTTTCATAACTAGTAAAAGAAAATATTGTGCTGTTTACTTTCCTACACTTTTGAGTAATCCCTTACGTAATACATACTAAGGTACTCAAAGAATGTGTTCTACTTGTCAATGATGGAATATCCATCAATACAATTAACTTGAGAAAATTGAGCATGCAATTTCTTCCTCAATTAGGTCTACCATCACCTACAATGATATGTAGCACCTTTAAATGGTTAAAGCACAACAACTGGATTAATCATTCTAGTTTGCCTTTTACCAATTTTGCGGTAATTAGTCTAGCTTCTAATTTTAATAACTCCTAAACTTGCAGTTTTGAAACTGCCATGAGTTATTTCTTAGAATTTAGACAATTCTAATTTTCCTATTATACCTTTCTCATTCATGAAAAGGAATAGGACTAAGTCTCACTCTTCACTCGGAAAGTAGACTAGGTTTATTCTTTTAGTTAAGTTTACTCTATCCAAAGACCCCTACGGGTGCAGATCAACTTTTTACTAGAGGAATGTTCCACGTTTACGGTATTAACGTTGCATTTAATACATTAAAAGAATTTTCAAAATTCAATTTTAGTATTTTCGATAATAAACTTTTCAAGAAAATTAAACACCCATGGTAAATAAACATTTTAACCATTTAATTTTCACTGAAAAATTAGGATCCAAATTAACATCGTTTCATTACATCAGCTGAGGCTGCTAGCAATGAAAGTACTCAATAAAGTAGAGCTACACTCAATTGCCAATATACAATTGCAATTCCTAGTATCATGGGACTTACATACTTTGCCAACAATATTTGCAAATGTAAGCATGTTTCATCCCCAAATCTTTATGCCTTGACGCCGTTCCATCACATCAGCTGAGGCTGCTAGTGATGCAAGTTCTCAATTAAGTTAACCAATTTAGAAACATGTAAACTTGACGCCGTTTCATTACATCAGCTGAGGCTGCTAGCAATGAAAGTGCTCAATTTACCCTTTGATTCCCATTCTTTGAATCATTACATCAGCTGAGGCTGCTAGCAACGATAAAATGTAATCTCAGGTGTTTCCGTATTAATTGGGTGGCATATAACTTAAATTTTAAGGGTATTAATTTTTTATGTGAATCAAAAAATATGTACAAGATGTCATGCATTCATCTTGTAACATATGTTTTATAAAAAACCATTAACTAATTCGCAGCTTAAAATCAACAAAATTTTAATTGATGGCGTTGAGAAACTTACAACATTGCCTTAAGATGCTTCGTACTTTTTCATGGTGTACTTGGTAAGTCTAATATTGACACACAGGCGAGCGGAGGGGCAAACGTCCGCCGAAGCTAATTAAAAACGCGCCCCTTTCGGATGACAATTTAATGTCAAGCCTCCTTATACCCACTTTATAGTTTGTCAAGCTTAAAACATTTATGTAGTAAAGTATTAATTTGCTAGTCTCGCCTGGGAGCAAATTACCGTGCAAAGCGAACCACTTTCGGCACATAAGACTTGACAATAAATAATTTACCACAAAGGTTTCATAGTTATTAGGTTCATTTATTTTTTATTTAAAAATTACCCTCTTAATTGAAAACAATCCATCATAATTGAACAAATAAGATCAAGTAATTTAAAAATAAATAAACACTCAATAACACATATATGATCATTAACAATATCATATAGCCACATGCAAACCTTTTGATAAACCCTATTAATAATCTCTATGTGTAAATTAATGTAATTAATTACCAAAACTCCCATTGGTTTTCGAGCTCATTGTGCCCAATGGTCCATAGACGCCAAATAACTTGGCCGCGTAAGTTTTAAATAATTAATTACCACGTTGCACATAACCAATTTATTAATATATTTAATTAGGGTCTTCCCTAATTTTAGATTTATCATAAAACATGTCGCAAATTCAACACAACCATAATCCATAATTCTTTGCATGAAGAATTATGGATTAACCAAGATCGTAACCCTAATTACTCAAATAAACACATAGCACATCATGTTCTTAATTTAGGGTTACAAACTAATTAATTAGTTAGTTACAATAGGGTCGAAACCCTAACCCTAAATTCTATTCAATTTTAATTAGAATGTTTTCTACAAAAACAAACCCTAAAAAAATTAAAATCAGCATTAACATGTGTATGTAAATCAAGATTTGAATTTTATTATGCGTTTAAGTAATTCATTAACATGTTAAAACAGGCTCACGATGCCACTGTTGGAATTTAAATAGCATGATCAACATCTAAATAAATAAACACATCAAGTACGCATAGTGGAAGCAAGATCTACTATTTAACATGTATAAAGAATTACTGAAAAGTAAATTAGAGTTACCTCAAGATCCTAGCAAGAACAAGGATCATTCTTCTCTTATCTTCTCTTGTACATATAATAGGATTAACGTGGAACCCCTTACCGTTTTGTTCCACAATCCAAGATGGAATAACTAAAGTAAGTTATTACCATGGTCTTGTACACACGTACTATAACCAACTAACGTTAGATACTAGTGTAAAGACATGTTTATTAAACCAAAAATATTTGTTTAATAAATAAATAAATATATTCGATCTACTTTACAATGCTTAATGTCAATCCACTTTCAAAACTGTTAATTGATTTGATCGAATGTACTGGCAAGGAAGAAAAGGTCAACAACATTAAATGGTTATAATAATTGTACATGACGTCCAATCAATTAAATAACCAATGTGTATATATTTATATAGTGATGTTAGCTTTAGTTTTTATAATTTAAAGTGATGGTCATTCACTTAGTTACGAACTTTGTAATATACGGGCTTATGTTAGATTTATTATCATTTGTAAAAGTCCAATACAATGGACTCAAGCCCAAGCCCACACAAAAGCCCACAAGGCAAAATCCTTGTAGTATTCAAAGTTCAAAATGCCTCATTTAGGCAGTGGTTCACTGTGTGTTGTGTGTGTTTAATAAAAGAAAAGCTTCAACTTCTCATTCTCTCTACATATATACGATCCAACATACTTTGTCCCATCTCCCCATATTCTTTCTGTGTAATACTATGACGTCTTGTCTTCAATATCAGTATCACCTTAGTGAGTACCGATAGCATATGTATTGACCCGGTGTCTTTCCTAAGTTTTCATGGAGGGCTATTTCTTTTTACCCTTACATTAAACTTTTCTTTTTAATTCTTCAACCCCTTCTTTCTCCTTTCTCGTTTGCTCTTTTTTTCAATCATACCTAAGGACTTCTAATTCTAAACTATTGGAATTGTCCTTGGGTAGATCCCTCCGGTTCTGGCAGATCATTAGACATTACCTAACCATAATCACCTTATTACTCCATGATTATCCTGGATTTGTTGATCGCATGCCATAAAACCATTTGTGAAAAACTCTCAACATGTTTATGAGAAAACACATTTAGATCACATTGAGAGTTTTGTGTTTTTGTAACACTCCCCCTTCATATGTGCTCATGCATTTTTGAAATAAATTGCACATGTTGGGTAGAGTTAGCACATTTTGAAATGATCGATGAACATGACCTTCGATTTTCGATGAACATGACCTTCGCGAGACACGCTTACATCACTAGATGGACTAGCTTGAAATTATTACCCGTCCCGGTCATATTCAAAGATCATCTCTCGAATTGGTACATTCTACTCAGACAAGTCCTTTGCGAGACACGTTTACATCAATGGGTAACCATCTTGAAATTATTACCCGTCCTGGACTAGTCTTTTCGATTACTGACATTTAAGCTTCGTCAATTCGATGGTACTTTCTGAGTCTTTTTGATGAGCTCCTTTGAGATTCGAACAATGATCACATTTTAATCCCATTTCTCCCCCTCAAAAACAGCATTTCGATGGTATTTTTGATACCGTTTGATTATAATCATTGTTTTGGGAAAGCTAATAGGGAGAAACGATTTTTGCATGAACTTTTTGGAACAAAATTTTCTGTTTGAATACTCCCCCTCAAAACTTGCATTGGTTTTGACATTTTTGAAAACTTCTGAGCAAGTGGGGAGTAACGATTTGAAAATCTTAAGCAAAATTTTTGAAGAGTTTTGAAAAAACCGTTTGAGAAATTTTGAGTAAAATTTTGAATCAAGATTCGTAACGTTATTTAATTTGTTACAACTTCAACGACGATCATCAACAACACATCAAGACTTCACAACAAAAACCAAGTTTAACCGTCAACAACCTCAACTCCTATTTCGTTGCAACAATCCTGAATCAACTTTGTCACACACATCTCAAGAAAATGGAATCGAGTTCTCAAGAGGGACAAATATCTCCGGTTATGCAAAACTCTATTCGCTCAAATGAACGATGTCTCATACACTTTAAAGCAATCAAAAGTCTATGTGAGAGACTCACAAACGCAAAAATGTCAATAGTGGAATCATATGCTTTTGATCGAATGTTTGCTAGACTCCTTGAACCTAAAATGGATTATAGCACATTCAGAGAGAAACTATTGAATAACATATTTCGAATAGAGAACCAAATTGAACGAGGATTTGACTGCACTGAAACATATCAAGCATTCAAGGCGAACTTTAAATGGTTTTTCGACTTAGATTTTAGAATAGTCGAAAAATATCCGGGTTATGATTCTAATAACCAAACTTGGAGTGGATGCGTCACAAGTGACCTGGAAGCTTGAAACGTTTAGAAATGAGTTGCGTTGGAGAATAGACTTACTGGAATCACAGCTTACTCAAAGATCACTTCATCTGAAAGAAGTGCGGGAAGAGAAGCAAGTGATTGAACGGGAAAGAATTGAAATGGAGAAGCAGGAACGGGAAAGAGAGCGAATTGAAAGAGAACGGCTCTTAAAGGAATCAGTGGGAAATGAGAAAGAGGCAAACAAAGAAGAAGAAAAGGTCGATGAGGGTACAACATCTGATGCTAGCTTGGTCTTCATGGAAACAGACACATCTTAAGAACAGCATGTTAAAAGCAGCACTCCAAGATACGATTCGGATGCTGAGGGTTCACATAGGAATGAAGCTGTTTGGGATACTGAAGCTGACCACATCAGACTTTCATCCGACATTGCAATTGTGGCTACGGTACAACATTCAAACGATCATGATAATGTTGATTTGTTCGAGAATATGTTTGTTCATGACAAGACACATCCTGCGCATCCAGAGTCCATCAGTGACACATATGTGGTGGAACAGGTTGATAGTAATATCACTCCTACAACCCCAGATATGGATCCTAATGGAGGTGAGCCTGCCCAGGATGGATCTTCTCCTGATCAAGATCATGCCATATTTGCTTCTTTAATCCATAATTTCAAACATGAACTTGAAAAGTGCAAAGAGGACAATCGCAAAACTAAGCAAACAAACATCTTATTGTCCAAAGAGCTTGAAAAATTATCAAAAAGCAAAGACACTAAAATCTCAAACCTTAAATCTTAAGGTCAGAAATATGTGGATAGAAATTTGGGCCCCGCTAACAGAAAGGTCCAAGAGCTTTTAAAAGAGAATGTTGAACTAAAAATGAGGTACTCAATGCTTCAGGAAAACATTTCCAATCTTAAGATTGTTAATACAAAACTTGAAAATGAAAATCAAGAGGTTTTAAAACGTTCAAACAATCTTGAAGAAAAACTTCGAAAAACAGACCAAAGTGCTCAAACTCTTCAAATGATGATTCCTAAAGCTGAGAAAGTTCATAAGGGAAAATCAGGAATAGGTTTTGAAAATACAGATCAGGTGGAACATAAATTTTTGCCGCCTGATGCTCTGTTCATATCAGAAGAAGATGAAAAATTGGCAGAGGAAAAACGCTTAAAAGTCAAAAAAAACAAAAAACCCACTCTCGTACCAAGGCTTTGTGTATGGTTGTATACAATTGTCAGAAATACCAAAACCACCTTTAAAAAGAAAAGAAACAAATGTGAAAAGATTTTTCAAAGAAGTTCAACTTGCTACTTATGATGCTAATCTATGGCAAAATAAAGCGAGGAAACAGTTTTGTAATCTTAAATATCACATTGACCACACGTTAAAGGTCATTTGGACAAAACAACAATACACCGAGAGTGACTACCGTCGTCTCATGTCATCAGACGCTTGGCTAAAAAGGGAAGTCTGTAAGTATTTAAAAGATGAGATTGAACCTCTTGTGAAAAATATCAATTTCAGTTTTGAACATTTTGAAAAACTTCTTGTCACTGATATGAGAGAAGATTCAAAGTACATCCATTCTCTTGAAGATGAATTTGATGCAAAATGCTTAAATCTTGATATTCAAAAAGAATTTTTCACAAATCAAATTGAGTCACTCAAGTCGGTGTATGTCAATCTTGAGCATGAGAATGTGGATTCTGATCATACATATTTTTTGAAATCTGAGAATCTTTGTTTCAAAAGGAAAATCGCCGAACTTTCAAAAGAAGTAGCTGAAGTCAAAAAGGAATTGTCAAAAAGAATTGCTTCTTCTGAAAAGGAAAAGATTTTTGAAGAAAATTGTAATGATGTCAATATCAAGTTTGATTTGGATGAACTTGATACAAAAAACATTGAATTGGAACATGCGGTGGCATCATTACAAAAAGAAAATGAGCATTTGAAACAGACTTACAAAAACCTGTTTAATTCAATCAAACGTTCACGTGTTCTGAATCAAAAATCAAACACGAAACAAAAGGAGTCTGAAGTATTGAAGCCTCAAGTTACAAAAGTTTCCTATCCAAATCCTCTGTTTGATTCTAATTCTTCCGAGTTTGAAACAGAAAATGCAAATCATGTGCTTCAAACAAAAATACTTGAGCTTGAAACTCTTTTAGCTCAACGAACAAACGATCTTGAGGATGCCAAAACTGATCTTTTCAACAAAACGAACAAATTCGAAACATATTTTGAAAAACTTGAAAAAGAAAATATTGTTTTCGAACGAAAATTGGCTCGTAAAATAGATGATTCAAAAGCTGAAAAATATCATTTTTTGAAACAAATTGCTTTTTTGAAACAAATACAGTGATTTGCGATCATCATACAATGCCTTGAAAACAAAGTTTGATGATCTTAACCGTTCAAAAGGAAAATCTCCTGTTTCAACCAAGTTTCCCAAAAAGGGTAGTGTTTCGAAGAAGGTTTACACGGGTGAATCTTCAAAACCATTTTCGAAAAAGGTTTCCCAGTTTACAACCTATTCTTTGCAAAAAGGAAGGAAGTTTACAAAGAAACCAAGATTTTCTGAAACACCTACTCCTCCAAAGCTTTCAAGGTCAAACATGTCTCATGAAGAGACTTCGAGATTTCAAACTCCACAATCTCGCTTTACATGGGTAAGGCAAGTGTGGAGACCAAAGCAAAGTCCTTCAAACTCTGAAAAACTTCCGCTGCAAAACATGAATGACTCTGCTTTGAAAAAGATTTTTAAATCTCCGTTGATTCCGCGAGTGTTATTTCCAGATGAAAAACCAGTTTTCAGTCCTGTTGGAATTCAACTTCTTTGAACCAGATTGACACAACTTACAAATGGATTGCAAAACATGCTAAACCCGTTGGTGCAGTGCTCAAATGGGTTCCCAAAGTTGTTGTCTAATCTGGTCAAAATGGCTTTTGTTCAAATCAGTTCAAAACCCGCGCTTCATTAATGGTTTTCGTATACTTCAGTACGAAACCCGTGCTTCAAAGAAAGGAAAGTGCTTAATAAAAATCTTTCGAGCACTTATCCTAAAAATCAATGGCTTGTAAGTATTTCAGCTTACAACCCGAGCTTCAACGTTTTGGCTTATGTACACATAACAGTGCATACCGTTTCAAGAAACCTGTTGTACACTTTTTGGCAACAATCCTACAAAGAAATGAAGTTTTCCTGAAATGTTTATTCAAACTTCTTAATCTTAAGCAAAATTTGACTCAAAATTTCTCAAACGGATTTTTCAAAACTCTTCAAAAATTTTGCTTAAGATTTTCAAATCGTTACTCCCCACTTGCTCAGAAGTTTTCAAAAATGTCAAAACCAATGCAAGTTTTGAGGGGGAGTATTCAAACAGAAAATTTTGTTCCAAAAGGTTCATGCAAAAATCGTTTCTCCCTATTAGCTTTCCCAAAACAATGATTTTAATCAAACGGTATCAAAAATACCATCGAAATGCTATTTTTGAGGGGGAGAAATGGGATTAAAATGTGATCATGGTTCGAATCTCAAAGGAGCTCATCAAAAAGACTCAGAAAGTACCATCGAATTGATGAAGCTTAAATGTCAGTAATCGAAAAGACTAGTCCAGGACGGGTAATAATTTCAAGATGGTTACCCATTGATGTAAACGTGTCTCGCAAAGGACTTGTCTGAGTAGAATGTACCAATTCGAGAGATGATCTTTGAATATGACCGGGACGGGTAATAATTTCAAGCTAGTCCATCTAGTGATGTAAGCGTGTCTCGCGAAGGTCATGTTCATCGAAAATCGATCATTTCAAAATGTGCTAACTCTACCCAACATGTGCAATTTATTTCAAAAATGCATGAGCACATGTGAAGGGGGAGTGTTACAAAAACACAAAACTCTCAATGTGATCTAAATGTGTTTTCTCATAAACATGTTGAGAGTTTTTCACAAATGGTTTTATGGCATGCGATCAACAAATCCAGGATAATCATGGAGTAATAAGGTGATTATGGTTAGGTAATGTCTAATGATCCGCCAGAACCGGAGGGATCTACCCAAGGACAATTCCAATAGTTTAGAATTAGAAGTCCTTAGGTATGATTGAAAAAAGGAGCAAACGAGAAAGGAGAAAGAAGGGGTTGAAGAATTAAAAAGAAAAGTTTAATGTAAGGGTGAAAAGAAATAGCCCTCCATGAAAACTTAGGAAAGACACCGGGTCAATACATATGCTATCGGTACTCACTAAGGTGATACTGATATTGAAGACAAGACGGTATAAATGAATTGGCTTATTCCCCAAGACATAGATCGATTATGGTTTAACACCCATAATCCGATCGGTTCAGCCCATTAGATGGGTATCTAGAACATTCTTGAGCTCCCAATTTCACTAATGGTCCTTCCTTTATTCCCTAACGGTCATTTAATCAATTCAACTAATTACTAAATGCCCGTTAGTTAAAAGGTCCCGTGTTCGATTCTAGTCATATACATTTTAATATTTTTCCATAACTCTAACAGTTACTTCTACTCACGCTTACGCTTCTTAAGTTTAATTACATCTAGCTAGTAGCAGCTAAACATTGCTAACATTCTTTTTTGTATGTGATCATTTAGAACTTGCATATAGCATGACTGTGAACGAAAAATGTGAGATGTATAGCTTTGGAGTGGTGGCACTTGAAACAATTGGAGGGAAACATCCCGGAGAGCTTCTTTCATACTTCAACTCTTCTACCAGTCATGGTACGATGTTGGAAAATATATTGGACCGTCGTCTCTTTTACCCAACAGACAGGCTAATCAAAAAGGAAATTCTCCATGTCTGACATGTAGCACTAGCATGTATTCTCACAGATCCAAAGGCTAGGCCGACCATGAGAAACGTTTCACAGGAATTATCACGTTGAGGATATCATGATTCAGATCAGTCTATCTCAAAGATTTATTATATGGAGAACAACCTCTATACTTCTGCGAATCTCGTTTTCAGCATAAATGTAGGTCCCAACTGTCTATATATGATAAATAAATAAAGTTTTATATTCATATTCTGCCTACTGTGTTTTTCTGTGGAACTAGAAGTGTTCTATGTAAATGAGATTATGCAAAAAATGGTGATTGTTCTGTTAATTCTCTTAGTTGGAATGATTTTAAGGAATCATGTATTGACTGATGAGTGATGAATGTCATGCAAAAATTCAATGATCATTGTTCTTTTGCTAATTCTCTTAGATGGATTGCGGCCGCACTGAATGATTTCCTTGTGCAATGATCTTGATTGAAAGTGAGTTCCAGCTTAGATATAGTCATAGTGAATTGATAGCTTAATTTGTGTATAGATGGTAGAATTTGTTGTTTGGTTGTCCAGATTTGATGCTTAGGGAATGTCATTTGCTCGTGTTCTGAATTTAATGAGTCTCTACTTATGCAAAGTTTTGTGATTAACAAATATTCACCTTTTCAAAAGAAAAAAAATCTTGCACGCAGGATCCTTAGTGGTATCCATACCGATATCACCCTCAAAATCCGTATCATCAAAGGGAATCACCTAGTGCTATGGCCTTAATAACATGTAATGCTAACACATTTCAACCATATTTTAAATATCGTGATTATGCTGGAAGTTCATCATATTTGAACTTTTATTTTCTTCCCCAATTTAAATTTCAATAAAAATAAATAAATAAAAAAATAAAAATAAATAAATAAAATCCAAAGCTAAATAATTTTGTGATCAATGAGGCTATCATCTTCGTCAAGAATGTGAACATTGATCAAGTCTTTGGTAGGCCTTCTACGATCTCCATTGTTGAGAAAATGTACAAACTTGGAGCCAATAATTTGCAAGACTACATTATTTGGACAAAAAAAACTCGTCAAGAAAATATCTTTAATTTATGTTCCTTTTTTCTCATACTTGGAGCCAATAATTGTTTTTAAGATATTTATATAACAATATATGGTTTGTAATAAAAGCTTAAGTGCAAAGGCATGAAAATTATATGAAACAACTTATTTGATGCAACATGACAGTTGGAAATATAGCATTAATTTTGGAGAAAGCAACTTATTTGAGTAAATTGCAAAAATCATCATTGTGCTTTGGCCAAATTGCACGTTTCATCCTTGTGGTTCATTAAGTGCAAAGATCGTCCTTATTTTGCACTGTTACGTGCACTTTTGGTCCTCCATCATTGCAAAAATCGTCCTTATGGTTTGCCAAATTTTACTGTTGAATATTGGTATGATCCCATTTGGTTTTAATTTTTTTTCCTGTTTCATAAGGAACGAGAAGGATGTATAGGGTTTTACTCGTATTAAATATAATTTTACAAGACTATAAAATGATGATTAAAGAAGTAGAAAACATCATTATGATATATACACATGAGAAATGCTTATGAAGCTCTAGTATAGTCGAAAGAATAAATTCAAACCTTGGACCTAAGCAAATATATTTGCCGACCATTGAAGCTTTGAGATACAGTATGTGTTTAATAAAATAAAATATTACTACTATTAATAATAGTTAAATTTTGCTAACAACATCGTAATTCTTGACTGTAAAATGAATGATAAAAACATAACATTTTGTCTCCTTTTAATATAAAGTAAAAGGTTACTTAATCTAATAAAAATTACAATCGGATCAGATTCACTTCAAGACTTGCGCGTATTTACACCTTAATTAGGAGTTGATTGACACACTTTTATTTTTGATTTGCATACGTTTTTGTACAATTTGGAGAAGCTAGATATACTAAATTTATAACTGTTTGTAGTATAAATTGGAGTGTGCAAATAAAAAATAAGAGTGTGCAAATCACCTCTCTAAATTTATTGATCTAACAACCCTATTTTGTTTTTACAGCATGTGTTTCATGTTGATTATATGGTACGTTTCGAAACAAGTTACTAAGTATGAGCAATGCATCAAGTCTTTAAAGACTTGATACATTTAATGCATTTAATGATTTGAGGCATAAAGAGAGAAAGCTTTTATCAAAGACTTGAGGTTTACCAAGTCTTTGTAAAAAGCTATTCAAAAAGCTTTTGATGCAATGCATGAAAACCTTTTCTAAAAGTTTTTTAGAATTGTAAAAAGCTTTTGTTGGTTTTGCTATTGCGGATGCTGTAAGTTAATCCTTTATGGAAGATAGATGGTTGTAAATAATGTCTAATTACTTCGGCTTATACTTTGAGTTCGATTTCATTAAATTTAGACATTACTCTTTTAAAGTATTTTCTAAACTTTTGTAACGTTAATATTAGAGTAAACTGAAAAAATCGTCCTTGTGGTTTGGCCAAATTGCACGTTTAGTCCTTGTGGTTCATTAAATGCAAAAATCATCCTTATTTTGCACTGTTACGTGCACTTTTGGTCCTCCATCATTGCAAAAATCGTCCTTGTGGTTTGCCAAATTTTACTGTTGAAGGACTTAAAGTGCACGTAACAGTGCAAAATAAGGACGATCTTTGCACTTAATGAATCACAAGGACGAAACGTGCAATTTGGCCAAACCACAAGGACAATTTTTGCAATTTACTCTTAATATTATACGAAACATTTAGATCGATGGGAAAACTTTGACCTCATACATACATCTTTTTATTACGGCAACTAATCCTTCTCAGAAAACCTAGCCCGAGAGGCCGAGACAGTGCACCTGTTAAATTAATCTAGAATATGCTTCTGTGTAACTCTAGTTTATGTATATAAAGCCAAAAATTTATATCCAAACAACTACTTTAGCAACTTTTGTTTGAAAGTTATTGACTAATAGGAACGAATATGAAAGGCCAAATTAAAGCAAATAATGACCGGGATGGGCAACAATAATTGTCATTCATGGGCCACACAATAACTTTTACTATTTTGATTCTCTATTGAATCAAGCATGTTCTAGATTTGATCCCTGTTTTTTTAATTTTCTTTGTTTTTCTTTTTTGCTTAAAGTATATTTCAATATATGTAGTGTAGACAAATATAGTCGTTAAAAGTTGAAACTGGTCACTTTATTTAATGTGCATGTGGGTAATGTATGGTCTTTAGTGACCATATTGGATCATGAAGCAAGAAAAACTTAATACTATACTTAATTTTCACACTTAATATAAGAAAAGTAATAGCCTGCTTAATTTTCACATCATGAGGGCATTGCAGGCTACTTGAAACCTTGTTATAATGGGTAATTTTTTATTTGGATTATAATGCAAGAACACTCAATGTACATGAGTATGTTACAAAAGCCTATTCTGGCATGATACATTGATACACGCATTTCATATGTAGAATTATCACATGATCATATCTCACTTGTTTATTAGTATCTATTACATTAAAAATATATATACTCACTTTTTCTTGCTTTATGGTAAATTATTTCTTTTGGCCCAGCGTCAAACATACTATTTTAACTTACTATTTTATCAATCAATCAAATAATTCTTCAAGCAAGGAGACTATCTAGAGTAAATTGCGAAAATCGTCCTTGTGGTTTGGCCAACTTGCATATTTCGTCCTTGTGGTTTAATAAGTGCAAAGATCGTTCTTATTTTGAACTGTTACGTGCACTTTTAGTTCTCCATCATTGAAAAATCGTCCTTGTGGTTTGCCAAATTTCACTGTTGAAGGACCAAAAGTGCACGTAACAGTACAAAATAAAGACGATCTTTACACTTATTGAATCACAAGGACGAAACATGCAATTTGGCCAAACCACAAGGACGATTTTTGCAATTTACTCAGACTATTTATTATCCAACTAAAACGGTACGATAAAGAAAGGTGAGACTTTAACTCCAAAATTTAATGCACAAGTTGTGTAAAAACAAATGGGTCAAATTAAATAGTTATTACAAGTCAAAATCAGATGAGCCATATTCTTTATAAGACACCAGTTGAAGCCTAGCATTGAATCTCACTTTTTTTGCTTATAAAATCAGAAGCAAATAAGTCGACCAAATGGAATGAAGTATCTCTTCAATAAGTAGCGTGCGGTTCTGTTAGCGTTGTAAGATGGGGAGATAATCATGCCTATATATACCGTCATACCGACCCCTAAAGGAATGGTTACAGCGAAAAAAGAACATGCCATTAAAGTTGGATGCAGGGACCGAGCTTTGTTTTGGGGATACATCCGCTAGTGCAAACCCTTCTAGGAATTGATTGAATGATAATGCCCCCAGAAAGATCTAACTTTGCACGAGTGTTTTGCTACGTCTAATGAAAGGCCAACCATGACTAAATATGACACGATTCCTAGTTGTTGAATTAGTAAAAAAAAAAAAGGGTTAAAAAACACGAGTAGTCCGTTTTTCTTTGCAAACTACCTGCCATTATTTATGAAAATGCAATAACAATGCTATAGCTTGCATAGATGAACATACTTGTTCATTTGTCTTGTGTTAGCCATCATACTTTTTTAGGCATCTAGAGTTATTAAATATTGGCTTCGTGTCCGGTTTGGGTCATTTTTTTGACCCACTTTTTAAGCTAGTGAGTTGTATATCAAGCTCTACTATATGTCCAAATTTGCTTAATCATACACACTGTAGTAGTGTAGTCTGTAGTGTTTCTTTGGCAGCAAATTAAAAGACCGATTATTAGGAAAAGTAATCACTTGTATAAAAAATCGTACATGCGAGACAACAAGATGCCAAATACGACTCTCATCATCATCATAACTAAAGCCTCGGGAATAAATAAGCGAGTACCCTTCAGAAGACTTTATGATTATGTGAATCCCACTCGAGTTAACTCGAACATCTTGAATTTGCTTCATTTGTTTACTCTCATAATACTGAGTAATATTGAGGTCAACAAGCAATGTGGTCAAAGCATGTGAACTAATCTTGTGGCTAAGATGACACTAGCAGTAACGGCCTCAGGTGGGGATAGTATTTGACAAAAACCACTAGCAGTAACGGCCTCAGGATGGTTAGAAAGTTTTTCCACAAAGACTTGGTATTCACTATCGTTTACTCTTTGCGATTGACTTGGAAAAGTAGAAGGTTTTGTTTATGCATATATACATGATAATTACCAAGAATGTATCATATGATTAATCTTGAGTATTTACTTTTAAATTTTGACAATCAAACAAGCATTAACAATGTGTCCTACTTCCTCCAAAAATCTTACTGTTCATATGCACAATTTCACTTATGTGCTTATGATGCTCATTTTTGTGTTAGCAAAAACCAGTGCTAATGATTTCAACAAATCAAGAGAAGCAAAAGCTTTGATTGCATCTAATTGGTGTGGAGGTAGAAATGCTTCTTCAGATCATTGTACCTGGCCTGGAATCATTTGCAACAAAGCAGGTAGTGTCATTTCAATATACAGTTACTGTCTAGATCTGAGAAGCCTTGACATCGCTTCGTTTCCAAACCTTGAGAAGGTTTCTATTAATAGCGGCGAGTATATTTCTATTGAAGGAAACATCCTAGAGCAGATTGGTTTGCTATCAAACTTAACATATCTTTCGCTTTCTATGAATTTTCTCACAGGTAAAATACCTGCCTTTTTTAACAATTTCACCCGTTTGAAATACCTTGATCTTAGTCAAAATAACTTTATTGGTCAAATCCCTTCATCTTTTGGTTCCATGGTTAATCTCACCAACCTGGACCTGAGCGCAAATCAACTGAATGGATCAATCCCACCTGCACTTATAACTAACTTGCATAAGCTTGAAACGTTGGACCTGAGTAATAACAATCTTGATGGTCCAATTCCCTCAAGAGCTAATTTACATGTTCCCTTCACAAGTAAATTACCTGTCTCGTTTGCCAATCTCACCCGTTTGAAATACCTTAATCTTAGTCAAAATAACTTTATTGGTCAAATTCCTTCATCGTTTGGTTCCATGGTTAATCTTACCAACCTGGACCTGAGCGCAAATCAACTGAATGGATCAATCCCACCTGCACTTATAACTAACTTGCATAGGCTTGAAACGTTGGACCTGAGTAAAAACAATCTTGATGGTCCAATTCCCTCAAGAGCTAATTCACATGTTCCCTTCACAAGTTTAAGATACCTCAATCTTTCTCATAATAGTTTCAATGTTTTTATTCCATCTCAGCTAGTGAGGTTGAGAAATTTGGCTACGGTGGATTTTAGTCAAAACCAGTTAATGGGTTCGATCCCATCATATCTTGATTCCATGGCCAATCTCACCAACCTGGCCTATCTTTCATTTCGTGGGAATCTAATTACAGGTAAGTTACCAGTTTGGATAACCAATCTCACACAATTAGTCAACCTTGATCTTAGTCGAAACAACTTTACGGATCTCATCCCGCCATCTTTTGGATCCATGGTCAATCTCAAAGTTCTCGACTTGAGTGACAACAATCTTGATGGTCCAATTCCGTCAAGTTTTGGCAACCTACACCAACTGCAACTTTTAAACCTTGCCATGAATTCTATCAGTGGCCCCATTCCACTGAATATAGCGAATTTGATGAACTTAGGACATTTAGACTTGTTGGTCCCATCCGGATCATATTTGTATCGAATCAAACATGTCTATGAACAAACACACTACGCACAAACTCACACTTTGTATATAATGAAATCTGTTTACTTTTACAATACAATGTTCGACCTATATATACTAAACGAACCATCGTGACTTTTCCCAAGAGTCACAACTTTCCATAAATAACTAACTATAACCGTCCATAACCGCTTTTCGGTTATTAACTTTATTCTTGACACACTAGGACCCTAAACTTATAAACTTTACATACTCGACTCTAAATACATAAATAACTAATTACATAACGACCCCTAAACTTTAACTTCACATGGATTAATGAATTAACATCCAATACTCCCCCTTAATTTATTAATCCATGCCTTCAACATCTTCATATCTTCAAACTCGATCATCTCTATCTTTGAACATGTTGTAGCAGGTCTTCTCGTTTTAGTCTTCAAATACAATCTTTGATGACTTCATATCATCTTTTCTATAGAACCAATTTTTCAAATACTTTTGATACTATTTGCTACTGCATTCTTCTTCCTAGTCGCTTGTTATGATTACCAAATCATCTTTTCCATATGTCCCACTTTCAGCGTTTGGGTCTTTCTTGCAATTGGTTTATTTCTCAATACTTGTACTCCTGCATGATCCATCATCTTTCACTGTTGTCTCGTTTCTCTCTGCAGTCCACTTTTGGTAGCCCTTTCATTCTGTCTAGCCCCATCACTATTCTTGATCTTGCTTTCTTCTTTGTACACAATGTCTAGTATTCCCAGATACTCTTCATACGCTTCTCTGAACTTAACCCAGTCAAGTTCATTAAAACCAAAACTGCATGCCACTTCGACCCATCTACTTTCTTCTCTGATGTTGAAACGCAACTAGTAAGTTTTCTTTTCTTCTTTTGGTTCTCTTTGTCTCATCTCCAAACTTGATTCCTTGATCAAATTTCCTTTTTTTTTTCTCTCTGAATTAACTGATCCTCTGATCAGTTTCTTTCTCTTTAATCTGTTTTCTTCAATTCTGACACCAATATAGAATCGTTGTTGCTGATGTCCCCTTCAATTCTGACTTTCATTCTAACTTTCTCTGCATTTGTTTCTCAAATGCTACTTCTCTTTCTCTGAATCGGTTCTCTAACCGATGTCTTCTCTTTTCTGTTAATCGATTTTTTCTAATCGATTTCCACTCTCTTCTCTTTGTCTAATCTTTCTCTCTTTTAATTAACCGGTATGCCCACGGTTTCTTCTTCTCTTGATTGATTCCCTGAATCAATCGGTCTCTCTGGATCTTTTACAACAGCACTATCAACCACTCTTTGGATCTTTTACGTTAGTACTATCAACCACTTCTTTCTCTTCTCTGAAACGATTCCCTGAATCGTTGGTCAACTTGATACTCCTGATCAAATTGTTCTTCTCTCTGGTGTTTCCTTTTTTGTTTCTTGCAATCTGCAAAACGTACTCTTCTTGAATCGTTGCACTCCTATGATCGCCTTGGTGAAACACAAACTGAACACCGGGTTTGATTCGAACTTCTGACGCTCTGATACCACTGTTGGTCCCATTCGGATCATATTTGTATCGAATCAAACATGTCTATGAACAAACACACTACGCACAAACTCACACTTTGTATATAATGAAATCTGTTTACTTTTACAATACAATGTTCGACCTATATATACTAAACGAACCATCGTGACTTTTCCCAAGAGTCACAACTTTCCATAAATAACTAACTATAACCGTCCATAACCGCTTTTCGGTTATTAACTTTATTCTTGACACACTAGGACCCTAAACTTATAAACTTTACATACTCGACTCTAAATACATAAATAACTAATTACATAACGACCCCTAAACTTTAAATTCACATGGATTAATGAATTAACATCCAATAAGACCTTCATCATAATCGTCTTGTGGGAGCTATTCATCCTGAATTTCGGAAGCTCTCACATCTGTTTTACCTTGATTTATCATCAAATTAGTTGTCAGGTAACGTGTCGTTCGGTAATCCCTGTTCTCTTTTATATCTAAACCTTTCTCGGAATCTGATGACGGGCGCTATCACAAGTGTGCGTCGTTGCAGAGACATAGAATACTTGGACATTAGTGGTAATCATTTGGTGGGAGAAGCACTTAATTATTACGACTTCCCAAAAATATTGTTTTTAGATCAGTCTCAGAATCTGACAAGTGGACTATCAGAAACCAATGAACGTAAGCGAAGAAAACAGCACGTACCCCCTTTGACCGTTTTTCTTCCCATTATCATTGGACTTTGCTGCTTAGTGGTTGCGTATTTCTTTTACAGTCGTAAAAAGACTACCACAAAGAAAATACAGCCTGAAATCACAAAACATGGAGATGTGTGCACGATAATGAATTATGATGGAACAATTGCATATGAAGACTTCATCAAAGCTACAGAGGATTTTGACCTCAAATACTGCATTGGAACCGGTGGCTATGGTAGTGTTTATGAAGCAAAACTGCCAAGCGGTCAAACATTTGCTTTGAAAAAACTTCATCGGTATGAAGCTAAGCAACCAACATTTGACCAGAGCTTCAAGAATGAAGTCCAAGTGTTAACCAGCCTAAGACACAAAAGCATTGTGAAACTTTTCGGCTTTTGTTTGCATAACAAATGCAACTTCCTTGTATATGAATACATGGAAAAAGGGAGCCTCTTTTGTGCATTGAGTGACGATGAATTGGCTGTTGAAGTGGATTGGATGAAAGGGTGAACATAATCAAAGATGTAGCCCATGCTTTAGCTTACATGCATAACGATTGCAATCCGCCTATCGTTCATTGAGACATATCAAGCAACAACATTCTTCTAAACTCGGAAATGGAAGGATTTGTTGCTGACTTTGGAGCAGCCAGATTGCTTGACCCCGATTCATCCAACCAAACAGTCATCGCAGGAACTTTGGGATACATTTCTCCAGGTAGTTACTTCTACTCACGCTTACGCTTCTTAAGTTTAATTACGTCTAGCTAGTAGCAGCTAAACTTTGCTAACATTCTTTTTTGTATGTGATCATTTAGAACTAGCATATAGCATGATTGTGAACGAAAAATGTGACGTGTATAGCTTTGGAGTGGTGGCACTTGAAACAATTGGAGGGAGACATCCTGGAGAGCTTCTTTCATACTTCAACTCTTCTACCGGTCATGGTACAATGTTGGAAAATATATTGGACCAGCGTCTCTCTTACCCAACAGAAAGGCTAATTGAAAAGGAAATTTTGCGTGTTTGTCATGTGGTATTGGCATGCATTCTCACAGATCCAAAGGCTCGGCCAACCATGAGAAACGTTTCACAGGAATTATCACGTTGAAGATATCATGATTCTGTTCAGCCTATCTCACAGGAATTATAGAACACGCTTAGAATGTTTATCTCCTTTCATATTCATCATAAGTGTACGTCCCAACTACATGTTTGTATATGATACATAAATAAAGTTATGGAAATTGTTATAATGCTTTTGCTGTATAATGCTAATTTGAGATACACAAAGTATTAAGGGTGCGTTTGTTTTAAGGGATTGTGTTGGGTTTTGGGCTTAAAAAGACAAATCAGTCGTTTGGTCACCAAATTTGGATTAAGAATTTGCTATCAATCAAATATATAGGCACTGTATCAAAAGGAGGGACGGGTGGCTGGTATTTGATAAAGTTGTTGGTCCCTTTTTATTTATTCTCTCTATCTCACTCATCATTTATACTTCTTACTCATCTTTTTATATATTTTTTAATTATTTATATTTTTTTTTATGGGAATATGATGCCTGCAGTAGGAAGCAGGCAATTACCTACTTTTTTTTATAAAAAAAGACACCACTTCTATAAACATGTCAATTACACCCCTTCTCTTGCTTCACCCTCTACACCTTATAACCCAATGTAACATCATTTTTCACATATCTTCACCACATCCATCATTTTATGGCGCCAAAATTTCTCGCCAAAAAAAGTTGTCACTAAAATCATGTCAAACTCCATGAGTTTTTCACGGACCGATCCAAATCACAAAGAGCAAATCATATCAGGTTTGATTATACTATTCAAAATGTTCTTCATTGTTGTTTCTCAAAAAAATTGTTAAGAAAATTATGTCCAGTGGATATGGTCCAGTGAAACCAGATGAAGAAATAATTAAATTGATCTTAGTGTTGGTGTTACTCATTTTTATACTTCTGATGTTTATGGTCCTGTTCATGGGCAAGGTGCGAATTTTTGTTGGTTTTTTTTAGTGTGCTTTTTAGTGATTAGAGTGGTGTCAGTAAGTTTGAGTTGCTAAAATTAATTAGTGATGACGTGTTTTTATGAAATGTGTTTGATATGCATAAAAATGTTTTGAGCGAATTGCCTAACAAGTGTTTGATAAAATGTCTCTTCAAGTAGTAAGACGTTGTTGTTAAAAAAAGTAGTAAGACATCATATGTACTTATTCTCTTTGATATATTTTTGAAGTAGCTTATTTGTGTAAGGATTATTGCTTTCATTCATAAGATGAACATAATTTTAGTTGTCTAACTTTTCTTAGTTTTTGTTCTAAATAGATGAAAATAGTGATGAATTTGAACATACGTTAATCGATGATATCGACAACAGTGGTTATCTCATACAAGAAGAAGTAACAGATCTTACACATATTTACAACACATCTTTAAGGTATACTATACTAGGAAGAACCTTTGCCACTTCTGATGATGCATATGATTTTTACAACAAATATGGTCTATCCAAAGGTTTTGGTATTCGAAAGCATGAACTTAAAAGGTGCAAGGACACAAACAAAGTTTATCGACGAATATTTTCATGTAACAAGGAAGGTTTTAAGGATATGAATGATAAGAGACAGTTACGCGATAATGTTAAACGTCGTTGTATTACGCTAACCGGTTGTAAGGCCCTAATGCAAGTAACATTATCAAGTGAAGGTGAGTGGGTTGTAGACAAGTTTAGCGATGAACACAATCATCCTTTTGATTCTCCATCAAAAGTAATCAAGCAAAGGTCCCATAGCATCTTTCATCGTTCCAACGAATGCAAAGATGTTGTAACATTATTGTCAAAAGCAGGGATGAAACCTTCTGAAATCACTAAAATAGTTAATGCCTTTAGAGGTGGTGAAGAGGATCAACTCACTCGAGTTCAATGTTCCACTATTGTTAGTGAAGAGAGAAAATGTAACTTAGGCAAAGAATGTCATGGAATTATCATGCATTTTAAAGAAAAGGCTGAGGTGGATAAAGATTTTTACTTTGCAATGGACATAAATGAAGATGGTGTATTACAAAATGTGTTTTGGGCAGATGGGATATCAAGAACATCGTATTGCCAATTCGGTGACGTTGTTGTTTTTGATGTAACTTATAGGACAAATAATTTTAGTTTTCCATTTGCATCATTTGTTCGAGTGAACCACCATGGCCAGTCTATTCTACTAGGAGCCGTGTTGTTGGAAAATGAGACCGAAAAAAACGTTTACATGGTTATTTGAGCAGTTTCTAAAATGTATGCATGAGTGCCCGCCTGTAGCTCTCATTACAGACCAAGATTTGGCAATGGGTAAAGCAATTTCAAAAGTCATTCCAAACACAAAACATCGGTATTGTGCATGGCATATTCAAAGGCATGTTTTAGAGCATCTTCAACCTTTTCGATCTAGATATGATGATTTCGAAGATACATACAATCAGTGGGTTAAAAGCCAATATGTTGAAGAATTTGAATCGGGATGGGAGAAGTTGAAGGAGAAATATCACGTGGAAGATGATAGTTGGTTGGGAAACATGTTCAAGTTGCGTCATCATTGGGTAAAAGCATATCTCAAGGATACATTTTTTGCCAGCATGACAACGAGTAGAAGGAGTGAAAGTATACATTCGTTTTTTGATGGTTTTGTCAACGCTAAGACCATGGTAAATGAGTTTGTAGTCCAGTATGACAAAGCTGTGAGTTCTCGAAGAAGTGCAGAAAAAGGCCAAGATTTTAGAACTTTGAATTCAAAGCCCACATTACACAGTAATCATCCGATTGAAGAAATGGCGGCAACATGTTATACGTGAAATATTTATGATATATTTAAGAAAGAGTGGAAGGCTAGTTTTGATTGTGGTCATCAAATATTAAGCACAAATGGTGTTAAGGTTATATACCGTGTCGGGTTTTTGAAAGGTAATAAGGAAAATTGGAAAACCGTTGAATACAATGTTACTTCGGATATTTTTGTTAGTTGTTCGTGTGCGAGGTTTGAGACTTCTGGAATCTTGTGCAAACATATTCTCTACATCATGAGACGAGAGTCTTTAACAACCTTTCCAGACCATTACATAATACCAAGGTGGACTATGAAGGCAACATATAAGGTGGGAGGTATTGAAACTCAACGGCGAGATAAAAATGATATGGCTACAAAAGAAGTTACTTTATTAACTATATGGTCCATTCGAGCAAAATTCAACAAAATACTACAAGATGGACGAGATTCATTCGATGAAATTAATAAAATTGATGTGATTCTTAATGGTCTTTTGGAAGAACAAAGTAGAAGAAAGAAGACTACAGTCGAGTTAAACAATAATATTGATGATGATATACCATCTACGCAACAAGAGAATATGTCACAACAACGCCTTTCAAAAAAAAAGGAACGTGTCACAACCTCTATTAGTTTCTGATCCCCTAGTTCGGGTGAAGACAAAAGGTCACCCAAAAGCTGCAATAAGAGTAAAGCCTAGTTTCGAGGTCTCTTCGGACATGAAAAAAAAATTCTTGTGGTGATTTTGGAAAAAAAGGTCATAACAGGACTACATGTCCAAAGAAAAAGGTTTGTTTATGCTTCATACTCAACATTGTGTCTTTTAGGTTTTGATTCTCATTTTTATTGTTTTACTATTTCAGAAGGATGATGCAGAAAAAAGAGCGATCGAACGAGGTGAAGCTGATAATTAAGTGAAGCGTATTTCAAGTAGGTTACTGTGCAAAACGAGTCTTTGGGGTCTGATGCGTTCCGTTGTTGGGGTTGCTGGTTTTTGCTCCTTTTATATGATATGTTGGTTCTTTTGTATATTTTGATGTTCGTTCTAGGCAAATTGGTGTTTAGACATTATCTCCTGTTATCTTTCTTTCTAATAAAGTAGTTATGAGTTGCTGGTTTTGATGGTGCGGTTCTGCAATTTTAAGGTTTTGAATTTGTGGTCTGCATTTCTGTCCTACTGTGCGGTTCTGAGCTGCATTTGAGGCTTAATTAGTTGTTTTGTATGATCTGATATTGAACTGCTTATCTTTTTATTTGTGGGTCAAATGAGCTGTTTTGAGCAAGTGGCCTGAAATTACTATATAGATTTGCTTTTGTTGAGTTTATCAGTGATTGATAGTGTGTTTTTGGGATTGGGTATGAACAGGGTAATACGAGTATATTGATGCTATGAGTACATTAATTTTTTGTCAGGTCGGTTCAGCGCCAGATCTCGTAGAGCAAATTCATAGAACAACTGCAAGATTACTTCTTCATATTAGCGGGTAAGACACAACATATGAACTGATTGGATGCATTATTTCTTGTTGACAAGATAAACTACAATATCCAATCATTTGATATTTAACCAGGATCACTTGGTAGGTATGCTGATCGAATTGCCAATGCTAAATGAGAAGTTAAAGAGCTTGGGATGGAACATAACGGGTAATTATGTTTTACACCAATATCTTTGGATGTAACAATTCTTATATCTTTACTTATACGAGTTGGTTAAAGATTTTGCATAATGATGAATTCACCATTTATGGCTAATATGATTACACTGATGTTACATTACCCCTTAAAATCAGCATGCTATTTACTGAATAATAATCACACTGATGTACGCTCTTTGTAAATTAACAAACTATTCTACAAGTGGGCTAAATAGTCATATTCGACAGGTATGTTGATATATTGTTGCGAGAATTTAAGCACTACAAGACGAGGCTTGCTCATGGAGGCATCCGGAAGGAGGTGAAGTCCAACACCTTGTTTTATTTCTCTGTAATGACTTATGTTCATTCGAATCAAAGATAAAAGACACTAGGAGCTGAGAAGAATACTAACATCTATTATAAACTATATGTGTAAACTCGGGTTCAAGATACACTAATAAGGTATGGACTTGAAAATCTTTCTGAAACCGTTGTTGAAGGCCTATCAAGAGTGAAGAGGTGTACTGATGAGGGTCGGGCTCTAATGTCATTAGATTTTCAGGTTTCCCATGAATTGCAACTACATAGATTATGTTGTTTGCCACATGCTAAGTGTTGGAGGTGGCAAAATGGGCGGGTTGGGTAACGGGTCAAATTGGATATTTTTTACATGGGTTGTGACGGAATGAGGGTGGTTGTGACTTATGAAACAGGGTATGAACAGGGTAATACGAGTATATTGATGCTATGGTTGAAGAGGAGCGTTTGATATTCTACAATGGGCCAAGCTTCAGAGTTTCTTGAAGAAATCGAGAATCCTTATTATTATTTTAATATTCTGTGTATATTATTCACTTTAGATCAAATGTTGAAAAGGGGTGACCAACTTTTTATAATCATACGTATTATGTTCATTGCGGTATTTGGTGTACTACTTATATATAGACTAGATGCACCTTTTTTCATTTGGGTTCATTATGTGGAATCATTAATACACCAAAATGAACCACCACTTCATGTCAAACCTAGTTTCTGGCTTGATTTCGAGTATGGGTCTTTTGGTTTTGAAGTTTATAATCAGTTGTTTCTATGGCTGTAAAGTGCTAATTTTTCATCGGGTTAATTAGATGCTTTAATGGGCGTATCAGTCCTTAAATGAAGCCACTTTGTTACTATGAATAATGAAATTAGGGAAATTTGGGGGTGTTTGGGGTTTGATTTAGTTTCGACTACTTATAAAGTTAAAAAGTACCAACTTGTTTATTCTTTGAAATAAGCTGATAAATAGCTTTATCCCACTTAAAACATCTTATTTGCTGAATACATAAGCAGATAAATAGTGAAATAAGCTATCCCAAACACCCTTTTTAGTTATCCGACTCTAAATATCGATACAAGAAGAATTGCTATTCATTATCCAAACATAAATAAGCAAATAATACAAACCTCAAGTCATGATGATACAAGTTTACACTTAACAAACTGAATAAAAAAGTGAGACCCGATATTCTATCAGAACAACCACAACCACGCTGGACTAATGTGGTGCATGTATGCTTACAATTACAAGTTGACAGCATTCAAAATGAACAAAATTGTTGTATTAAACATCATCTTAGCGCTTGTGCTATGAATCCATAGTGCTCATGAACCCACCTGTAAATCCAGCTCCATTGCACTGACTACAAAGAATCTCCTTTTTATCCCTGCATATCATACACATAACACTTATTTAGATAACATCACTTGTTGCACCTGTATTCACACTTTTATGGCCGAAAAAGTTCAAGTCCGTTCAATATTTTTTTAGTAAGGCATCAAGATAACGTGCCAATTCTCCTTTTGTGACACCAAACTCCTTAAGCCTGCGAACCTGAATCAAATTTTATGTCAAAATACAAGAACCATAATTCAATAGCACCAACAGTTTTTTCTCTGATCAAGGGAAAACTTATTTACCTCTTGTATGGCCACTTTAATTGCACCTTGCCAACTCTTGGGTTCAGCCGTCACTGTGAGAGTAGTAACAGTGCATCCTTCTCTTCCCGAGTCACTGTGAGAGTAGATAAATGGAACCACCATGGATACTAATGAGAGCAAGGAAATAATATATAAAGCTCACCGTCCACGTCCCATGATAAATCTCAGTCCTTCCAAAACAAACAATAACGCAGCAACCAAGACACCCTTTAATCTGATCACTCAAAATCGCAGCAGTAGTATTCGCCAACTAGCAGCACTTCAAGAAGCAGTATAAACTAGAACGAGCAGCATTATCCTAGACCACGAGCAGTAGTAATTTGAAGCTAGCAGCAGAAACAAAGAACTCGAGCAGTAGAAGTCAGGAAGTTTACATTTCTATACCTTGGCCAATAAGCAAGTATACACTGGTAACAAGGAATGCAGAGTTGATAAACTATCTTTGTACAGTCTTTTTATTGCACCTCTAAAGAAATTGTAAATTTGTGCTTTCGTCTATATAAACAGCGATGGTTACGATGGTTACAGACTCTTTACTTTTCAGAATGTACAAAAATATATTTCATTCTAACGCTAAATTTGACTTTTAGTCCATTTGACATTCTAGCAATATGTTTACCCCCCCCCCTCTCCCCTCGTTCATTAGTAAGTACACGAGTCTAAATTACCACATCAGCTTCAAAAAGTTTATTATTGTTTCTCATTCATATAGCCAGCAATCTCTGACATTTTTTCTATCAATCCGTGCAGCTACAAGATGGTCTTGGAGATTATCACAGCACATGCTGCTTTGTTAGCCTTGTAAGAAGGGGGGACTCAACCGTTTTGAAGGCATACACTTTTACCATTTGACGTGGTTGTCACCCTCATTTTCAAATGCAGCAAATGTTAATCTGATGATAGAGTTTCTTACTGTGAAGGAAAGTCCAAGATTGTTGGCAGATTGAACCCTGAATTTGCTGTAACTGTTTATAGACGCGTTATCATCTATTTGAATCTCATCCATTTTTGGATTGCAATCGATTTCTTGTTCTCTTTTTGTTCTATGTCGTTACGAGTCATTCTTGAAAGCATATTTGGTCAGCTATACTAGCAGTATGGACCATGTGCAGGTTGGGACTAATGCTTTGAATATTGGTTAATTCTCAAAAAAAAGTTTAAGTCGGTATCATAATGCGAATTTGCCAAGGTTAAAATATTAAAAAAAATCTTATGTCCCAATCTTTTCTTTGATCAACTTAGTATATAAAAGAGTTGCCATTCTTTTCTGATCGATATTTTTGACTTTGGAATTACATTTGAATCGCTAATAACTTGACTTCTTTTAGTTTGAATTTGCGTAGTTGTTATCATGACCATATTAAAGTACTACTACTATGTAGCAGCCTTGATTCTCCAGATGAAATGAGCTGAGGTGAGCTGAGAATTGGTCTGTATTATGAAAGTCTAACAACTATTTATTTATGTTGAACAAAAGTATTTCAAACTAATTACATGTAATACTATACTACTATAATAGTTGTTACCAGTGGATAGTCATTCATACGAAGTACTAATATAGCAATAGATGACTAGTTATTCATGCTATATTAGTACTTCGTATTAGCAATAGATGGTAACAAATAACAAGGATCATAGTTTTCATATGCTTATAGAGCCTTAACTACAATAAATTCATATGATGTCTTACTACTTTTTTTTAACAACAATGTCTTACTACTTGAAGAGACATTTTATCAAACACTTGTTAGGCAATTCGCTCAAAATATTTTTATGCATATCAAACACATTTCATAAAAACACATGTCATCTCTAACTAATTTTAGCTACTCAAACTTACTGACACCACTCTTATCACTAGAAAGCACACTAAAAAAAACCAACAAAAATTCTCACCTTGCCCATGAACACGACCATAAACATCAGAAGTATAAAAATGAGTAACACCAACACTAAGATCAATTTAATTATTTCTTCATCTGGTTTTACTGGACCATATGTCCATATCCACCGGACATAATTTTCGTAAAAAAAAAATTTGAGAAAAATAACGAATTCAACAATGAAGAACATTTTGAATAGTATAATCAAACCTGATATAATTTGCTCTTCGTGATTTGGATCGGTCCTTAAAAAACTCATCGAGTTTGACATTATTTTAGTGGCAACTTTTTTTGGCGGGAGATTTTGGCTCTGGATGTGGTGAAGATCTGTGAAAAATGATGTTACATTGGGTTACAAGGTGTAGAGGGTGAGAGAAGGAGTGTAATTGATATGTTTATAGAAGTGGTGCCCCTTTTTTATAAAAAAAAAGCAGGCAAGTGCCTGCAGTAGGAAGCAGGCATCATATTCCCTTTATATATATATATATATATATATATATATATATATATATATATATAGGGGAGCTTTATTTTCAGAACCCTGTTAAGTGCGGGAACTGCGAGAACTCCAATTTTGCATTAGAAAACATGCATGTTCATATAAAACATGTATATTTTCTTACATACACCTTAATACGCAAGTATGTGTATTAAGGTGTATGTAAGAAAATATACATGTTTTATATGAACATGCATGTTTTCTAATGCAACATTGGAGTTCTCGCAGTTCCCGCACTTAACAAGGTTCTGAAAATAAAAACCATTTTGCATTGATCTGTTGCACTTAACAGGTTTTATATGAACATGTGTGTTACTCAAGTATGTGTATTAAGGTGTATGTAAGAAAACATACATGTTTTATATGAACATGCATGTTTTCTAATGCAAAATTGGAGTTCTCGCAGTTCCCGCACTTAACAGGGTTCTCAAAATAAAGATACACTATATATATATATATATATATATATATATATATATATATATATATATATAGTGAGACTTTCTTGCGAGAACCATTTTATCTGCGAGAACTGAGAGAACCACCAAAAACATACATGCACGCCTTCAATAATTGTATTTTTGCACATATGTTCTAAAAACAACATATATGTTTTTTAAAAAACATAATTGTTCTAAAGAATTTGATAAGAAATTGGAAATACAACATTTTTCTTTGAAGGTGTGCATGTATGTTCTTATAAGGCGTGCAACGACAATATTGCGGCCTTGTGTAAGGTTTTTGTGAAAAAAGAGGATGAGTTCATGATGATATTGAAGAACATAGGTGGATACTTACGATTATTGATGATTTGCATGTATTTTTATTTTATTTTAAAAGGCGTGCATGTATGTTTTTTGTGGTTCTCTCAGTTCTCGCAGATAAAATGATTCTCGTAAGAAAGTCCCCCTATATATATATATATATATATATATATATATATATATATATATTATCATATATCAAATCCAAATCCAAATCATAATCCAAATCGAAATCCAAAATGCACCGACAAACCAAACGGGTACTGCTTAATAGATACTTAACTACACTATCTCATTTTCGGATTATGTAGCCTATGCCAAAGTAGTACAACAATGAACTCTTTGAATGGCTTGCTAAAGCACGCGGACATATTCCTTAGTGGTTTCCAAACGGACACCACATACTCACACTCGATCCATGTCATCAAAGGGAATCACCTAGTGTGATATGGTCTTAATAACATACAATGATAACCCATTTAATGCTTGGACCTCGGTACAGGCCTTCTACGATTTCCAATGCTGAGAAGACGTAAAATCCTGATTTCTTTTAACTAAACCGGCCCATAGGGGTCGAAACGGGTGAGCTTTGTATTCAGGGTCCGTATGACAACCATTAGCCGCCTTGAAGCAAACCATTGTTGCCCCTGAAAATAACTCTTCTCTTTATGACCCAAATCAAGAGTTATAGATTTTTGGAAACCTCAAGAAACATACTAGATTTTTGGATATAATATGTTGCAAGACAAAACTATTTGGAAAATAAAAACTCGTCAAGAAAATATCTTCAATACTATGTATAAATTAAATACCTAGCTTACTTGTGTAGAAGGTTTAGAAGTATGATTTTTGAATTGAGGTACAAAGGTTAAAAGGAAGTAATATTTTTTCTTTACAACAGGACACAAAAGTCTGAAAAACAAACGACCGCGTTTTAAAAAAAAAGGTTTTTTATTTTTAACGTTGAGTGGGATATTTCCACCTAAGTTCAAATAAGTTGTTCGACGACAACAAAAATGACAAAACTTATTATTTAAAAGATGGTATTTTTAGGGATTTGAATTTTATTCATCTAATTTAATCCGCTAACACACTGGTTGAGTAGTTGGTCTAATGAATCCAAAATCTTTCTATAAATATTTGAAAATACGCATGCTTACATCATAAATACCGTATAATTTTTTCGATTGTATTCCAATTGATTGACACATAAGCCAAATTGAATTTTTGCTGACCTCAGCCAATTGTCTTTTTAATAGATAGATAAAAATATACTATTTTTGATGCAATGACAACTCCTGCTAATTTTTAATAGTGTTGTTTATACATTATAGTGCGTAGAAAAATATCTTTATTTTCTGCTAGCGTCCGCCCGATGGGCGGCTAGCTTTTACAACACCTTAGATGTGAATGATCACTTTTTAGGAAGGCCGGATCATCACTTGCCTCATGCCCGTGTTCACAATATTTTACATGCTCTTAAGGGCGTCATTCGAAACACCGACTCTCACCATCCTCACAAAAAAAAATATGCTGCAAAAGCAAGCCACAACAATCAATAAATAACCATAGCGGTTAAAAGATATATGTATAACAACACTTTAAGAAATACAGTCTGAAATCCCAATAACAAAGTAGGGTTGGATCAGTTGGAATACCCCTTGCCTCTCAACCGAGAGGTCAACGGTTCGATCCTCACTCCCTATAAAAGGCCAAGGGTCCTTTTCTACCTTTGGTAGAACCGGAAGCAACCTCTCTACCTTAGGTAGGGGTAAGGTTGTCTACGTCTCAACCTCCCCCATACACCGTCTTCGACGGTATTGGGACCCATAACCCGTGGAAGACGGTATTGGGAGTTACTTTACTTTTTTTTTTTAGTCTAAAAGCCCAATCACCCCCTAAATAGCGGTGGTATTTGGCCATAATCTCGGCATACATGTACATGTTACAAATTAAACTAACTAACCAATACATAAAACTCAAAATAGTGACGCCCTAGTAGGCTTAGTGACAAATAACTAAACTAACTAACTAATAAATAAATAAATAAATAAAAACTCCAAATAGTTACATATTATTACTATCCTAAATGGCTGGACATGGTGCCTCCAAAACCGAAGATTATGCCTTTCGACTTATAAATATATAAGTAACTTGTGTATAAGTTTGCTACAGAGGGGGTGTTTGGCATGAACAAAAATCGCACACAAATAGATCAATTAAACCTCTAATATATTTATCAGAAGTATTATTTTGAAACTAAAACGTTTCATAGCTATTTTGCTTTTTTCTTTTCCGATTTTATGCATCTTTATTGTTTATATAAAATAACTTGAAACTGAAGAATGAAAAAAACCAAGCTTGCTTATCTTAAGATTGAACCTCCTACTTTTGGTTAAATTAACCAACATTTTACCATTTTGCGATACAAACAATATTGTTATGAGTTAGGTCTTTATAGGTTTATTGTTAGAATAACTATGTATTATCCCTAAAGAGGCAGCACACCAAAACATAAAACTAAGGCAAAGACGTCATTGCTCTAAAAAGCACACAGATGATAGAATTCAATAAATACAGTAACGAAAGTCTTTACAGCGTAATAAATTGGTCGAAAGCAGCGCCTCAGACTCACTGGCTGCTGAAATGGTAGCTAGGAGGTACAGTGGCTGCTGTTAGAAAATTTAGTGCACTTGAGGGATTAATTCATACCTGGTAATGAGTTTGGAGGTACGGAGTGTACACCCATTTGGTCAATGAATACCCTGACTCAATTATGTGGTTTGTGTTCCTGCTGCTTGTATTATGATAATGCTGCTGATGTAGGTGATTCTGCTGGTAGTGTTATCATAATGTTGCTGGTGCAAGAATGATTCTGCTGCTAGTGTTATTGATACTGCTGCTAGTATCATAATACCGCTGCTAAGCTGTTAGGCAATAGATTCTGCTTCTTGTACTATTCATTGTGCTGCTAGGCAAAAGATTCTACTGCTGGTAAGCTTGTTACTGCAGTTAAGCTTATTACTGCTGGTGAGCTTGTTCCTGCTGGTAGTGTAATCTTGTTCCTGCTGGTAGTGTAAGCTCGTTCCTGCTGGTAAGCTTATTCCTGCTGGTAAGCTGATAACCACTGATCCCTACTATTATGGAAACTATTATGGATAATTAATGGGCCGTTAATTATACATAATTCCATGGGCTAGGGTTTGAGTAAACTCTATTATAAATAGAGGTCGCATCATAACTGCATGGATATACAGAACACAAACCCTAAACACTTGAATACGTTTGGTTCTAGATTTGTGCCTAAAACAAGAACATCACTTGGTCTTATCCCATAGAGATATTCGTGTAACCCAGGCATAGGGTCGAATAGTTTCTATTGGAAAGTGATAACACGATTTCAAGTGAATATCCGGTACCTTGTTTATTGATTATCTTCACCCTGATCTGGGAAAACACTAGCAACCAGAAACCAACAATCAATAGAAACTATTCCTGTGATAATCAATGGCTGCTGCAATGAGGCATATGGCGGCTAACTTTTCAAAGCTTGAAAAGTTTGAAGGTTTCGACTTCAGGAGATGGCAAAAGAAGATGCACTTCTTGTTATCTAGTATGCATGTGGTGTATGTTCTGACCACTCCCATTCCTGAAGATCATGGGGATGATGCTACCATGGAACAGATGAGGAGCAGAAGCAAATGGGAGAATGATGACTATGTGTGCAGAGGATTAATTCTCAATGGTATGTCTGATTCTCTATTTGATCTTTATCAAAATGTTGAATCTTCTCAAGAACTGTGGGATTCTCTGGAAGCCAAATATATGGCTGAGGATGCATCAAGTAAGAAGTTCCTTGTAAGTAATTTTAACAATTACAAAATGGTCGATTCTAGACCTGTCATGGAACAATACAATGAACTTCTTAGTATACTTGGTCGGTTCACACAACACAAGATGAACATGGATGAGGCTATTTCAGTCTCTTGTATCATCGATAAACTACCTCCTTCTTGGAAAGATTTCAAGCATATGCTAAAGCATAAGAAGGAGGAGTTAACTCTTGTTGAGTTCGGCAGTCATTTGCGCATTGAGGAATCACTCAAAGCACATGAAAGTGACAAGCCAAAGAGCAGCAATGCTGCTGGTCCATCAGTTGTCAATTTGGTGGAGCATAACAACTCCTCCTGGAACAATGACAACAAGGGCAGACGTAAGCATCAGGATAACACCAAAACTGATCCTAACAAGAAGTCAAAAGCTACTTGTTGGAAGTGTGGTAAAACTGGACACTTCAGGAAGGATTGTAAAGGTGTTAAGATTGGCAATAAAGACAATGGATCAGGCACAAGTGGTTCTGGGAATGGTAATTCCAATTCCCTGAAAGGTCAGAATATATTTAATAAGTCTTTTAAGATTTATTATGTTGCATATATATCTGATGTGTACTTTGTGCAGGATGATGATGTTGCATGGTGGGTTAACTCTGGAGCAACAATTCATGTGTGTAAAGATAGAAGCTGGTTCAAGACCTACGAGTCAATGAATGATGGTTCTATTCTTCATATGGGAAATGAGTCAACAGCCCTAGTGCATGGAAAAGGATGTGTTGATTTGAAGTTTAGTTCTAGAAAGATTGTTTCTTTGTTTAATGTTTTACATGTTCCTGATATTAGGAAAAACTTGGTTTCTAGTAGTGTTTTGAATAATTGTGGTTATAAACAAGTAATTGAATCTGATAAGTATGTTTTATCTAAACATGGTGTATTCATTGGTTTTGGTTATTTATGTAATCAAATGTTTAGACTTAATATTGTTCATGATATGGTTGATTCTGCTTTCATGTCGTCATCTAGATTAAATGATTCAACCCTTTGGCATGCTAGACTTGGCCATGTACACTTTAAAAGAATGCAAGATATGTCTAATGATGGGTTAATCCCAGCATTTGACATGGACACTGAAAAGTGTAAAACTTGTATGATGAACAAGATAACTAAGAAACCATTTCAAAGTGTAAAACGTGAAACTGTGATATTGGAACTGATTCATAGTGATTTATGTGATTTGCATGCTACTCCCACTTTGGGGAATAAGAAATACTTTGTGACTTTTATTGATGATGCTTCTAGGTATTGTTATGTATATTTATTGCATATTAAGGATGAGGCATTAGATAAATTTAAAGTATTTAAAACTGAGGTTGAATTGCAACAAGAGTCTCTAATCAAAAGATTAAGGACTGATAGGGGAGGTAAGTACATGGATACTCTGTATTTTCAGTCTGTTGGTATAATCCATGAAACGACTGCCCCTTATACTCCTCAGCAAAATGGAATTTATGAAAGGAAAAACCGAGTGCTGAAGGAGATGGTTAATTCCATGTTGTCCTATTCTGGGCTGAGTCAAGGGTTCTGGGGTGAAGCTATGTTAACAGCTTGCTATTTATTAAATAGGGTTCCCAACAAAAGGAACAAAACAACCCCTTATGAACTCTGGACTAAAAAGAAACCCAACCTGAATTATCTCAAGGTTTGGGGTTGTAGGGCAGTTGTAAGACTCCCTGATCCAAAGCTAAAAACTTTGGGTGAAAGAGGCATTGAATGCATCTTTGTTGGATATGCCGAGCATTCCAAGGCTTATAGGTTCTATGTTATTGAACCTAATGAATCTGTTTCAATTAATTCAATAATTGAATCAAGGGATGCTATATTTGATGAGAATAGATTCTCATCAGTCCCTAGACCAAGTCAGAGGATTCCTGATGGAACTAATGATGTTGGTGTATCAGAAATCTCTGATGAGGTTCCTGATGAGGTTGTGGTTCAACAACCTAAACCTGAGCTCAGAAGGAGCAATATGGTTAGGACTCCAAAATCATTTGAACCTGACTTTCAATTGTACTTAATTGAAGGAACAAGGGATGAGGTCTCTGACCAACACTCCTATTGCTTTAATGTTGAGGATGATCCCAAGACATTTGATGAAGCAATGAAGTCCCAGGATGTTGCTTTCTGAAAAGAAGCAATAAATGATGAAATGGACTCCATCATGGGCAACAACACTTGGGTGTTGGCAAATCTACCACCTGGTTGTAAGCCTCTAGGCTGCAAATGGATTTTCAAAAAGAAAATGAAGGTAGATGGAACTGTTGAAAAGTTCAATGCTAGACTAGTCATTCAAGGCTTTAAACAAAAGTCAGGAATAGACTATTTTGATACTTATGCCCCAGTGGCTCGTATCAGTACCATAAGACTACTGATTTCCTTGGCATCTATTCACAATCTGGTGATTCATTAGATGGATGTGAAGACAGCTTTCTTGAATGGTGAATTGGATGAGGAGGTTTATATGAACCAACCTCAGGGCTTTATCATGCCTGGCAATGAACACAAGGTGTGCAAACTGATTAAGTCCTTATATGGACTGAAGCAGGCACCTAAGCAATGGCATCAAAAATTTGATGAAGTGGTTTTGTCTAGTGGTTATTCACTTAACCAGTCTGACAAATGTGTATATAGCAAATTTGATGAATCTGGTAAAGGAGTCATCATTTGTCTATATGTTGATGACATGTTGATCTTTGGCACTGACCAAAATCAAGTTGACCTAACAAAGGAATTTTTGTCATCAAGGTTCTCCATGAAGGATATGGGGGAAGCTGATGTTGTCCTTGGTATTAGGATTAAACATGAAAGTAACAAGATTTCTATCTCTCAGTCTCATTACATTGAGAAGGTGTTGAGGAAATTTAATTACTTTGATTGTACTCCTGTGAGTACTCCTATGGATACAAGTGAGAAGCTCTTGCCTAATACTGGTAAGGTTGTATCTCAACTTGAGTATTCTAGGGTGATTGGCTGCTTAATGTATGCCATGACTTGTACTAGACCTGACATTGCATTTGCTGTGGGTAAACTGAGCAGGTATACTAGTAATCCTAGTGCTCATCATTGGCAAGCAATTCAGAGGGTACTGAAGTATTTGAAGAGAACTATGGATTATAGTCTCTCATATACTGGTTATCCTTCAGTATTAGAAGGATACACTGATGCAAGTTGGATCAGTAACACTGAGGATAATTCGTCTACTAGTGGCTGGGTATTCCTACTTGGTGGAGGTGCAATTTCTTGGGCATCCAAGAAGCAAACTTGCATCACCAGTTCAACCATGGAATCTGAATTTGTGGCCTTAGCTACTGCTGGTAAAGAAGCTGAATGGTTAAGAAACTTGCTTCTTGAGATTCCATTGTGGGCTAAACCTATAGCACCTATTTCTATCCGTTGTGATAGTGCTGCTAAATTGGCAAAGGCTTATAGCCAAATGTACAATGGGAAGTCTAGACACTTAGGTGTCAGGCATAGCATGATTCGTGAGCTTATCATGAATGGGGTGGTATCTATAGAGTTTGTTAGATCTCAACATAACTTAGCTGATCACTTGACGAAGGGTTTGGCTAGAGACTTGGTTTTAAAGTCTGCTAAAGGGATGGGTTTAAGTCCAACTTAGTCACTGAATGCTAAGACACCCAACTCCCTCCTGAGGAAACTTTGGAGCTGAGTTCAATGTGGAAAGCTGATCATTTAGTGGACTGGAGCACATGTTTTATTTACATCCCAAGGTTGTGCTCAGAACCTGCTGGAAAAGGAGGATGAAGTCTTCACTTCTTAATGGTTAATTTTCTTTGAAAAAGTGCTTAGCAGGAGCATGAATAAAGATGAACCACCTATGTAAATGTTGAAGTTTTGCCGCTTCAGGAAGCTTTTGGACTTTTAGCTTTTACAACATTTATGAATTGGATATGGACACATGGCTTATATAGTGTCAGGAGTATTTAAGTGTTTGAAAATGTATGTGTATTTTATCTTCAGGTATTCAAATGGGTTGAAGGGTTCAATTCTTAGAACACCCTGATTCTCGAATATTTGAACGTGTAATGTACTAAGATGAGAATTCAATCTTCAAGATATTTTCATTTATGCATATGTTTTGTTTTGTGTTTAATTTACATGCGAAGGAAGTGAACTAAATTTGGGGAGGATTGTTAGAAAATTTAGTGCACTTGAGGGATTAATTCATACCTGGTAATGGGTTTGGAGGTACGGAGTGTACACCCATTTGGTCAATGAATACCCTGACTCAATTATGTGGTTTGTGTTCCTGCTGCTTGTATTATGATAATGCTGCTGATGCAGGTGATTCTGCTGCTAGTGTTATCACAATGCTGCTGGTGCAAGAACGATTTTGCTGCTAGTGTTATTGATACTGCTGTTAGTATCATAATACTGCTGCTAAGCTGTTAGGCAATAGATTCTGCTGCTTGTACAATTCATTGTGCTGCTAGGCAAAAGATTCTACTGCTGGTAAGCTTGTTACTGCAGTTAAGCTTGTTACTGCTGGTGAGCTTGTTCCTACTGGTAGTGTAATCTTGTTCCTGCTGGTAGTGTAAGCTCGTTCCTGCTGGTAAGCTTGTTCCTGCTGGTAAGCTGATAACCACTGATCCCTACTATTATGGAAACTATTATGGATAATTAATGGGCCATTAATTATACATAATTCCATGGGCTAGGGTTTGAGTAAACTCTATTATAAATAGAGGTCGCATCATAACTGCATGGATATACAGAACACAAACCCTAAACACTTGAATACGTTTGGTTCTTGATTTGTGCCTAAAAAAAGAACATCACTTGGTCTTATCCCATAGAGATATTCGTGTAACCCAGACATAGGGTCGAATAGTTTCTATTGGAAAGCGATAACACAATTTCAAGTGAATATCCGGTACCTTGTTTATTGATTATCTTCACCCTGATCTGGGAAAACACTAGCAACCAGAAACCAACAGCTGCAAGCTCTTTGAATTCTTTATCCTATAAACCATGACATTCACTTACCAAGTCGATCAACTCTAATGATGTTGGGAAATAATTAGCATTTACAGAACTTGTAAAGCGAAAAAACTTTTAGTCAGAAGATCGAGTCTCGCTTGATCAAGTTTTGGTACAACAATTTCAAGGTCCTTAAAGTTCAAGGATGATCCATTAACTATCAAAGAGCACATAATCCTAATTAAAGATTGTAGATTCATCACCTGTGTAGAATACTTTGGAAACGTGTATTTATAGTCAGGTAAAATACCCTCCCTCGTTTAGAACAGTCACTCGGCCTAAAAAATGAACAAACAACATGAGCTTATTACAAATGCAATTACAAAGGCCATTATTTATCTAATACAAAATGGAACATAAAGTGAACTTTATTTGGTTCTTAATAGTTAATATGATAAATAGAATTAAGGTGCTCATTCTATATCCACATATGATAATGCTCTTGATTGTTTCCTTTATTATATGTTCCATTTATCTTATTGACGTTTTTTGTTGAAAGGCCACCAGTTTTTTGTTAAGTTAGTAAAGTTTACAAAAACGTGCAATGGAACGACAAAATACATGGGCATGAACGTGGTTGACGCGTCAAGTCATATTAAAATAAGGTGCTAATTTGTAGTGGCCTGTAAGTTTGCGGTTTAAGATTATTTCAATGAACGATAAGAAAAAAGTACCTGAACATAAGAGTTGTTCACATAGCTCGATTCTTGATTGCCACTGTTCATGCCTGCAAGTATGCAACTTGCGTCATTAAGGCTCTTTACTTGCCATTGCAGTTCCTTTCCAGTACCAAGCCTTAGCTATTCATAGACCTAAAGCAAATTTAGATAAAAAGAAAGCACACTTCATAATAATAAGAACTTAAGAATTAAGATTAAAGATATTTAATATTTAATCATTTATCAAATTTTTAGCGCTTCAAAACCTAAACACATTTTACCCATTTACATTAAAGCCATTTCTACACATTTTCTTTATCGACAGTCAGCCCAAACACAACCTGAACACATTTTACTCATTTCCTATGTAAAAAATATCGACCGAAATCGAGACTCATTCAAAGATCATGAAATGTAATTATTTAGGATGCTTAGTAATGAAAATATAGTTCAGAAAAAGTCAATACACGGGTCTTACCGAATAGACACAGTACGGGCTCAAGAATCTGCACCATTATTGCCATTTGCTCAATTTATCCATTGCCATAACCTTTTATTCCTACAAACCTGCATAAGAATTATTTAGATTACTCCTCAAATACAACACCTTTCATCCAAGACCAACATTGTAAATTAAAATACATACATGAGTGTCCTTGATTTCTTTCATTCATCTTCAATAAGATCAACAGCTCATCATATGCATGACTACTTCTAGCTGAAACACATGCAAAGGTTATCTTTAGCAGCACTTTTTGAGTCAGTAGTTTACTCATAGTTAAACATGAAAACAATATCATCAAGACAAATTATGACAACAATTTTGTCTAAAATGTATTTTACACAAACTCATAATCCCATTGTATACGCTAACACAAACACCCCCTTAAACTTTTTCGAGCATAATCACCTACATTAAGATGCTTTACATTATTTTAGCACAAAACTAAATATTAAAAACTACAAATTATGAATCTTTTTCTTTTCGGAAACGGATTTATAACTAACCCAATTCATAAAATTCTAACAACTTTTCAGAAACTAAAAAATAGAAAATAACCTGTTTGAAATATAACTTGATGAGAATATAATAACTTGATGAGAATACGTTTTAGGAAACAATATTGATCCAGGACCGTTGGATGAGAATTATTTCCACGTGGCAGGTTTAGGGTAGTAGATTTCGATTTCTTTGGAAGAAGTTGAAAAGTGTTATAAATTTAAGAGTTAATTTCATAAATGGTCCCTGTGGTCTGTCGGGTTTAATGGATTTAGTCCTTTTACTTTTTTTAACGGGTTTGGTCCCTGTAGTTGCGACCATAACGGGTTTGGCCCCTTGACCAAATTTTTCGTTTGTTGACCGTTAAATTGGTCATGTGACGTGCACATGGGAGGGTAATTGTGCCATTTTGCATATCCTATAAATCCTTCTTCTTTATAACAAGCTATGCCTAATTTTTTTTAGGGAGGTGATAATTACACATAACAAAATTGATTCTTACACATAAACTTATCTAGGTGTAATGCACATAAATATGGGAGTATTATAATAGTCACTAGATGCCAAAAAAATTATGTGCATGGATCAATTTACAATGTGTAAATATCAATTGCCTTTTTTTAACCCTTCTGCTTCATTATTCCAAACACACACAAACACACTCCCAACCACCCCCACCTCCATCCGGACCATGTCTGAAAACTACCCCCGCTGCCAACCATCACCATCCCGCCATCACCACCTGTAATATGCCATCATCACCCCATCCCAACAACAACCAACCGCCGTTCTCTACAACCATCACCATCCAACAACCACCATCATCCCTCAACAATCTCTACAACCATCACCATCCAACAACCACCACTGCCACCCCAAACCACCCCCACCCACCCACATCACTTCCATCATCACTCTCCACACACAAACACAACTAATCTTCTCACCCACATCTCTTCCATCTTCATTCTCCACACACAAACACGTCTGATCGTTTCACCTGTTTTCACAAACACATCTTCACTCCCCACCCACTTACAACCGAACGTTGGCATCTCAATAACCACCACCATGACCGGCTTAACAAACCTCAATTCGATATAATTTGGTGGGTTTGTGTTTGTTTTGCTTGCGTTTGATTTGGGTTTGTAGATTAGAAACAGGTTTTTTTGGCTTCAAAGATCTTGTAAAAATCGGTCTTGGGTAAGGTTAAATGATTTTTGTTTCTTTGTTTTTCTTAAAGATCGATGATATTGGCTTCTTGTTTTTCTTTCTCTTTGTTGTGATATTGAGGTTGTATTTAGTGTAATAACTTAAGTTGGTGTTGTGATGTGATGTTGAGACTTGAGAAGTTGGTGCCGAGATCTTGTTTTTCTTTTTTTTGAATGGTATTGAGAAGTTGGTGTTGTACTGGTACTAAGACCATTTTTCTATGCTTCAAAATTATAAATGATGGGTGGAGATGAAGAAGTAAATAAAGGTGTGGTTTAATGGTTAGTTAAATCTATAAGTTGTTGATATTAGTTGAATAACTTAAGTGGGTTAAGTTAATTTAATTTTGTTGGGTTTTAACTTTTGAAGTTTTGAGTGTCTAAAGTTTTGTATTTTGGTTAAATAGTACATGAAATATGGTGGTCGGAATTTTATGGCGTGGTAGGAGTTTTATCGGTGTAGCCGGAAATAGTGGTGGTGAATATGGTGTGTTGTTGAAGATGATTGGGATAATAACAATAATATTTTTTTTGAAAAAAATGAAAAGAGCAAGAGGGCGTAAGAAAATGAAAAGAAAATATAGGAACGAGTAAAGAGATTTTTTCAAAATTCTAATTAAATTTTGAAAAATGAGACTTTCGTTTTTTAAGAATAAAAAATTTGTGACTAATTAACCGGTTTTCTTCAGTTTTTATGAAAAAATGAGTTGTTTTTACCGACTAAACAAACCCTTAGCTTTTTAACTTTGTACAATGTTTTTCTTTCATAATTTGTTAATTGCACCCTTGTAAGTATCAATTTTTTTTCCCCCTTATATGTTTCCCTTTAAGGGCTTTAACAAATAAAAATCTTTAAAAATTGGGCTATCATTGGACTAATGGGTTACTTTTCATAAAGCCCATGACCACAACGACTATAAAGTGAATCGTAGCACTAAGTACTACAAAAAGTAAAAACCAACTCATGCACAACAACACACATATGATGATTGATGATCTTAGCCAACTTGTAAACCGACAGTATTGGAGCATAGGCCGGTCACCAACTTTTATTCCATTCCACTTTAAAAAAAAAAAAAAAAAAAAAAAGCGTGTATCCGACACTCAAGCATCACCATCTTCCCTTTTTATCTTTATTTTACCACCTCCGTAGACTAAAATAAAAGGCTGCAAACACATGTATAAACGTTTTCTATTTTTATGCTTTTTATCTTTACTTTTAACAATCATAGTTACACGTCATATGCGAAGATATCTAGGCCACATAGCTACAAAGGCCCATTCTGGCATGATACATTGATACACACATTTCATGTAGAATTTCATTTGATCATATCTCATTTGTCTATTATTTATTACGTTAAAAAATATGTAAATTCTTTTTTCTTGCTGTATGGTAAATTATTTCTTTTGGCCAAGCGTCAAACATACTATATTAACCTACTATCAATAAAATATTTCTTCAAGAAGGCCGAGACTATTGGGTCTTGTTATGCCTAACCCGTACAAGTACTACCCATCTAATATTCACTTTATTTACAGAGAAAAAGATAGTTTTTACGTTTTTTTTATGTATCTTTTGACTTTTTGTGTTTTTGATTTGTCAAACTTTATATTTTATGATCCGCACTTTAATTTCGTAGTTTTACACACACTTTATTAACAGGACAAGACAGTCTTTTATTATTTTATGCTTCATATTTTTTATGTTTTACTACTTTTGACTTATCAAACTTTAGTTTTTCTGTTCCATTTTTTTTTCGCAGTTTTATAATAAGAGCAAAATAACAAAAATAAAAGAAAATAAAAATAAAAAGTTAAGAGAGGGTATTACTTTTATTTTAGGAGGGGTACCAATATCTAATCCCGACTATTTATTACCCAACAAAAACTGTACGATAAAGAAAGGTGAGACTTTAACTCCAAAATTTAATGCAAGTTGTGTAAAAAACAAATGGGTGGAATTAAATAATTATTACAATTCAAAATCAGATGAGCCATATTCGTGACATGATGAAATGAGAAATGCATAAAGAAAATCTATACTATCTAAAGATTGAATTGCTTAATTTAATGTGGAAGAAGATTTGTGCACAAAGGAAAGTACCGTACAAACATAACAAAGCTCCACATGAGTTCTCAATTGAATGTATACAATTATGTGCAAAAAATACAAACAATCCAGGAGTTACACAACTCATAAATTTGTGTATTGAAAAAAGAATACAAAGCATATGTCATCAACAATCAAACGTTTAGCAGCTCAAAGAATACAAACCGGTGGTTACAAAAATCATAAATCAACCTCAAAGACAAAAAGGTTGCATATTTACAACTCACCATTAAAATAAGAAAACAAAAAGATTAGTCTATTTATTGTTTAACTCTTTATCTTCTTCTTTGAAGTATAAATAGCACAATCCAGTAGGCTCACAACATTACCAATTTTAAAATCCTACAAGTCAAAGAAACCACAAGTTGATTGACCTCAGATATATAAAATGAACATCTTCATCGGTCCAGTAGCCTAATCCCACAATCATATGTGACCTCAGATATGTTAAATCTTCATCGGTCCAACAAAAGTCAAAGGAAAAAAAAAAGGAAGATGATTAGAAGAAATCACAACAACAAACAACCAAAACCACTAGCCTAATCCCATTATCATCTCTACAACAACACAAACAACTTTTGAAAATAAAAAGGAAAACCCAAGATCTCAGATGTGTTCAACTTTTTCACAAATCTTTTGATTTTTGAAGATTTTTTTAGTTGAACACAAACCCATCATAGATTTTAAAGGAAAGATTCGAACATAAACAGAAACATCATCTTACCCGAGTCCTTTGTAAAAGATCATGAAGCCGAGTTTATTCTTGAATGGTTCGAATGAAATTAAAAAAGACAAAAAGGTTTTGTGGTGATTGCGTGGTTTTGTAACCTTACAACAGGTTTTACCTCTCGTGGGATCTCAAGAGGCTTACAACCCCACCAGGCAGTGTACCTGACCGATGTAGTATAGTGTAGTGGTAAGTACGGGGGATTGATCGTTCTCCACAGGGAATAGTGTTCGTTAGGTATGAAAGGCTACTCTAATTAGGTCTAAGGGTTGAGGAAGATTCTTTTTATGTTTTTATATTTTTATGAAAGAAAGTAAAATCTCGGTTTTGAAGGAGTGGGCGGAATTAGTTGCTAGTCAACTAACCCAAATTACTACGAATGCAAATAAAATAAATAACTGAAAATAAAATGTGGTGAGAAACTTATGTGTAGAGAAATGTGTTTACTTAGATTTCCTTACTCCCTAACTATCTTTTACCGGTTAATTAGTGTGTATTAGTCGCGTGGATGACGGGTGTATTCCTTAATACCATTCGTGGGGTGGCGTACTTACTTCCCCAACTCTACAAGCTCCTACTTCACTCCTATGTCGAGCCGGCTAGGAAGCTCCTAACATGGGATCACTAGAATTCGCTTGTGCATTAAATACAACCATAAAAACCTTTAGTACGCGTTTGGTTCATGTTTCTTAAGACGTTCAAGCAAGTTACCGAATAGGAAGTTAGCCAGTTTTCTTAAGCCTAACATAGATAAACAATCATCCAATACAACTAACAACACACTAACAACCAATAATCAATAGCTAAGTTTCATTAGATCTAAGCAAACACAAGATAAAATTAGCCTAACATGTTAAACAAAAGACAAGAATAAGATAGAATCAAACAACACATAGACATATTGAATGATTAATTGATAACTTATCTTTCAATGAAACATGGAAGATCTCAAGGCAAAAAGCCCTGAAAAAGTAGCTAAAATCGTCTTAGGGTTTTATCCCAAAATTCCACACACTAAGCTCTCCTCAATGACAAAAGATTAGAAAACTATATATAGATTTTTGGATCTGACGGCGTCACCTTATGGAGTGTGACGCCGTCACCTCGCCGCTTTTAGGGTTCCCGGATGACCTTCTTGACGCCGTCCCTCTTTAGCTCTTCAAAAATCCATTCTGGCTTATCAAGGCTTGACGCCGTCGAACCTAGAACGTGACGCCGTCCCCTTATGATTTAAGCCGTGACGCCCTTGATCAAGTTAAAGCGTGACGCCGTCAGAATTCACATGCTATTTTCACTGGCTTATCATGAGTAAATTTCACGTCCAACTTTTCTTGCCAAAGCATGACGCTGTCCAGAGTAAATTGTGACGCCGTCAAGAGTAACTTTTAGCCGATTTTTGAGACTTTGTCGTTTTCTTCACTTTAATGCTCCAAAAACGTCCAAAATGCCTCCTTTTCCAGATTTCTCCTCAAAAGTACCTAAAATGACAAAAGGAACGATTTAGGGCAATATTTGATCAAATAAATACGATTTAAGGCTTAAATGACCCCTTAAAAGCGGTACACTTTTCGCCTCATCAAATACCCTTACACTTGAGATTTGCTTGTCCTCAAGCAAATGCGCTTTTATTCTAATCAAAATACAAGTTAGGGGTCATTTAATGCAAACATAAAAGTAATTAAAACAAATAATCGTTCCACTTCAATCATAATAAGCACGGAGATTATAAACTAGCACCTCACAAGTAGTGTTTAGATACTCACATCTCTCAAGTGTCATCAAAATAAATCTCATAAATGAAAACGGAAAATATCTCTCACTACCTGTCATAGCAAATAGATTACCATAGGCTTGGGAAAGGATCGAAAACCTCCTCCACTAGGCGTAAGCACCTAAGATAAACTATCAAAGAGGGCTTTTAAATGGGTTATAACGTTAGGTGTAGGGAAAAGGAAAACACGGTTTTGTTGGATAAATGATATTTTTCTGGTGGCGAGTTAAAAATCTTGATCAATTACATGTACTATACAATGTTGCTAAGCCAAGACTAGACTCGATCTTAAGCTAGAAACGAAATAACAAAAACAAAAACATAAAATAAACATAAAATGAAACGGGATGGTAGTCCGTATGTTTTTTCTATTTTTCTTTTTCTCATTTTTTTGTATTTTTCTTGATTTTTTTTTTTTTTTTTTTTTTTTTTTTTTTTTTTTTTCATACACTCTTGCCCTACCATCCAAAATAATACATCATAGGGGCATTGCATCCCCTTACACTTGAACTTTTACATAACTTTACAAATTACTATACTAATGACTCGAATTAAGATAATCAAAACACTTGGAGTACTTTTTAAACTATTTAGCACATATGGGGGTAATAAATGATGTTCTTCCCCATTACTCCATTACACTAGTACTTTACCCATGAGTCCCAATCGTCCCAAAACAATATGTACAAGGATATGACTCGACTTAGCAACCATGTAATCAATTAGATAATTAACTTGGGTTTAAACAAATGTTGTCACAATAATGCACTAAAGATGAGTGCATACAAGGTAGGCTAAGGCGATTTGGGTGTACATTTTAGTGGGGTGTAACAAATTCTTCCTTTAAGTAAAATGCTTAAAGGTCGAAACGAAAAGATAGGCTCTGAGGGGTGTACTAGGGGTATCGTGTACTAAAAATGAGTACAACGCAAAGGGTGTGGGAGAATTACTTGACCAATGTAGCCAAAGTAATTATAACAAAAACACAGGTGTAAAACAATGGGTTGATCCTAATGCCTCTTATCATGTAGTAAATCTAACTACACGAATGTAGTCTCACTTGTGGCCTTGGAATGGTCCTAACGCAAGTTCTAGAATCTAAGTGCTACCGGTACACACATCATAGCATAAATGCTTTTCCTACCAATTCTAGGGGCGAACCTCACATATTTGGGGTGGAAAATTTTTTAGTGGTACGGTTTTTGTGCTAGTCATATAACTCCTATCCGTGAGACGCTCATTAAGATCAAAGTTTCACTCCTATATGTTGTAAAAAAATTTTAAATTTGGCACTAAAATTACCTTAACAAGTATTTCTCTCAGTTTTATTACACATCTACTATTAAACAAACAAAAATCAAGCGCAATTGTATTCTCTAAAATCGTACTTTTACCCTCCCCTTACACTTAAGATGAACATTGTCCCCAATGTTCAAATAATAAGATGTAAAAGCAAAAAGTAAAAGAATGAAATCAAATACTCCCCTGATTCGCTCGGTGGATAATGAAATTACACGGTTAGATCTTCCTCCAAAGAGAATGTTGAAGCTCCATGACTAATGCATCGCCATAAGCTTGATTCCAAAAACATCTCCTTGTCCAAAATAACCTGTTAAACCTGAGAAAACAAACACGAAAACCTGCATAACATCGGCGGGAAAAATCTATATATAAGGATATAATGCTTGTGGAATGATAATTTTGCAGATTCCTGGAGATTATAAGTTGGAGATTTTAATAAAAACTTTTTATGAAAACAAAACTTTCAAAAATTTCTGGAAATTAAATCTGACGCCGTCAGGTTATAACCCCTGACGCCGTCAGAAATGACCTGACAAAAATTTTCGTTTTAAGTTTCCGGAAAATTTCTGGAAAAACCTTTACCTTACTTCCTGGAAATCCTGCAAAACATCATTATGACTCGATACAAGCATTTGACTCAAACAAATACTAATATGTATGCTAATTTATTATTATTATGATTCATGTTCATTTGTGTTCTAATAAACCGATTTAGATTTCCCTTACACTTATCTTTTGCAAAATACCTTTATATGTAGTTAAGACGAAGTTAAAAACAAAATAAAGCATTTTCACAAATTAGTTTTTAACATGAACCAATAATGATAAAAATTAAACACACATACGGAAACAAATAAAAACAAACAAACAAATAAATAAACACACAAAGCAAATAAAACAAATAAAGCTTGGGTTGCCTCCCAAGAAGCGCTTTTCTTTATTAACGAGTCTTGTAGCTAGACTTAAAGTCAAGCTACCCTATGTAAGTAAGCTCGTCATCAAGGACGTCTTTAGGGTTAAGTTTGGATTGAAGTTTCCTATTGGTTCGCTTAGTACGATATATCTTTTCAAACTTCTCTACATCCGGGTCATACAACGTCATCTTAATATGCCATGACCCATCTCCATCTTTGGGTGGTTTATCCCAATTCCACTTATGATCATCTTCCTCACAAATCCACTTATTCATTCCTAGGTTAATTGGCAGAACTCCTAGGAAATCAATCATCTTTCTAAAAACTAGAGGGTCTTCAAATGGATCCAATTCGGTGTCCCTAGCCAAGAGTTGCTCCACCGAATGCGTTCGGTTAACAAAGTCCTCTTCTAGGTAAAATGGGCGTTGGGGTCCTATGAAGTCTCTATCAATCCAAGGTCCATATCTAGATGGTCTCCTATTTGATTCTAGCCAATGTGGTGTTGGTTCCTCACTAGTATCATAGGCATGTTTCTTAACATCATAGACTGACCAAGTATCTCCTTCTCCTACCGCTATCTTGGATTCCTTACAATCAATCATAGCACTAGCGGTCGCCAAAAATCCTCTACCTATCAACAAGGGGCATGTAGGGTCGCTAACCATATCAAGGACGTGGAAATCGGCTAAAATGGTTAGTTTTCCAATGTGCACTAACACGTCCTTAACTACTCCAACCGGGTAAGCAACACTTCCATCCGCTAAGCCTATTATCACCTCGGTTTCTTCAAGTTTTCCAAGTTTTAGAGAGGTGTAGAGAGGTAACGGAAGTAGGTTAAGGCTTGATCCAAGATCGGCTAATGTGTCATAAGCCTCCGAATTACCGATCTTGCAAGGTAGAACAAATAAGCCTGGATCATCTAACTTCTTAGGTAGTTTGTTTTGAACGAAGGCGGTCCCTTTTTTGCCTAATTTGAGCTTCTTCTCATCCAACACATCAACAACCGGACTTTCAAGGTGGAGCTCCTTGAATTCTTCGTCAAGGTTTTGAGTGGGAGGTGTTTCAACTATGTTGTTGACCAATTTGGATGTCATAACTTCTTGGTCATTTGGAACGACTTGGGTTTGTTTGAAACACGTGCTCATGGAATTGACCGAATAATATTGTGGACAAGAACTAGGGGATGAAACCGATGAAATAGCGTTGACATTTAGTTTTGGGTTCTTGACCGTGTTGCTAGGGAGTGCTCCCATTTCTCGGTCATTGAGGGCTTTCAACAAGGTGTCAATCTTATCGGTCATCTCGCTTTGTTTTTGTTTGAAATCGGCTTCAAACTTGGCTAAACGAGCTTCTTGAGATGCCATAAATTGAGACATCAATCCTTCAAAGTTATCGGTACTACCATTGCCGGAAGGATTGTTGTTGAAAGTACGGTTCGAGTAGGAACCGCTTGATTGGAAACGATTAGGTGGGTTGGAAGAATTGGTTTGTTGAGAGTTTTGGTTTTGTTTCCACCTAAGGTTCGGGTGATTTTTCCATGAGGGGTTGTATGAATCACCATAATGGTTTGGCTCGGGTTTGAAAGTGTACCACTTGTCTCCCGCTCCGTCGGTACGCGAGGATGCGTAGTCCACAAAAGCTTGTTCGGGGAGTTCCATGCAATCACGAGTGTCGTGGGGACCACTACATAATTCACATGAAGAAGTGATTTTGTTCACTTGGTTTGAAGGTTTAGGAGCCTCGTAGGATTTCATGAGAAACTTGACTTGGTCTTCAAGTTCTATGATCCTACGGTCGGAAGTGCTTGAATTGTTCGAGGGCAAAGATATTGCCTTGACCGTTTTATTCAAATCACGGGGGTCACTCCAACTTTCGTTGTCATAAAGAGCAAGATCCTCTAGGAGAGCCCATGATTGTTCCGCACTTAGATCACGTAGCTTGCCACCGGCCGCTTGGTCAATGGTTTGCCTCGTGGAGAGATTGATATGATCATAGAAGATTTGGACTTGGAGTTAAAGTTCTATGCCATGGTGAGGGACTTTTTGGAGTAAGTCCTTGAATCGAGTCCATGCCTCGTAGAGAGTTTCGCCTTGACGTTGTTGGAACATCAAGATATCATTCCTTAGCTTGGTAGTTCTTCCCGGTGGGAAAAACTGAGCAAGGAAACGAGTGGTGAGATCATCCCAAGAGGTAATGGATCCTGCGGGTTGACGTTCTAGCCACTGACTAGCTTGGTCCCGCAAAGAGAATTGAAAGAGACGCAATCGGGTCGTCTCTCGAGTGGCAACATCAAGGTCTGTAGAATCAATGATTTTAAGAAAGTCCTTGAGATGTTGATTAGGATCTTCAGAACGAAGTCCATGGAATGCGCATCCGCTTTGCACCAACCGGATGGTGTCGGATCGCAAGGGTGTGATATTGGCTCCTTGAGTGAGCTCAATGGTGTTTCGATAGCCATGGTGGCTAGGACGGGAATACTCTCCTAAAGTACGGGCTCTAGGAGGTGGTTGTGGTTGTTGTGGTGGTGGGTTGTGGGGGTTAAGGATATTACCATCTTCCATGATGTCGGACGGTAATGGTTACGAACAAAGACACGAAGAAAATAGATAGACTAAAGAAAACGTAGAAAAATAAAATAAAAATCTCACTAGAAAGGAATCTAGTGAGTAGACCTAATAGAAATAAAAATTCAACCTAAACAATAACTATTCCCCGGCAGCGGCGCCAAAAACTTGATTGCGTGGTTTTGTAACCTTACAACAGGTTTTACCTCTCGAGGGATCTCAAGAGGCTTACAACCCCACCAGGCAGTGTACCTGACCGATGTAGTATAGTGTAGTGGTAAGTACGGGGGATTGATCGTTCTCCACAGGGAATAGTGTTCGTTAGGTATGAAAGGCTACTCTAATTAGGTCTAAGGGTTGAGGAAGATTCTTTTTATGTTTTTATATTTTTATGAAAGCAAGTAAAATCTCGGTTTTGAAGGAGTGGGCGGAATTAGTTGCTAGTCAACTAACCCAAATTACTACGAATGCAAATAAAATAAATAACTGAAAATAAAATGTGGTGAGAAACTTATGTGTAGAGAAATGTGTTTACTTAGATTTCCTTACTCCCTAACTATCTTTTACCGGTTAATTAGTGTGTATTAGTCGCGTGGATGACGGGTGTATTCCTTAATACCATTCGTGGGGTGGCGTACTTACTTCCCCAACTCTACAAGCTCCTACTTCACTCCTATGTCGAGCCGGCTAGGAAGCTCCTAACATGGGATCACTAGAATTCGCTTGTGCATTAAATACAACCATAAAAACCTTTAGTACGCGTTTGGTTCATGTTTCTTAAGACGTTCAAGCAAGTTACCGAATAGGAAGTTAGCCAGTTTTCTTAAGCCTAACATAGATAAACAATCATCCAATACAACTAACAACACACTAACAACCAATAATCAATAGCTAAGTTTCATTAGATCTAAGCAAACACAAGATAAAATTAGCCTAACATGTTAAACAAAAGACAAGAATAAGATAGAATCAAACAACACATAGACATATTGAATGATTAATTGATAACTTATCTTTCAATGAAACATGGAAGATCTCAAGGCAAAAAGCCCTGAAAAAGTAGCTAAAATCGTCTTAGGGTTTTATCCCAAAATTCCACACACTAAGCTCTCCTCAATGACAAAAGATTAGAAAACTATATATAGATTTTTGGATCTGACGGCGTCACCTTATGGAGTGTGACGCCGTCACCTCGCCGCTTTTAGGGTTCCCGGATGACCTTCTTGACGCCGTCCCTCTTTAGCTCTTCAAAAATCCATTCTGGCTTATCAAGGCTTGACGCCGTCGAACCTAGAACGTGACGCCGTCCCCTTATGATTTAAGCCGTGACGCCCTTGATCAAGTTAAAGCGTGACGCCGTCAGAATTCACATGCTATTTTCACTGGCTTATCATGAGTAAATTTCACGTCCAACTTTTCTTGCCAAAGCATGACGCCGTCCAGAGTAAATTGTGACGCCGTCAAGAGTAACTTTTAGCCGATTTTTGAGACTTTGTCGTTTTCTTCACTTTAATGCTCCAAAAACGTCCAAAATGCCTCCTTTTCCAGATTTCTCCTCAAAAGTACCTAAAATGACAAAAGGAACGATTTAGGGCAATATTTGATCAAATAAATACGATTTAAGGCTTAAATGACCCCTTAAAAGCGGTACACTTTTCGCCTCATCATGTGGTTATGAACAAAGATAAGAGATGATCATTGCATTTTCAGTTGGAAAAGATTAGAAGATTGTTTTGATCGGTTTGGTGAGAAAGAGATGAAGGCGTGATGTTTGGGAGAGAAATATTAGGTATTGAGTGTGTATTTCATGGGATGGGGCTACGTATATGATAGAGTGGACCAAAGCCAACCCAAAAGCTCCTGCAATGTTCGGTGATATATGCACAACTGAACAACTTAACCTATTTTGATGTATTTGGCCCACCAACAAGGCAACAACTTATTAGTAAAACTTAGTTATTAGTAAAACTTAGTTACATTGTGTAGCATAATTCCATCATGTTTGTGAACCTTTTTAATTATTTATTTGCAATATTTTAACTGATGATTGTTGAGATTGTCTTAGAAGTTCTACATGAATAAAGGTAACTGTGGAATTTAGTTGGGAAGTAAATAGTTTCTTTGTGAGATTTAAGGTTTTTTTTTAGTAAAGAATTATTAAGTAAATTTATAGTTTGAATATACTTAAATGTAGAACATAAACTATAAAGACTGCTAGGTTGCTATAGTTGTTTTTATAGATGGTGCTATGTGACCCAAGAGTTTCTTATATACCACAAATTTTATGTATCAAGATAACAAATGTGCATATGACAATGTTAGATAACGTATTCTGAAGAATTTATGTAATGGATGTGTCACATCCTTGAGCTCTAAGCATATTGGTACCATCTATATTGTTGTATTGCTACTATAACCTTATTTGTTAAAAGATGAAAATTATTACCGAGGATTTTCAATGTAAAGTTAAATATGATAAGCTCAAGCCCAATGCAAAAAGAACCAAAACACTAACAATTGACATTTGTAAATTTCAACCTTAAATAAAAAGAAACACAAATAAATATTTTTCTTACGGTTATCACCTTGAATAATGAATATATAAAAAAAACTACATAATTTTTGCTCACCATCACGTTAACAAAATCTTACCGAAGCAGGCCAAGTTATACATTGTTGTATATTTTATCCTCACCATCACGTTAACAACTACGTTATGAACATTTAGATACAATCGGTGCAACGCATGGGTTGACAAAGCCTCGTTGAAAATAAGATCCATGCACGTAGCATAAATAACATAACATACCAGTTTCTTTATCATGACCAAACTGCAAGAAAAGCCATTAGTCCAGCCCCAAGGAAAAGCCATTTTCTTTATCATTTTTTTGCTTATAAAATCAGTAGCAAATAAGTCGACAAATGGAATCAAGTATCTCTTCAATAACTAGCATGCGGTTTCTGTTAGCGTTGTAAGATGGGGAGATAATCATGCCTATACATATCGTCATATACCGACCCCTAAAGGAATGGTTACAGCGAAAAAAGAACATGCCATTAAAGTTGGATGCAGGGACCGAGCTTTGTTTTGGGGATACATCCGCTAGTGCAAACCCTTCTAGGAATTGATTGAATGATAATGCCCCCAGAAAGATCTAACTTTGCACTAGTGTTTTGCTACATCAAATGAATATTGAATATCATGATTCCATGCTCATTATTGATAGACAACTACACAATATATATGTTATAGAGATTATTCTAGAGAATGGGCTTAGGCCATGATACATAAATAATACAAATGGGCCTCTACAAATGTACGACTAATACTCCCCCGCAGTTGGAGTGGGAGGAGGCCGGACGCTCAAACTGGATCGAAATTCTTCGAACAGTGCAGAAGGTAGACCCTTGGTGAAGATATCGGCGTACTGATAGCGGGAGGGTACATGTAGCACACGCCTGACCAGCTGTAACCATGTCACGAACAAAATGGATGTCAATCTCTATATGCTTCGTCCTCTGATGTTGAACCGGGTTGGCAGACAGGTAGATGGCACTAACATTATCACAATACACTAGAGTTGTAGAAGATAATGGAGAGTGTAACTCACGTAGTAAATTACGTATCCAAGCAGTCTCTGCTACAACGTTAGCAACACCCCGATATTCAGCTTTGGCACTAGAACGAGAGAGGGTTTGCTGGCGCTTGGAGGACAAAGATAGTAAGTTATCACCCAGAAAAACACAGTAACCTGATGTGGACCGCCATGTAGAGGGGCAACCTGCCTAATCTGCATCTGTATAACCGACAAGCGAGGTGGTATTGGATGAGTATAAATGAAGACCAAAATCCAAATTCCCCTGAACGTATCTTAGAATACGTTTGTGAGAAACTAAATGTGGCTCGCGAGGATCATGCATGTATAGAAAAATCTGCTGGACCGCATAAGATAGATCTGGTCGTGTGAATGTGAGATACTATAGACCACCTGCAAGACTGCGATATAAAGTAGGATCCTGGACTAGAGCCCCTTAGGGACCCAGTTTAGAATCTGTGTCAACTGGAGTCCGAGAGGGGTTACAGTTAGCCATGTGAGCACGCTCAAGGAGCTGAAGAGCATACTTCCGCTGAGATAAAAACAAGCCTGCGGGGTGTCGAGTAGCAGATATACCAAGGAAATAATTAAGTGCACCAAGGTCAGTCATGTCGAACTCACTGTGTAGGGAGGTGATAATCTGCTGAAGTAATGCTGTAGAAGATGCTGTGAGAATAATGTCATCCACATATATAAGTAAATAGGCAACCTCAGATCCCTGTCGAAGTATGAATAATGAGGCGTCATAACGGCTATGATAGAAGCCAACCCGTGTAGCATAACCTGCAAAACGCTGAAACCAAGCACGAGGTGCCTGCTTCAGTCCATATAAAGATTTCTGCAAAAGACAGACATGATGAGGGTACCGAGAATCCACAAATCCCGAAGGCTGATACATGTAGACAGTCTCAGATAAATCACCGTTAAGAAATGCATTCTTAACGTCAAGCTGATGAATAGGCCACTTGCGAGACACCGCGAGACTGAGAACAGTGCGGATGGTTGCCGGTTTGACAACCGGACTAAATGTCTCGTCACAATCAATACCAAGTTGTTGACTACTCCCATTAGCAACCAAACGAGCCTTATATCGGCTCAAAGTCCCGTCAGCATAAAACTTATGTTTAAAGAGCCACATAGATTGAACCATATTAACTCCCGAGGGTCTCGATACAAGAACCCAAGTACCATTTTTGACCAACGCATTATATTCATCGTACATAGCATTACACCATTGAGGGTCTTTAAGAGCAAGAAATGGAGATTTAGGAATAGGGGAAATGGAAGAAGTATGTAAGGATAAATGATTAATGGGTTTGACGATGCCCGATTGAGATCGAGTGACCATGCGGTGAGAAGGATTGGGTTCGGTAGTGGTCGTTTGTGATTGGGTCGAGGTGGTAACAGTGTTGGGCTGTTATGTAGGTTGGGTAGAAGGAGGAATCGGGATGTTTGCATCATGGTGATTTTGGGCCGAGTGGGTAGGGCTTGTTGTATAATTTGTTTGGTCAGGGGAAGTAATGGGTTGTGATTCGGTTTGCTGCTGAGGAGTGTTGGTTTGGGTTGGGTGGTTTACAGTGGGTTGAGAGGTTTGTTGAGCCGAGGAGTTGTCATGGGCTTGGTATGATGGATCGTGGGGCGGAGAATGTAACATATGGTTGAGAAGTGAAGGAGTTACGGGATCTAAAAAAGTATATGAGGGTGGAGATATGGGTGTCATGGATCGGTAAGGGAATTGGGTTTCATCGAAGGTGACGTGTCTAGAGATAATTATTTTATTGGTTTCAAGGTTTAGGCAGCGGAAACCTCGGTGGTATGCGGGATAGCCGAGGAATATGCATGGGGTTGCACGTGGTGCAAGCTTATGGGGTGAGTGAAGGTGAGGGTAGCAAAGGCATCCGAAGATGCGTAACCGGGAGTAGTCGGGTTCTTTCTGGAAGAGTCTCGTAAAGGGAATTTCGTTATTTATGGCGGTAGAGGGGAGAAGGTTAAGTAGGTAAGCGGCCATGTGAAGGGCCTCGACCCAAAAGGAGTGAGGTAAGTGGGCTTGGAAAAGGAGGGTGCGTATGACGTTGTTAATGGTTCGTATCATTCGTTCAGCTTTGCCATTTTGTGGGGAGGTTTTAGGGCAAGAAAATCTAAGTTGTATACCATGATTAGCAAAGAGTGTGTGGAGACGGTTGTTGTCGAACTCACCACCATGATCACATTGGAAACTATTAATTTCACATTTAAACTAATTTTGAACATACTTACGAAAATGCAAAAATTTATCGAACATGTCAGACTTAGAACGCAAAGGATATATCCATAAATAGTGTGAGAAATGATCAAGAAATAAGACATAATATTTAAAACCACTAGAACTCACAATTGGAGAAGTCCATAAATCAGAGTGAATGATATCAAAACATTGTTCAACAGTAGAATCTGAACTATAGAAAGGAAGCTTCACATGTTTGCCAAGTTGGCAAGCGTGACAGACATGTGGAGTCTTTTCTTTATTACATGAAATGAAATGACGTGAAACAAGAGATCGAAGCACTTCGTCACCGGGATGACCGAGACGTTGATGCCATGTGGAGGAACTGGTGGAGAGGAGAGCAGTAGGGATGGTTGACGGCTTGGTAACAGGGTAGAGATCGCCTGAGCTGTCACATCGAAGGAGGATATGCCGAGTCAAGAAATCCTTCACAGAAAAACCAAAAGCGTCAAATTCAATAGTACAATTATTATCTCTAGTAAATTGGCGAACATAAATGAGATTTTTAATAATGTTGGGGGTAACAAGGACATTATGAAGATGAAGAGGACGATGAGGGGAAGGAATAATGCTATGTCCGGTATTGGTGACGGGAATAGAATTATCGTCACCAACATGTACAGATGGAAATAAACGTTTATTAAAAATGGTATTTAAGTTGCTTGCATTAGAATTTAAATGAGAGGATGCACCTGTATCCATATTCCAAGTTGGGTCTTACAATGTCATAGTGCTAAACGTGCTCGGGAGAGAAGTAGCTTGGGATGGATAGGTGCCCGGGGCAGGACCAAGAATGCTATTACTGGGTTGTGATTAGTGGGCGGTGTGGTATGGGGTTTGTTGTTGGGCCGGGTACACTAACTGGGCTTGGGAAGGTGTAGGAGCGTGGTGCTGTGGCTGGTGGTATAAGGGTATAGTAAATGCAATTTGTGTGGGTTGATGGTGAGCTTGTCGTGGGGCATAAGTGGATTGTTAGGCCTAGCGTGAGGTGTACAGCCCAGGTGGAGTCCATGCTATGTACTGGTTTGCATTTGACACCACAGTAGGTCGACTAAAGTGTCCCCAAGAATTAACCGAATTCCCGCCCGTGTTATTTTTAGCATTTAGTCCCGACCGGTTGCGATGATCATGAATAAACTTGCACCGGTCACCAAATTTACACATTCCCTTATTAAAGTGATTACACATTTGAGGTAGTTTTTGCGATTTATTGGAATGAGAGGTGTGGTTACCTTTGACATCTGATGTGTTTGTGGCCACGAGCACGGTGGGGGAAGAAGAGCTGCTATCAAATGTGAAGTTGGTACCCGCATGTTCATGTAGTGTAGATTCCTCGAGAAGCAACATGTTGCGTGCCGTTTCAAAACTTGGAAGCGGCTCCCGATGTCTAATGATTTTGACAATGGTACTAAAACGAGTATCAAGACCATTCACCGCATATATAACCAAATTCTTCTCACTGACCGTAGAACCAAGGTTTTTAAGCCTATCCACCATGGATTTGATTTTAGTGCAATACTCATTGATAGACATATTACCAATCTTGATAGAATGTAGTTCATTATCAAGGTTGATAGCCCTAGCATCTTTATTATCATGAAACAAACCTTGTAGATGATCCCACAAGTCTTTAGCATTGCCCGGTGTGGAGACCACTTGTTCCTGTAGTGAATCACATAAAGAACCAAGTATACACATCTTGATGAGATATTCAAGTTTGCACCACTTCGGGTCGGGAGTACTAGATGAGCCATCTTTTTCGATGTGGGGTTTAAGACCAAGACTTCCAAGATGTATTTTGGAGAAGGAGCTCCATGAAGTGTAATTATGTTTTTCCAGGTCTAGTTTAACTGGGACTTTATTAGTGATACTGAAAGGAATTAGTTTATCGACGGTTGTAGGTGGTGGAGGGGGATTTGGAGGAGGAGTGTCTTCATTAGTCATGGCAGCCGAGTATTGATTTCAGGGATTCAAGAGATCAGTAGAAAATTGAGGGGAGAGGAGGGAATAGATCCAAATTATTTAGAGATAAGGGAGGGAGGGGATCGGCTAATTGATTTGGCCTGATACCATATTGAATATCATGATTCCATGCTCATTATTGATAGACAACTACACAATATATATGTTACAGAGATTATTCTAGAGGATGGGCTTAGGCCATGATACATAATGGGCCTCTACAAATGTACGACTAATAATGAAAGGCCAACCATGACTAAATATGACACGATTCCTAGTTGTTGAATTAGTAAAAAAAAAGGTTAAAAAACACGAGTAGTCCGTTTTTCTTTGCAAACTACCTGCCATTATTTATGAAAATGCAATAACAATGCTATAGCTTGCATAGATGAACATACTTGTTCATTTGTCTTGTGTTAGCCATCATACTTTTTTGGGCATTTAGATATCTTAAATATTGGCCTCGTGTCCGGTTTGGGTCATTTTTTTGACCCACTTTGTTTCTAGCTAAGTTTTCAACCAATTTTTAAGCTAGTGAGTTGTATATCAAGCTCTACTATATGTCCAAATTTGCTTAATCATACATACTATTGTAGTGTAGTCTGTAGTGTTTCTTTGGCAGCAAATTAAAAGACCGATTATTAGGAAAAGTAATCACTTGTATAAAAAATCATACATGCGAGACAACAAGATGCCAAATACGACTCAACATCATCATAACTGAAACCATGGGAATGTGAGAGGATCAATCAATCAGCTCTTTAGCACTTGTGAGAACTGTTTAAGAATACACTTAGGATGTTAGTCCTACTGATGTGTATATGATACTTTGAGTTAATATGATTAAGTATGCGGAATCTACTTAACCACACTTAGAAGGTTTATTTGGTAATGGAAATGGAACAGTTAAGTTTGTTATTGAACAATGAACAAAGAAAGTTTATCACCAAACGATTCAATATTATTCAGAATAATACGAGTGATCTTCACTATCACTAGGGTTACAAAACCTTGAATCTCTAATGTTTCTATGACTTGTGATATTGTTGTTTTTGTTCTATTTAGATATTTTAATTAAGCACACACTTAGACTCTTAATATCTAAGTCTATAATCTCCCTTTTATACAAACAAAAGAGATCATTACAATCAATGATAAGTCTTGTCGAACACATGCTAGCTTATCTTATGTGTGTCAGTAACTTAGGTACAACATGTATTTGAGTACACAACTTGTTGCTGAACACTGTGGCTAAAGATATTATCTATCGTGTATTGTTGACTATTATACACATAATATCTTTCTATACTTATCCATCTAGCAGTAGAATACTTCAACAGTTATCCACTTAGCAGTAGAATCTTCTTCACCAGCAGTAGCATCTTTCAGCAGTAGAATGTTTAACGCTAGTAGTAGAATCAAATGCACTAGCAGTAGAATGACACTTGGTGAATATTCTTGAGCAGAACTGATCTTGTAAACATGTAATTCCCTATACTAATCTTTAGAACATTTAATTCCCAACAATCCTCCCCTAAACATGTGTTTTCCCTTATTCAACATGTTTTCTGAATTAAATAAGGATTGAGAAGATCTTTCAAACACTTCTTAGTCAGACCCTTGATCTGAGCTTTTCTTTGTTCTGTAAGACTAAATATCTTTCTCAGTAACTCATCTGCTTTCTGTTCTTTAACTTTAACAATATCAATACCAATCTTCAGACTTCAAACGTAGCCTAAAAGATGGTGCAATTTCCTTGGATGGAGGATATATGAGGCAATGGTGCTGTGTATCTTGGATGCTTGTTTCAACAAGTGAAATCATCTTCCAGCATGCCTTTGCAAGTGATGAACAAACGTAGTGAACTGAAATTGAAACTGAAAGCTCCTAGATAGAACTTTCTCCTTTTGAATGCTTCATCCCTTCTGAATATATATAATACACCAGAATGATGAACTTTCTGTTCTTGTCATTTTCAACCTCCATATCATCATCTTGTATGCTCTTGTCTTTTCCTCCCTTACATTGGATAATCTTCCTTCTTTGGGTTTTATTTCCTCCCCTGAAATCTATTTCCTCCCCTGATAACAAAGAAACCTTTCATCCCATGTTAACAAAGAATAATTTCCTCCCCTGTTTGGAAGATCTCTCATCATCATATCACCATTATCCGATCTACCAATTAGAACTTGTTTTTAGACAATGTTGTACATGTAGCCATCAATTCCTTAAGAGTTAATTTGCTGCCCTCATCACTTCTAGGTGTGTAACCTCCTATGAGTGGTGAATCATGGGGCAATAACTCATAATCCATCATTTGATGGGTTTCTGAGCCATTTTTATTCCAAAAACATTCTTTTAAGAAACTTTTAACTTAGCAGTATGCACATGATTTTATTATGAAAAATCATACTGCTTTCAACAATTTTGAAAGGATTAAGTGTAGTTACAGACACTTAATCAAAATTTCGGTTTAAAGTAACATCTGGTTGTGTGAGAACCATTGTTTTCAGTTATAAATAACTGCCTGTGTACAGATAAACTCATTCAAAGAACTTTCCTGACAGGTTTTCCAGCTCGTGGCATTTGTTACCTCTAACACAAGTGTTAGATTCACTTTTGCTCGCTGTTCTTTCTATCAGATATCCTTAGATTAACACATTATACTTGAAAGTATAAAATGATAGAAAGTAAGTTGTATCAGTTACTTTCTGATCAACTAAACCATTAATTCAATGTGAAACATCATAATCAGGTTTCAAAAAAGAAGTTTTAAGGAGTTTTAAATTCCCAAACTCTTTCGATCATGAACCTATTATGTCAGCAACTAGTATCATCCATTTTGCTGCTCACATATTTCACTTGAAACTTCCTTTGTGTTCACTTAGTCATACCTGAAATTGTTAGTCTAAAACCAAGAAAACAAAGTACAAAGTACTTGTCTCATATTAGAATAAACATATGACTAACAGTATGAATAACACAATTTAAATTTTGTACTAATTGATAATACTAGCAGTAGAAATCCATTTCATATATACAAAGACACACAGTTTTAAATCATTGAGTATTAAGCATTCCAATACTTGCTACTAAGTATTTAAATCTTCCAACATCAAATGCTTTTGTAAGTAGATCTGCAAAGTTAGGATCTGAAGTAATTTTAAGAACTTGAATTAACTTTTTCTCATTGCAGTCTCTAATAAAATGATGTCTTATTTCAATGTGTTTTGTTTTAGAATGTTGTACTCGATTTTTAATAATGCAAATTGTACTACTATTATCAATATGAATGACAGTGTTCATAAAATTGTACCCATAATCAAGAAGTTGGTTTTGAAGCCATAAGACTTGACCACAGCAACTTGCAGCAGCTACATATTCAGCTTCAGTTGTTGAAGTAGCCACAATTGTTTGCTTCTTACACTGCCATGAGATAAGTCTACACCCAAGGAATTGACAACCTCCAGTTGTTGACTTTCTGTCCAAGCTAGCACCAGCATAATCACTATCTGAATATGCTACCAAGTCAAAAGGTGATTCCCTTGAATACCATAGACCCAACCTTGGTTGACCCTTGAGATATCTAAAAATTCTCTTGACTGCTGTTAAATGAGAAACCTTAGGAGTTACTTGAAATCTTGCACAAGTACAAACAGAGAATATGATGTCAGGCCTTGATGATGTAAGGTACATCAAAGAACCTATCATAGATCTGTATGTGTGTACATCCACATTTTCTTCATCTACATCTTTAAGAAGTGGCTTCTTAGAGTCCATTGGTGTGCTTGCCACTTTTGAATCAGCAAATTGAAATTTTCTAAGTATCTCTGCAACATATTTATCTTGACTAATAAATATGCCTTCAGATGATTGCTTAACTTGCAAACCCAAAAAGAATGTAAGTTCCCCCATGGAACTCATCTGAAACTTATTGTGCATAAGCTTCTCAAACTCTAAACACATCTCCTTCCTTGTAGATCCAAAGATGATATCATCCACATACACTTGCACTAGCAAAAGATCCTTCTGCTGCTTCTTGATGAATAATGTCTGATCTATCTTGCCTCTTTGAAATCCATTTTCAATTAAGTAGGAAGCCATTGTTTCATACCAACCTCTTGGTGCCTGATGTAGGCCATATAGAGCTTTTACAACCTTGTACACCTTATCTGGATTGTCAGGATCAATGAAACCAGGAGGTTGTGAGACATACACCTCCTCTTGTATAGTACCATATAAAAATGCACTATTGACATCCATTTGATAAACTGTGAAGCTTAAAAATGAAGCATAAGCTAAGAAAAAGCCTAATTGCCTCAAGTCTTGCTTCTGGAGCAAAAACCTCATCATAGTCTATTCCTTCCTGTTGTGTGTACCCTTGGGCTACTAATCTAGCCTTATTCCTAATCACTATGCCCCTTTCATCCCTTTTATTCTTGAAAACCCATTTAGTGCCAATTACCCTTACATCCTTAGGTAAATCAACTAGTACCCAAACCTTCTGAATCTTGAACTGAAGAAGCTCTTCTTGCATAGCCTCTACCCAGCTTGAATCATCTAGGGCTTTAAGAACATTCTTTGGTTCATCTTGTGAGAGAAAACATACAAATAAGCAAGAGTTGGATAACTCATGCTGGTTTGATGAATAAAGAGCATCAAGAAGCCCTTGTTGGTCTGAAGACATCAGTTGTTGCCTTGTCTTAACACCTGATTGTACATCTCCAATCACATTATCCAGGGAGTGGACTTTGTGAATCCTTGTGTGTGGAGTAGAAGGAACTTGATAAGTAGGTGGGAGATTGCTCAAATCCACCTCATCTTCTAAGAATTCTGCTTCTTTTGGTTCTGATGAGCCAGCAGTAGAATCATTTTGGCTCAGCAGTAGAATACTTAAGCCTAGCAGTAGAATGCTCTGTCTCAGCAGTAGAATCATTCTCTTGTTCCTTAGTTCCATCTTCTTTGTTTTCATCTTCAATGACTTCTTTAGCTTTATCAGAAGAAGATATACCATTTGTTGAAGTTGAATCCACACTTGTACTTGACCATTTTGGCATTATCACATCATTTTGATCTTTCTCTAAACCTGCCTCATTTGTTGTATCATCAGAACCTGCAAAATCATTAGTTTCTGCAACAACAGGCACATAATTCATTGAATGGGTTAATGTCTCAAGATCAAATAGCCATTTCGGTCCTTCACCTGCTACATTGGATTTATTCTCTAAAAATTCCACATGCAGGTTTTCCTCTACTTTCTTAGTTTTTAAGTTGTATACTCTAAATGCTTTACTATTGAGAGAATATCCAACTAAGAAACCTTCATCTGCTTTACCATCAAACTTCCCTAGATGGTCTAAGGTATTCAGAATTGTCACATGACATCCAAAAGGTCTAAGAAATCCTATTGCAGGAGTTCTACCTCTAAAAAGTTCATATGATGTCTTATTGTGAGATTTGACAACTAAAACTTTGTTCTGGACATAACAAGCAGTATTGAATGCTTCAGCCCAAAAAGTTATAGGCAACTTAGAATCGGCTAACATAGTTCTAGCAGCTTCTATTAGTGTTCTATTCTTTCTTCCAGCTACTCCATTCTGTTGTGGAGTTCTAGCAACACTAAATTCTCTCCTAATACCTTTTTCCTTGCAGAAATCATCCATAACTCTATTCTTAAACTCTGTCCCATTATCACATCTAATGACTTTTACTCTTTTGCTTACTAGGTTTTCTATCTCTGTAATGAATGTCTTAAGAATGCTAGGTGTCTCATCCTTAGAACTTAAAAGGAAAACCCATGTAAATCTGCTATAGTCATCTATAATAGCTAGAAAAAATCTCTTATGTTGCATACTCCTAACAGAAGTAGGTCCAAATAAGTCCATATGAAGCATAAACAATGATTGATTAATAGAGTTAAAAATCTTGGGCTTACAAGTGGCTTTGTGTTGTTTCCCTTTAAGACAAGCAATGCATGTTTGATCATTTTCAAATCGTTTTTGAGGTAAACCTCTAACTAAACCATTCTTAAAAATTTTATTTATGGTTTTGAAGTTAATATGACCAAGCCTCCTATGCCATAACATTGATTCATCCAATGTGGCCTTTGCAACAAGACAAGTTAAATTCTTTTTAAGAACAATGTTCTTCATATCAACACTGTACATGTTGCCTTTTCTTGGAATTTTAAGAAGTACTTGACTTTCATCAGGCATCTTAAAATCAGAAGAAAGTACAAGACATTTAGTCTCAGTAAAGAGAACTTTGTTCTTTTTGTCACACATTTGTGAGACATTAAAAAGATTATACTTAAGCTCTTGCACATAGTACACATCTTCAAAATCTAAATTTCCGGTTTTAATTGTACCTTTACCAGAAATTTTGCCACCAATACCCCCTCCAAAGCTAACATATCCTCCATTGAATGATTGAAAATCTAAAAGATAAGACATGTTGCCTGTCATGTGCCTTGAACATCCACTGTCTGAGAATCCTTGTTCTTCTTGATCTGTAGCTGAATGTTCCTGCACACAAATAAGAGTATTAGTTTCCTTTGGGGACCCAAGCCATTACTGACTTGGATCTGCCACTTGCATCAATAAAATGTAATCTTTTGAGAACAGTTGATGCAACAATGGATTTAAGAACCCAACATGCTGAGGCCTTAACAGCATTTGCCCTGTTTCCCTTAGCAGTAGTATGAACTACATGCTTAGCAGCAGAAGCTGCTAGCTTTGCAGTTGTCCCCTTTGGTTTCCAAACTTGTTTGTAGACCACTGCTTTTGTTTTAATGGGCCTTAGAACAGTTTTTGGTGCATGTTTGAAAGATATTTTTGCACCCTTAACTGTTTGTTTTGGGTAAACAGTCATATATGGTCTAGCAGTAGAAAGAACTGATTTTGAAACTGCTTTGGGTGTTGTTCTAGTATGATTAGAGTGATTTTTAGTTGTATGCCTTTTGTGATTCACCCTATTCTTTGTACACCCAGATACCTATTGGTTGCAGAAAGCTGCAAGATGGTCAAAACTACCACAAGTGTAACAAGCTTTGTTATAAAAAGCAAAGTCATCACCTAGTTGGTGAGACTTGAGGTTATTCCAATTCCTATGGTTACCTCTGGGCTTGTGAGTGGTTCTATATTGTTCACAATATTTTACTGGTTGCCTAACATGTTTTACATTGGTTTTAGTCTTAACAGTATTTGGTTTGACTACCTTAGGAACACTTGTTCCTGCTTTCTTAACAACTTCAGGTTTAGACATAACCTGATTTTCTTCATCACTATCAGTTGTACAGTCCTTAACAACTATAGCATCTGATTTCCTAACAGAGGACACCTTGTCCTCAGGAAGTGAAGTTTTACTTAAACTCTCACTTACTTCTTCTACCTTAGTATTCTCAGTAGACATAGAACCATATTTCATTTCTGGTTCTTGAAACTCAGCAAAACCTGTGTGTGCTAGGTCAATACCTGGAGGTGAAGGAACACCTCTGTATGGTGGAGGAACAGATTTGTAACCTATACCAGACTTAGCTTTATTGATAATTTGAGCTTCCCAAAGTCTATTGATTCTAACTGAGGCATTATCTAGTGTGTCTACTGTGATCTTAACATTTTCACATTGCTTTTTGTGCTCTGCTAGAGATTCATTCAAGACAGTAATACACTCATCTTTGAACTCTATGTTTCTTCTTAGAGCAGCCATGTCATCATTAAACCTAGATTCATTTCCTCGAAAATGTAAGATTTGTTTTTCAAGAACAGCTAAACCTCTTTTATGATTAGCTAAGTTAGCTAATGCATTATATAGCTCTTCTAGTCGATCATCAACTTTCTTTTTAAGCTCTTCATTAGCTTTAAGAGTAGAGCATGATTCAATACATTTTGTTATAGAATTTACCTCTGAATCAGAAAAGGCCATCAATGCAATCTCAGTTGCCACCAGTGCAGCATCTTTTGTTGCTTCTTCTTCATCAGCTAGGAAACTCCAATCATAGCTAACACCATTAATGGCTAGCATAGCTCTTGGCTCTTCTACTGTAACTTCCTTCTTCTTTTCTTGCTTATACCATGTGTTTCTATTATCCTGCTTCCTTGGGTTTCTACATTCTCTAGCAAAGTGTCCAAACCTGTGACAGTTGAAACACTCTACTTTCTTCTTATCAAACCCAGCAGTTTCATTACCATTAATGGTAATCTGCTTACCAGTTCTCTGCCAGAACTTCTTAGCCCTCATGCTAAGTAAAGCAACCTGCCACTTGATGTCCATCTCTTCTAAATCATCATCATTCACCTGTTCTAGGTCTTCATGGGTTAGAGGAGAACCACTAGATTGACTAGACATGAATACATAGAATGATGGATCTCCAAGTCCAACAGCATTCTTTTGTGAACTAGTAGTAGGACCACCATAACTAGCAGTAGAAACACCTTCATCTTCATCTACCTCTTCTGATTTACTAATACTAGGAGATGACAAGAGTGCCACATTCCCAGAACTAGTACTATAGTTTCCAGACTTCTTTAGACTTTGTTCAACAATTTTGAAGTTGTTGTACAAATCATTGAGTTTCATGGTTTCAATGTCTGGCTTGTTCATCCAGACAATCACATGAGTATTGAACTCAACAGGTAGACTTCTCAAAAACTTCATATTGAGATCTTCCTTTGCTATCTCAACTCCCAACACAGCTAACTGACTGACAAGCTTGTGCAATCTTGAGAACAACTTATCAAGAGTTTCATTGCTATCTGAACTAAAGTTTTCAAATTGTTGTCTCAGCAATGTCTTTTGTGTTTTCTTGGTAGTTTCATTACCACCAAACCATCCACAAATCTCTTCAAAAAGAATTTTTGCATCAGGATACTTGCTAAAAGATAGCATTTGATCACCTGGAATGGTCATGAGCAGCAAATTCCTTGCCTTTTGATCATTCCTCTTCTGTATCCTTTCATCATTGGAAGATGGTCCAGTATTCCTTTTCCAAATTGTTTTGCCTTCAAGAATGACATCTGAATAACCTAGTGTAAATGAATCACCATACAGAATAATATCCCAAAGAGCATAATCTTGAACCATGAAGTATTGCTCAATCCTTAGTCTCCATAACTCAAACTCATTCTGTTTGAGCATAGGTAACTTTACAGCAATAATTGTAACCTGAGTATTCTCCACATCCATTTCTTCTGTTTCTTCTAAATCAAATATATTAGCCTTGCTCTGATACCAATTGAGAGGATCAATCAATCAGCCCTTTAGCACTTGTGAGAACTGATTAAGAATACACTTAGGATGTTAGTCCTACTGATGTGTATATGATACTTTGAGTTAATATGATTAAGTATGCGGAATCTACTTAACCACACTTAGAAGGTTTATTTGGTAATGGAAATGGAACAGTTAAGTTTGTTATTGAACAATGAACAAAGAAAGTTTATCACTAAACGATTCAATATTATTCAGAATAATACGAGTGATCTTCACTATCACTAGGGTTACAAAACCTTGAATCTTTAATGTTTCTATGACTTGTGATATTGCTGTTTTTGTTCTATTTAGATATTTTAATTAAGCACAAACTTAGACTCTTAATATCTAATTCTATGATCTCCCTTTTATACAAACAAAAGAGATCATTACAATCAATGATAAGTCTAGTCGAACATATGCTAGCTTATCTTATGTGTGTCAGTAACTTAGATCCAACATGTATCTGAGTACACAACTTGTTACTGAACACTTTGTCTAAAGATATTATCTACCGTGTATTGTTAACTATTATACACATAATATCTTTCTATACTTATCCATCTAGCAGTAGAATACTTCAACAGTTATCCACTTAGCAGTAGAATCTTCTTCACCAGCAGCAGCATCTTTCAGCAGTAGAATGTTTAACGCTAGCAGTAGAATCAAATGCACTAGCAGTAGAATGACACTTGGTGAATATTCTTGAGCAGAACTGATCTTGTAAACATGTAATTCCCTATACTAATCTTTAGAACATTTAATTCCCAACAGAATGAATAAGCGAGTACCGGCCTTCAGAAGACTCTCGGTCATGATTATGTGAATCCCACTCGAGTTATCTTGAACATCTTGAATTTGCTTCGTTTGTTACTCTCATACTACCGAGTAATATTGAAGTCAACAAGCAATGTGGTCAAAGCATGTGAATGAATCCTGGGGCTAAGATGAAACCATCAGTAATGGCCTCAGTGACTAAGAAGAGGTTGGAGTCAGTTTTGAGGAAACACCCGTTCTTACTAATTACTGGCATAGATATGCCTGTGATTCCGGTAGAAAGAATTGTGGAAATGGCAACGAATTTGAGGTTGAAAGCGATTTTATCATCGTGGCATTAGTCAAAGTCTAGGTGTGTCATTGCAACTAGTTTTTAACATGGATCTAGAAAAGTTCCTGAAATAAGATCCTATTGGGATCCAATAAAAGTTGGTTACTAATACTGTGAAGCATAACTCATGACTAATGGTCACTGGGACATGTGCTCATTGCCTTAGGCTTTGTCCTTATTGAAAGGTTAGTCGGCACCCAAAAAGGGTGCATGGTCAGCCATGGTGTAAGGATTTCCACGCCGATTAAAACTTTTTGTGGAATGTTGTAATGCATAACTCAGATTGACCTGCTTTACTGTAAACGGAAAATTGTTTTTACATAGTGAAAACTAAAGCCATATAAGATTGATTACAAATGGCAGTTTGCTAAAACAAAGTTAAACAAACTAATCTCGATACAAAAGAAAAAAAAACAGTCATATAAATATATATACTCTAGATAGATCACAACCTCAAACACCTGACATGGTGTGTTTGGGTGTACTTTTTTTTAGTGCAAAAGGTAAATTTTATATAACTTCTCATCCAAACTGTACATCATAAACAACAGCTGATAAGGGCATTCCCAAGATCGGATACAAAAGAGAAAATACAAGTCAAACTAATCAGAACATATATCTGACAAACAACAACCATATATCAGAAAACACTCTGTTTGATGAAAAAACAGAGACGTTAAAACCTGCTACACCAGATGCAGGCTTTTTAGCATTACCTTTATGCACCATAAACCATCTAGCTATATTTCCCTTCATCTCCCCTCCATGACCACTCAACCAGCAACCACAGTGATCAAAGAATGGAGAAGAAAGGTGTAATAACCAAGAAACACGTTTAGGAGGTCGGGGAAGCTCAAAATAAAGGTTAAACATGGTATATTAGATTAAAGAATGGGGAAGGTGTATGTGCTTTCTAGAGAGAGAAAGAAGGGAAACCACACACACCTAAATGATACAATGAGACATCCACCCTCCTAGTTGTGACTAGGAGGGGTATTTATACTACTTAACACTCTAAACTATGTCCTATAGATAGGACTAGTCCCTGTGTTTAACTAAATGATTAAGCTAGTGCAATTCCCGATTATGACATTACTTTTAAGGCTAACAATCTCTCCCCAAAGTGATGTCATATGGGAATAGCTTACAATTTTCCATACAAGTAAAATTAAATACAAAACATAAGCACAGCAGCTCCAAGAATGGTCTTCAAACATCATTACTTCTTTCAGCTTGCAGAATCTTCTCGGCTGCCATTTCTTTACTTGCAGAAGAACAATGTGAGCAAATCTAATTAGGGATTAAATCAGGCTTTTCACTCTCCCCTAATTAGTGCTCTCCCGCAAACTGACAACCTTTCTGATGAATGCCCTGAATATGAAGAAGTATTTTGATAATTAAATGCATTCCGTCTTTAGTCTTCTAATCACGCAGCGGAAAATGTAGAACAGACTGTAGACTCGACCTTCTTCAAGATTGTCCATTCGGGGGAATAGAGTATCAACATCTTCATCTTACCACATGCATCCCAGTTATCTTACATATGAAAAATCAGCCCATAACGTACACATGAAATGATAACACCAAAGTAACAAGTTGAACCACTGATCATCTTGATATTGTTGCCCGAAATTGGTTAAGGTGGATAAGGTAGAAGTACGTAGAAAATGATGAGAAGATAAGTGTGAGAAACTTATTTTAGAGGTTACTAACTAACAATAAGTTTCATGATCGTTTATGAGCTCAAGGTTGTTAAGCTTTTATCTAGGATTAACTTATGACAAGTATGATGATAATATTGACAGAATATTCTATGAAAGAAACAATACTATCACAATCGGTTTTGCCAAACTTTCTCTTTGTTATTAAACTTTGCCCCAATGCTATGTGATCAAATATAGCACGGTTACTCTACAACAATAACAGGGATCAAGGAAAACCTTGATTACCTTGAGGCTAAACTAACCAAAAAACATCAGACCCCATGTCTGATGTTCCCACACACACTCTTTTGATGTTTTACATATTGACACTCTTTGGTGTTTAAATTCTAAGCACGGGGTAAGATCTCCTTTTATAGTCCAAGGAGACCTTTTACAATATGATAAGACTTTGTCTACTACTTGCTTATTATGTGTCAGTCATTAAGATACAACATTTATCTTGTTTTACAACTTTGTTGACTGATAACATATCTAGATATTATCTATATATAATATCTTCTTCATCCTTATCCATCCAGCAGTAGTATGACTCATAGAAGCACCTGATACACTACAAGACTTAACTGTGTAATGACCAGACTTAACACTACCAGACTTAACGAGGAGACTTAACTGGGAGAAGACTTAACCACCAGACTTAACTGGGAGAAGACTTAACCACCAGACTTAACTATGAGAAGACTTAACCAGAAGACTTAACAACTCCTACAATAGCTTCATTAGCGTATTTTGCTTATCATTTTAGTATTCTTCATATTTCGTTCTTCTTGTTCTGTGATCATCAAATCTATGAAAATATAATTCCCAACAATCCTCCCCTAAACATGTGAATCCATTTCAACATGTTTCTGAATTAAATTATAGATTGTGAAGATCTTTCAAACACTTCATAGTGAGACCCTTGGACTGAACTTTCTTCTATTCTGAAAGATTAATATCTATCTCACTAACTCATCTGCTTTCTGATTTTTTTGACTTCAACAATATCAATACACATCTTCAGGCTTCAAACATTGACCTAATAGATGGTGCAATTTCCTTGGATGAAGGAATTATAAGAGACAATGGTGCTGTGTATCTTGGATGCTTGTTTCAACAAGTGAAATCATCTATCAGCATGCCTTTGCAAGTGATGAACAAACATAGTGAACTGAAATTGAAACTGAAAGCTCTCTTTCTTTGACCTAGATAGAACTTTCTCCTTTGGAATGCTTCATCCCTTCTGAATATATAAAATACTCCAGAATCAGCTCTATTCTTGTCATTTTCAACTTCCATGTCATCATCTTGTATGCTCTTGTCTTTTCCTCCCTTTCATTGGTTAATCTTCCAACTTTATTTCCTCCCCTGAGATGCAAATAACATTCCCTCCCCTGTTTGGAAGATCTCTCACAATGTATCTCTCCCCATCATCTGAGCTATCTATTAGAACTTGTTATCAGACAATGTTGTACATGAAGCCATCAATTCCTTAAGAGTTTAATTTGCTGCCCTCATCACTTCTAGGTGTGTTAACTCCTATGAGAGGTGATTCATGGGGCAATAACTCATAAGCCATCATTAGATGGTTTGCTGAGTCATTTTGTATTCCAAAAATCCTTTTAAGAAATTTTTTGACTTTTTGCAGTATGCATATGATTTTATTATGAAAAATCATATTGCTTTCAACCATTTTGTAGGGATTAAGTGTATAACAGACACTTAATCAAAATTTCGGTTTAATGCAACCTCTGGTTTGTGTGAGAACCAATGTTTTTCAGTTATAAATAACTGCTTGTGTAAAGATAAATCTATTCAAAAGGCTTTCTTGACAGGGTTTCCAGCTCATAGCAATTGTTGCCTCTAACACAAATGTTAGATTCACTTTTACTAGCTGTTCTTTTTATTAGATGTCCTTAGACTTGCTCATTATACTTAAAAGTATAAAACTATAGAAAGTGAGTTGAATCAGTTACTGTCTGATCAACTAAGTCATCAATTCAATGTGAAATATGATAACCAGGTTTCAAGAAAGTAGTTTTAAAATATTAATGAACTTAGGTATAAAACTTTGTTAAGAATTCCCAAACACAGTCCATCATAAACCTGTTATGTAAGCAACTGATATAACATTCTACTGTTTCCATTTCACTTGAAAACTTCTTTTGTGCTCAAATGTTCATACCTGAAATTGTTAGTCTAAAACCAAAAGAACAATGTACAAAGTACTTGTCTTATATTAGAATAAACATATGACTAACTGTATGAAATAACACAATTTTAAAGTAATAGCTAGTACAAATTTACAAAGACAACAGCACAAACAAAAATTCAACTACCAGACTTAATTGGGTAACCACCAGAATTAACTGAGTAATCACCAGAATTAACCACACTGGTATACAAAAACACATAGATTGAAAAATTTAAGTATTAAGCATTCCAATACTTGCTACCAAGTACTGAAACCTTCCAACATCAAAAACTTTTGTTAGCAGATCTGCAAAATTATGTTCTGAAGCAATTTTCATTACTTGAATTAACTTTTTCTCATTGCAATCTCTAATAAAATGATGTCTTATTTCAATGTGTTTTGTTTTAGAATGTTGTACCGGATTTTTAATAATACAAATTGTACTACTATTATCAATATGAATGACAGTGTTCATGAAATTATACCCATAGTCAAGAAGTTGGTTTTGAAGCCATAGGACTTGAGCACAGCAACTTGCAGCAGCTACATATCCAGCTTCAGTTGTTGAATTAGCCACAATTGTTTGCTTCTTACAATGCCATGAGATAAGTCTACACCCAAGGAATTGACATCCTCAAGTTGTTGACTTTCTGTCCAAGCTAGCACCAGCATAATCACTATCCGAAAATGCTACCAAGTCAAAGGGTGATTCCCTTGAATACCATAGACCCAACCTAGGTTGACCCATGAGATATCTAAAAATCCTCTTGACTACTGTTAAATGAGAAACCTTTGGAGTTACTTGAAATCTTGCACAAGCACAAACAGAGAACATGATGTCAGGCCTTGATGATGTAAGGTACATCAAAGATCCTATCATAGATCTGTATGTGTGTACATCCACATTTTCTCCATCTAAATCTTTTGGAAGTTGTTTCTCAAAATCCATTGGTGTGCTTGCCATTTTTGAATCAGCAAAGTTGAACTTTCTAAGTATCTCAGCAACATATTTATCTTGACTAATAAATATGCATTCATATGACTGTTTAACTTGCAAACCTAAAAAGAATGTAAGTTCCCCCATGGAACTCATCTGAAACTTATCATGCATAAGCTTTTCAAACTCCAAACACATCTCCTTCCTTGTAGATCCAAAGATAATGTCATCCACATACACCTGCACTAACAGAAGATCCTTCTTGTGCTGTTTGATGAAAAGTGTCTGATCAATCTTTCCTCTTTGAAATCCATTCTATTTTAAATAGGAAGCCAGTGTTTCATACCAAGCTCTTGGTGCCTGATGCAGGCCATAGAGAGCTTCTACTACTCTGTACACTTTGTCTGGATGGTCAGGATCAATGAACCCTGGAGGTTGTGAGACATACACCTCTTCTTCAATTGTGCCATATAGAAATGCACTCTTGACATCCATTTGGTAAACTGTGAAGCCTAAAAATGAAGCATAAGCTAAGAAAAGTCTAATTGCCTCAAGTCTTGCTACTGGAGCAAAAATCTCATCATAGTCTATACCTTCTTGTTGTGTGTACCCTTGGGCTACTAATCTAGCCTTATTCCTAATCACTATTCCCCTTTCATCCCTTTTATTCTTGAAAACCCATTTAGTGCCAATTACCTTTGCATCCTTAGGTAAATCAACTAGCACCCGTACCTTCTGAATCTTGAACTGAAGAAGCTCCTCTTGCATAGCTTCTACCCAGCTTGAATCATCTAAGGCTTTCAGAATGTTCTTTGGTTCAGCTTGTGAGAGAAAACATACAAACAGGCAAGAGTTTGAAAACTCATGCTGTTTTGAAGCATAAAGGGCATCAAGAAGCCCTTGTTGGTCTGAAGACATCAGTTGTTGCCTTGTCTTCACCCCTGATTGTACATCTCCTATCAGTTAATCCTAGATAAAGGCTTAACAGCCTTGAGCTCATAAACGATCACGAAACTTATTGTTAGTAACCTCTAAAATAAGTTTCTCACAGTTGGTATCAGAGCGGGGGGCTCTGGATCTAGGAAAAGAAAAGGTTTTAGCTAAAGAAAGAAGAAAAATTTGGATCTGGTTCATATTTTCGTAACTCACTGCAGGGCTATTTTCAAAGGGAGATAACTCCTTCGTTAACCGTTAGATCGGGCTGAAATTTTTGTTGATGGTTCTTGGTATATCAAGGTAGATTCTCACCGGAGGGATCTTCAATCTGAGCCTTAGGTTGCAAGATATGCATCGTTGAAAACTGCTGTAGAAACAGTTGAGGTATGGTCGAATTTTTGGTTTTTCTTTCTTGGTCTACACACACATAGGGGAATAATCACACACAGAAGAGAGTTGGTTCTTAAAAGATAAAAAGGCTTGTTTATCAAATTATTATTGGTGAAAAAGGTCATTTGTTGCTTATTTGAAGTTAAAGTTGAATTTTTCAAAATTGTGTTCTTATCATATCTTAAAGTGGTTGACTACACTTTAAACAAAACTTGTTCGTTCTTTCAAGTGACTACGAAATGACAAACACTTAAAGGAGATACGTTGTAGTACTCAGTGTCTCATAGAAGATGAGTTTATTGTCATGAGATTGCGGTCTCCCTATACAAGAAAGTTAGGTATACGTTCGAAGTCAGTTTTAGTACAAGACATAAGACACAAGGTTGGTTTATTCAGCTTCATCAACAAGTTAGTAATGGTTGGTTTTTCTTCATCAGTCATAAAAGCCTACAGAATTGGAGATTCAAATGGTTAACATATGGGTTTCAGGGGAAGCTTAAATGTTCAAGTGTTTAACCATTTATTGTATTTGTGCAACACCACAAGGGAAAGTTATTGATTTTTATTACTGTTGATTAATATTGCTACTGATGGTTTAAAATTTTACTGTCTCAAGTTCATTTTTAGTGCGGAAAGCTTAATGGAGGGTAATTTGAGATATTAGAAGGATAGATTGGATTTGTAATATTAGTTTGTAGTTGTAAAGATCATATTTGTAATATTCTCTATTTGTTGATAACAAAAAGGGGAAGAGATGTGGTGGATAACATAGATTAAGGGGAAGACAGTATGGTTTAATTCATGGTGAGATTTAGTTATCTCAATTTCTCTACTTCGTCTAGGGAAATTCGTACAAGAACGTGTTTGTTTTGTAATCATCAAATAGGGGAAGATTGTTGGGAATTATATTTTCATAGATTTGATGATCACAGAACAAGAAGAATGAAAGATGAAGAATACTGAAATGATAAGCAAAATACGCTAATGAAGCTATTGTAGGAGTTGTTAAGTCTTCTGGTTAAGTCTGCTCTCAGTTAAGTCTGGTGGTTAAGTCTTCTCTCAGTTAAGTCTGGTTGTTAAGTCTTCTCCCAGTTAAGTCTCCTCGTTAAGTCTGGTAGTGTTAAGTCTGGTCATTACACAGTTAAGTCTTGTAGTGTATCAGGTGCTGCTATGAGTCATACTACTGCTGGATGGATAAGGATGAAGAAGATATTATCTATAGATAATATCTAGATATGTTATCAGTCAACAAAGTTGTAAAACAAGTTACATGTTGTATCTTAATGACTGATACACAACAAGCAAGTAGTAGACAAAGTCTTAGAATTTAAACACAGAGATGTGTTAAAATGTAAAACATCAAAAGAGTGTGTGTGGGAACATCAAATGAGGGGTCTGATGTTGTTTGGTTTGTTTAGCCTTAAGGTAATCAAGGTTTTCCTTGATCCCTGTTATTGTTGTAGAGTAACCGTGCTATATTTGATCACATAGCATTGGGGCTGAGTTTAATAACAAAGAGAAAGTTTGGCAAAACCTTGTTGTGATAGTATTGTTTCTTTCATTTGAATATTCCGCCAATATTATCATCATACTTGTCATAGTTTATCCTAGATCAAATGCTTAACAGCCTTGAGCCCATAAACGATCACGTAACTTATTTTAGTAGATGTAAGTCGGTCTAAAATAAGTTTTCACAATTGTTGGGAATTATATTTTCATAGATTTGATGATCACAGAACAAGAAGAATGAAACATGAAGAATACTGAAATGATAAGCAAAATACGCTAATGAAGCTGTTGCATGAGTTGTTAAGTCTTCTGGTTAAGTCTGCTCTTAGTTAAGTCTGGTGGTTAAGTCTTCTCTCAGTTAAGTCTGGTGGTTAAGTCTTGTCACAGTTAAGTCTGGTGGTTAAGTCTTCTCCCAGTTAAGTCTCCTCGTTAAGTCTGGTAGTGTTAAGTCTGGTCATTACACAGTTAAGTCTTGTAGTGTATCAGGTGCTGCTATGAGTCATACTACTGCTGGATGGATAAGGATGAAGAAGATATTATCTATAGATAATATCTAGATATGTTATCAGTCAACAAAGTTGTAAAACAAGATACATGTTGTATCTTAATGACTGACACATAACAAGCAAGTAGTAGACAAAGTCTTATCATATTGTAAAAGGTCTCCTTGGACTATAAAAGGAGATCTTCCCCCTAAGATAAAAATATGTTTTACAAGTGTTTAGTATGCTTAGAATTTAAACATAGAGATGTGTTAAAATGTAAAACATCAAAAGAGTGTGTGTGGGAACATCAGACGAGGGGTCTGATGTTGTTATGTTTGTTTAGCCTCAAGGTAATCAAGGTTTTCCTTGATCCCTGTTATTGTTGTAGAGTAACCATGCTATATTTGATCACATAGCATTGGGGCTAAGTTTAATAACAAAGAGAAAGTTTGGCAAAACCTTGTTATGATAGTATTGTTTCTTTCATAGAATATTCCGTCAATATTATCATCATGCTTTTCATAGACAAAATCCTAGATCAAAGGTGTAACAACCTAGAGTCCATAAACGTTCACGAAACTTATTGTTAGTTAGTAACCTCTAAAATAAGTTTCTCACAGTTGGTATCAGAGCATAGATTAAGGACATTGTCTACTACCTGCTTGTTAAGTAGTAACAATTGGGGCTGAGTTTCTCACAGTTGACTTTATCCGAAAATGGATTGGTAAAACTTATTTTACAACTGTGAAAACTTATTTTAAAGGTTACAAACAATAAGTTTTGTGATCGTTTATGGACTCTAGGTTGTTACACCTTTGATCTAGGATTTTGTTTATGAAAAGCATGATGATAATATGGACGGAATATTCTATGAAAGAAACAATACTATCACAACAAGGTTTTGCCAAACTTTCTCTTTGTTATTAAACTTAGCCCCAATGCTATGTGATCAAATATAGCACGGTTACTCTACAACAATAACAGGGATCAAGGAAAACCTTGATTACCTTGAGGCTAAACAAACCAAACAACATCAGACCCCATTTCTGATGTTCCCACACACACTCTTTTGATGTTTTACATATTGACACCCTTTGGTGTTTAAATTCTAAGCACACTAGAACACTACATAAAACATATTTTTATCTAAGGGGTAAGATCTCCTTTTATAGTCCAAGGAGACCATTTACAATATCATAAGACTTTGTCTACTACTTGCTTGTTATGTGTCAGTCATTAAGATACAACATGTATCTTGTTTTACAACTTTGTTGACTGATAACATATCTAGATATTATCTATAGATAATATCTTCTTCATCCTTATCAATCCAACAGTAGTATGACTCCTGATACACTACAAGACTTAACTGTGTAATGACCAGACTTAACACTACCAGACTTAACGAGGAGACTTAACTGGGAGAAGACTTAACCATCAGACTTAACTGGGAGAAGACTTAACCACCAGACTTAACTGAGAGAAGACTTAACCACCAGACTTAAATGTGAGAAGACTTAACCAGAAGACTTAACAACTCCTGCAATAGCTTCATTAGCGTATTTTGCTTATCATTTCAGTATTCTTCATGTTTCATTCTTCTTGTTCTGTGATCATCAAATCTATGAAAATATAATTCCCAACAATAAGAAATAGAATCAACCAATCTCCGACACAAATCATTTCATAAATCATTAAACCCGATCACATGAACTTGTTGTGCGTCCTCGATGTACACATTTCTCTCCCCTACTGGTTACGATATATCGGAATCAGCATAATGATGTGTACATGAAGCATTAACTGGAAGCACTTTATCATTAAACATATAGCCCGTGAGAAGATGTCGATGAACACAATCTACTAACAATACCATTTTAAATTGTCTAACTCTTTATCAACCCCCTGTATCAAAAGCAACGGCTGTCTTTAGTAACCACATGTGTAGATAACCCAATATGATGAACTTGAGAATGAAGTAAAATCCCCCAGATTTGTGACTTAAGCTTGTACTATCCTGTGACTAAGAACGGTGTACCCTATACCCCTAACAGAAGTGTAATAAGCACAATTCCTCTTGAGATATCCTCAACTGCGTGAGACACTGAGCACTACAACGTAACTCCTTAAAGTGATAGCTACTTTGTGTGTACAGAGAAAAAGACTCACAAAAGTAACTAGATATCCAAGTCTTCGTCACCATTAATATATGCCCAAACAAGTCATCTTCGCGGGAGGGAATAAAGAAAGAAGATGAAATAAGTACACGCATCCGTAAAACCTCACTTCAAACCCAAATAAATAATAACGAATCATCCCCGTAGTCACAATTATATGCATTGCAAACTTTAGCCGTTGGCATTTGATTGTGATTCTTGATCAGGATCTTTGAAGCTATACGTGGTTTGTTTTGAAAGTGTAGACCAATAATTTCATATGTGATTTTGGTGTGATGGGTGAGTTTGTTATATGCCCTAATTCTTTATATACCCCCTGTTCCGCGGATCGAAAACTAGGGTTTTGTATGTTAGATATTCTGTGAAACCTTAAGAAACACAGAAGAATCTCACTCCTTGATGCTCGGTAAATACCCTAGAAATTCGGAAACATAACTCCTTACTCGAAGTTTTCCTTGCTCGAAAATATACTTGCTAACTCAGAAATCTTCTTGGCAAAATTCCTTACTCGGTTTTTTTTTCTGCCTATCTCGGAGCCTTACTCGAAGTGTGCAAACTCGAAGCAATACTCGAAGTTTTGCAAACTCGAAGCAATACTCGAAGTTTTGCAAACTCGAAGCAATACTCGAAGTTCTTTGTTGCTCGAAGACCTTCTAACTCGAAGGCTTGCAAAGTCGAAGGCTTTTGCTCTTTTGCATGAAATACTCGAAAGCAATACTCGAAGTTCACTTAAACTAATCTTGAATCATGGTTTTTGCTCTTTTGCATGAAATTCCCCACTTGCTTTCCATCATTCTCACAACCTTACTTTCTCTAACAATAAGCCCAATAAGCCTGTTTTTCACAGTTTCCACAATGCTTTTGAACACATCTTCATTGCTTCTATAGACTTCTTTAAACATTCTTCCATTCCTCTCATTCCAGATGTTATAAACACAGGCTGCAAGCATAAGCCTTCTTACCACACTGTTGATGTTGTTCCCATTGCCTGCATCATTGATTTCCTTATCAATTTCCTGCCAATTATTACCAAGACTCCTTATATCAGCCATGCTTTTTACCTTATTCCATACCTCAGTAGAAAATGGACACTTAAAGAAAAGATGGACCAGGTCTTCAGAATCACTAGAACATAGGCTGCATCTATTTGCTCCTTGTATTCCCCATTTCATAAGTTTGTCATGAGTAGATAATCTGTCTTGAATTGCTAACCAAAGAATGAAAGAGTGCTTTGGGACACATTGAGAGTACCATACTAATTTCCACCGATCAACATTTAGACTTTGACTGTTAAGGTCAAAATTGACATTCTTGACAGTAAAGTCAACATCCTTTCCTTTATTATTTCTCCAAACAACTGTATCTTCAATCACATCATTAATAATTGGAACTTCTAGACCAGTACTTTTTTATTAGAGTAAAAAGTTTAGAAATTACTGGATAGTATTCCAGTTGCCTACATTTTGTAAAATGGAATGATGTTTGTGTAGAGGTGTCAAAATGGGCGGGCCGGGCGGGCACGGGCTAGAACGGGCGCGGGCTAGAATGAGCACGGGCTAGAACGGGCACAGGCTAAACGGGCACGGGCCAAACGGGCACATGTTATACAAATCACTTTATAAAAGACCCAAAATGAGGTAATAAATTCCTTAAACGTAATACCTCTTTTATATTTAAAAAATTAAATATAAGTTTTTTTTCAAAAACGATTATAATGTTCTACAATTGAGAGAAAAATATGTGCCCGTTAGTGCCTATTTAACTTTTCAATGGGCTAAATATGCCCATTTCAAAAAAAGGAAGGGGCTAAATGTGCCCAAATCTTTTACAAAATAGCCAAAATTAGCCCACTTTTTTTCATTTGGGCACAAATTGCCACTTCTATGTTTGTGTAATAAAAATGTTGACATAATTCAGAAATGACAATGTTTGTTTCAGTGAATTTACGAAGAAAGAGTCGAAAGAGTTTGACAGAAATTGTGTGGACACCAATTGAAATTCTATCAAGTTGAAGAGATAACGACAAAGACTTGGTATTGACTACGTTTACTCTTTGCCATTGACTTGGAAAAGTAGAAGGTTTTGTTTATGCATATATACATGATCATTACCAAGAATGTATCATATGATTAATTTTGACGATCAAACAAGCATTAACAATGTGTCCTACTTCCTCCAAAAATCTTACTGTTCATATGCACAATTTCACTTATGTCCTTATGATGCTCATTTTTGTGTTAGCAAAAACCAGTGCTAATAATTTCAACAAATCAAGAGAAGCAAAAGCATTGATTGCAACTTATTGGTGTGGAGATAGAAATGCTTCTTCAGATCATTGTACCTGGCCTGGAATCGATTGCAACAAAGCAGGTAGTGTCATTTCAATAGACTTCTTTTACTGTCTAGATCCGAGAAGCCTCGACTTCGCTTCGTTTCCAAACCTTGAGAAGCTTTCTATTGATAGCTGCGAGTATGAAGGAAACATCCCGGAGCAGATTGGTTTGCTATCAAACTTAACATATCTTTCGCTTTATAATAACTATCTCACAGGTAAAATACCTGCCTTTTTTACCAATTTCACCCATTTGGAATACCTTTATCTTAGTCAAAATAACTTTATTGGTCAAATTCCTTCATCGTTTGGTTCCATGGTTAATCTTACCAACCTATACCTGAGCGCAAATCGACTGAATGGATCAATCCCACCTGCAGTTATAACTAACTTGCATAAGCTTGAAACGTTGGACCTGAGTAATAACAATCTTGATGGTCCAATTCGCTCAAGAGCTAATTTACATGTTCCCTTCACAAGTAAATTACCTGTCTCGTTTTCCAATCTCACCCGTTTGAAAAATCTTGATCTCTCTAATAACAACTTTACTGGTCAAATCCCTTCATCTTTTGGTTCCATGGTTAATCTCACCAACCTGGACCTGAGCGCAAATCAACTGAATGGATCAATCCCACCTGCACTTATAACTAACTTGCATAAGCTTGAAACTTTGGACCTGAGTAATAACAATCTTGATGGTCCGATTCCCTCAAGAGCTAATTTACATGTTTCCTCCACAAGTTTAAGATACCTCAATCTTTCTCATAATAGTTTCAATGTTTTTATTCCATCTCAGCTAGTGAGGTTGAGAAATTTGGCTACGGTGGATTTTAGTCAAAACCAGTTAATGGGTTCGATCCCATCATATCTTGATTCCATGGCCAATCTCACCAACCTGACCTATCTTTCATTTCGTGGGAATCTAATTACAGGTAAGTTACCAGTTTGGATAACCAATCTCACACAATTAGAAAACCTTGATCTTAGTCGAAACAACTTTACGGGTTTCATCCCACCATCTTTAGGATCTATGGTTAATCTCAAAGTTCTCGACTTGAGCGGAAATCAACTGAATGCATCCATCCCACATGAAATAAGTAACTTGAAGGATCTAGAAACGCTGAACCTGAACGACAACAATCTTGATGGTCCAATTCCATCAAGTTTTGGTCATTTAAGCCAACTGCAATTTTTAAACCTTGCCATGAATTCTATCAGTGGCCCTATTCCCCTAGATATAGCATATTTGTGGCAGTTGGGGCATTTAGACCTTCATCATAATCGTCTTGTGGGTGCTATCCATCCAGAATTTTGGAAGCTCTCAAGTCTTTCTTACCTTGATTTATCATCAAATAAGTTCTCAGGAAACATGTCGTTTAGTTATCCCTGTTCTCTTTTATATCTAAACCTTTCTCGGAATCTGATGACGGGCGTTATCACAAGTGTGCGTGGTTGCAGAAAGTTAGAATACTTGGACATTAGTAGTAATCATTTTGTTGGAGAAGCACTTAATTACTACTACATCCCCGATTTCCCAGATTTATTGCTCTTAAATCAGTCTCAGAATGATTTTTCCGAAGTGGTCTGGTCATCCAACAATGAACATATGCACATACCCCGTTTGATCGTTTTTATTCCCATTATCATTGGACTTTGCTGCTTAGTGGTTGCGTATTTCTTTTATAGTTGTAAAAAGGCTGCCACAAAGAAAATACAACCTGAAATCACAAAACATGGAAACGTGTGCACGATAATGAATTATGATGGAACAATTGCGTATGAAGACTTCATCACAGCTACAGAGAATTTTGACCTCAAATACTGCATTGGAACTGGTGGCTATGGTAGTGTTTATGAAGCAAAACTGCCAAGCGGTCAAACATTTGCTTTGAAAAAACTTCACAGGTATGAAGCTAAGCAACCAGCATTCGACCAGAGCTTCAAGAATGAAGTCCAAGTGTTAACTAACCTGAGGCACAAAAACATTGTGAAACTTTACGGATTTTGTTTGCATAACAAATGCAACTTCCTTGTATATGAATACATGGAAAAAGGGAGCCTCTTTTGTGCATTGAGTGACGATGAATTGGCTGTTGAAGTGGATTGGATGAAGAGGTTGAACATAATCAAAGGTGTAGCCCATGCTTTAGCTTACATGCATCACGATTGCAACCCACCTATTATTCATAGAGACATATCAAGCAACAACATTCTTCTAAACTCGGAAATGGAAGGATTTGTTGCTGACTTTGGAGCAGCCAGACTGCTTGACCCCGATTCATCCAACCAAACAGTCATCGCAGGAACTTTGGGATACATTGCTCCAGGTTGTTACTTCTACACACTCTTATGCTTCCTAAGTTTAATTACGTCTAGCTAGTAGCAGCTAAACTTTTCTAACATTCTTTTTTGCATATGATATTTTAGAACTTGCATATAGCATGATTGTGAATGAAAAATGTGACGTGTATAGCTTTGGAGTGGTGGCACTTGAAACAATTGTAGGGAGACATCCTGGAGAGCTTCTTTCATACGTCAACTCTTCTACCGGTCATGGTACAATGTTGGAAAATATATTGGACCAGCGTCTCTCTTACCCAACAGACAGGCTAATCGAAAAGGAAATTCTGCGTGTTTGTCATGTGGTATTGGCATGCATTCTCACAGATCCAAAGGCTAGGCCGACCATGAGAGACGTTTCGCAGGAATTATCACGTTGAGGATATCATGATTCAGTCCATTTTAGTCTATCTCACAGCTTTATTATATGGAGAACAATATATATGGAACATGCTTACAATGTTTATCTCCTTTCATATTCAGCATGTATATATATGATACTTGAGTAAAGTTATGGAAATTGTTATAATGCTTTTGTTGTGTACTAATGAATTAATTACATAACGTACTACTGTTTAACTAGATCATTTTCGGATTATATATGTAGCGTATGCCAAAGTACTTCAGCTGTGAGCTCTTTGAATGGCTTGCTAAAGCACGCAGACAGATTCCTTAGTGGTTTCCAAACCGACACCACTGCACCTACTCACACTCGATCCATGTCATCAAAGGGAATCACCTAGTGTGATATGGTCTTATTATAGTCAGATTCTCATAATATAACAAAAAAAGATACAATTCATGACCAAGTTTCTTAGTTTTATGTAATGCATTTAAATAATCTTTTGAGAAGGCTAACAATAACTTGGGAAGTGTTCTTCAAGCTAGTAGCTATAAAAAAGAACTAAGACAACAAAATTATACATTAGCGATATTAGAAGGGTGATGTTATTGGTACCCCTAAAAATCTATCTTCGTTGGTTAAGCATGAAAAAAGATAACAATGTTAAAACAGTAAACTAAACTTTTATGTAACAAATTTCTTTGTAAATTTAGGCTACGGGATACAGCCAAATACAGATTTATCTGTTAATAAGTACCAAATTAATTCAATTAGCACTTTCGGGATTGCATCATATCCTTTATCCTCCCAAGTATAAAAGACAAACTCAAAACACTACTGTATCTAAAAATAATACTTTCAGTAACGCAGACTAGAGGTGGCCAAAACCCGGATCCGAAAAAAACCGGATCCAGATAAGAGTCAAAGTCAAGGATCCGGATCCGGTTCCGAACCGGATCGGATTTTTCCGGATCCGACCCCCAAAAAACCCGGACCAGTAGCACCGGTTCCGGTTTGGAACCGAACCAGATCGGATCCCAGGAACCGGTCAAACCGGATCCCAAGAACGGGTCAATGTGGCAATTGGTTTGCACGTTTGCAGTAAAAAAAGAAGAAGGAACAATGCATATTGGAATTTTTGTACAAAGTATAACTTAGATAAGTGGGCTTTAAGGCCCAATACTTGGTGTTGGTTTGGTTTGCAGTAAAAAATAAGAATGAAGCAGACCAACGACAAAAAGTGGGTTCTCTCCAAATCATTGGAAGTTGGAACAGGTGTAAGTGGAGTTGTATGATGAAGGATAATTAATATTAAAGTGATAGTGACAAGGAGTTTGACTATAATGTGATTTTCTTGTTTTTTGAGTGAAAATGATTGACTGGTGCAAATATGGAAGCTTGGTTTGGTGGTGGTTATTTTGGTTTGGTATGTTTTTCCTATGGAGGTGTATGGTGATCGATAGAATGGTGGAAAAAGTGGCAAAAACCCGTTAGAAAACGGGCAAAAACACAGACCAACGGCCACTGAATGCTACTGTCTTCAATTGCTGCAAAAGTGGGATAATAACGTTGGATCCGGTTCCCAAGAACCGGATCTCGAACTAGTGTGTAAATATCCGGTTCTGAACCGGTTCGAGCAGCAGAAACTTGAAATCGGATAGGAACCTCCGGATTTTCTAGGAACCGGACCGGATCCTCTAAGAACCGGTGTTGACCGGATTCGATTCCGGATTTTTATCCCGTTCCGGTTCAGGAACCGTTTCGCTTGGCCACCTCTAACGCAGACCATCAAGCTTTATTCTAAAGCATGTAAAACTATATAACATGAGCAATATTTTCAAAGAAAGAACAAACCCCCTTAACTAAAGCCTACAACTATAGTCCAATATCATTGTCAACCTTTTTCCACAATAGTAGAGAAATTAAGGTGCCGTTTAGTCGTAGAAATTTTTTTCTCTTTTTTCATTCATAAATTTTTTGAGAAGGGAATGACTTTTCTTCTCTTGGGAAGAGTTGAGAATTTTGAAAACCCGTTTATTTGGAGTTATATTTTTCCTTTTTATAAAAATGATAAGAAGATTATCTCAAATTGTGACGGTGGCGGCGACGGCGGGCAGTGGAGGATGACGCGAGAGATTATGGGTAGAATGGTGTATGTGTTTTTGTTTTTGAGTTGAGAATAAAATGAGAATGGTAGAATGAGCTTTCCAATTTCTTAGTTAAAATTTATAAAAAAAGAATTTCATTTTTTTTTGAAAATTGTTGGAAAAAAGTGTGACTAAACGTATTTTCAATTTTTTCATTTTAATATGAAAAAATTCTTAGAAAAATGGGATATTTTTCACCAACTAAATGCACCCTAAACTTCCGATTTTGTTTGTGCATTATCATGATGATTACATTTTTTGCAAATAAAATGTCAACTGCTCAAATGACTTGTATACTTGCAACTTGCGCCTAATTTTAGTTTCTCATTACATAAAAAGTGAAATTCTCAACAGCATTTTATAGTAGAAAGGTTTGTATTTAAAGACATTCAATTATTCAAATGTTTAAAGCAGTGGCATTCAATAATTGGTAATGAAGATCAATCTCATACTAAACTTTAAGCCACTTGAACATTTTATAACTAATAAACATTTGAAACTATGTTTTCTTAGTTAGGCATTTCATCAAACAGTTGGTGTTCATTCTAGATAAACCCACGATTCATTTCCACCTCATTTCAAATAAGTTGTTCGACGGAAATAAAAATGACAAAACTTATGATTTAAAAGATGGTATTTTAATCCACAAACAACACACTGGTTGGTCTAATGAATCCAAAATCTTTCTATAAATATTTAAAGAATTGACACATAAGCCGAATTGAATTTTTGCTGACATCAGTTTTTTCTAAAGGGTTTTTATCGAAGTGCTATAAATTTAGAGAACGCTTTAACATAATATTTTTTTGAAAAAATAAAAAGAGCAAGGGGGTGTAGAAAAAAGAAAATATATATATATAGGAAAGAGGAAAGAGATTTTTCATTAAATGGGTTTTTTTTCAGTTTTTTATGAAAAATTTCTTAAAAAAATGCGTTGTCTTTACCAACTAAACGCACGTGTTACTTTTTTAACTTTTGTACAGTTTTTTTTCTTCTTAAATTTGTTAATTGCACCCTTCTAAGTATCATTTTTTTTTTCTCTTACATCTTTCCCTTTAACAAATGGAAATCATTAAAAAGTTAGATATCAAATTAAACAGGTTTGAGGGAATGAGTTACTTCACATAAAGCCCATCACCACAACGACTATAAAGTGAATCGTAGCCCTAAAAAGTAAAAACTAACTCATGCACAACAACAGGTATATTCACTTATCGAAAAATCATCAAGTACGTATTATATTCATTCATAGTCAACTTTACTATTTCATTTTTTAAGATCGATGAATATTGTGTGTGTATGCGTCGATCTTGCTGATTTGGAATATGTTATGCATGTTTAGCAATTAGTAAAATGTTAGTTTTCGATTATATAAGCATAGTGATCATAAAAATACATTTTTATGCTTTAGGTTATAATATGCTTACACAAGCTTCTTGGTATGAAATCAAATAGGTGTCTTAGTATGTAAGTTAAATTCAATAAATTGAATCAAAGGGATTAATTTAGTGATGTGTGAGTGGCCTATCAACTTAGAGGTTGCAGCTTCGAGTCTCGTCCGAAACATATGAGGTTTATATGAGATAGTAGTTGGTTTAACGGTTTAAGTGCTTGAATAATTAGTCGTTTTAAAAAAAGTTAAATCGAATGCTTAGGTCTACAATGCTATCATGGTGAGAGTTATCAAAAGACAATGAGTTTATAAGATTTTCGTAAGATTCCTTAATTAAAGTATACATCTGAATATCTGACTATTTATTCGAGTTTATAAGATTTTTGTACAACATATGCTGACTGGTCGTTATAGCCTAAAGATTATATGTACATTATACTATAAATTCACATTATTTTCTTACAGTAAGAACCAAGTATCGTAAAATAAGCATTTCTGATGATAAGTTTTGCATTTATAATCAGGGCATAACATTCCTCGAGCAACCGGATCCAATATCTACATCTACATCCTCAATATAGCGGTATATGTTAAACCTTTTTAACTCGTTTATATGTAGTTAGTTACTTAGTTATTCCTTTTTTTTCTTCTTCTTGAATTTTACTTTTGGTTCGTCTCTGGGTACAATACCTATTAAAATTATAGCTGCAGAAGATGAGGGAAGTGTTCTTTGATAATTATGACATGCACATTTGCATGCATTATGTATACATTAGGAAGGGATCTAGTGAAAAAAAAAAACTAAAATGAGAATAATAAGGAGGATTTCTAGCCACATATTTCAAATAAGAGAGAGAATTTTAAGGGGAGATGCATCTATTTTTATTTGTGCATCGCAAATGTGTTGTATTGGCAAGCTTCTCATATTAATTTTTTTTTTCTCATATAATCCTAACTCCGGATACATGCATATATAACATTATTTGTCTTTCAATTTTTATGCTATCTTTTTGGTTCAGGAATCCTTTCATTAAGCATTGGCTTATGTAGCTAAGAGACTCTCGGAGCCCAACGGAAGGAAAGTTCTCACCGAGGAATTTAAAAGGGTGGGGGAGAGAGGATACTGCTGTCAAGGTCAAGGAGAGTGGGCTAAAGGGAAGAGTGAATTATAAAGGACTAGTCGGGTACCCGCGCGTTGCTGCCAGGTACCCGTGTGATTATATTTTTCAGCGATAGCAATGTCTTTCAACGGATTGCTTTTATAGAAGGAATAAAAGATTGCTCAACAGAGGTTATTAGAAATTAAATTGTTTTCTTTCTTATGCATTTAGTAACATTATAAAAAGGGGTACTCGCGCGTTACGATGGCGGGCACCCTGTAATCAAAAGTTTTGGTGAGTGATTATATGTTTTTCATGATTCTGACTTTACGCATAGCGATAACTTTAGGAAACAACTTTACCGCACACTATTTTTTATAAAAAATGGCAGAGAACACGTGCATCACGATGCAATGACGATACGAAAATGGTGGTCACCACTAGTGCTAGTTGTTTTGGACGTGCAATATTATATAACGTCTAAAATAGAGGGTGTTTTAAAGTAGCGGTTTTAGCGCCATCTAGTAGTGTCGATATTGCTAAATTTTGGTCGTAAATGGTGGTCCTTTACGTACCTGATCATGCATGTCTCATATTCTTGGTCGTATGTCTTCCACTGTCACATGTCAGATACCATATCCTAACCGTTAGGTGACAGTTGAAAGACAGTTGTCTTGTGCGTGTATACACGTGGCATGTGCTGCCTGGGAATGCATATATGTTTATCAAGTATTGATTATGGGCTTATTTAGTGTTCATATGGACATTACCTTGACATATAATTAGTGGGTTTGGGCCTATAATATCCATATTCTATCAATAAGTATGAGGAGTATTTTGCGAACTAAAAAAATAATTAATAAACACCACAAAACTGAAAATCGTGCCAAAAAAACATAGTAGCAAACAATAAGGCTGGACAAAGAACTATTTTGTTTCTTGCTTACATAAGTAATTATTTAATAGAAAACAATGCTAAGAAGAAAAAAAGGTGACGATGGTAGAGCTAGATTCGAACTTTGGACCTCCATGATAAATATCGGAAAATGCGACTAGTTCTTTTTCCATGATAAACACACACATTTATGCACATGTTTTATGAAACTGTTTGAATTCAAACACCATACTAATAGCAATAATGCATAACATCCATTAAGTTCAAGTTTTAATCATTAGATTACGATTCTTAAGTTTAATTGCGTCTAGCTAGTAGCAGCTAAACTTTGCTAACATTCTTTTTTAGTTTTTTGTATATGATATTTTAGAACATGCATACAGCATGATTGTGAAAGAAAAATGTGATGTGTATAGGTTTGGAGTAGGGGCACTTGAAGCAATCAGAGAGAAACATCCCAGAGAGCTTTTTTCATACCTCAACTCTTCTACCAGTCATGGTACAATGTTAAAAAATATATTGGACCGGCAACTCTCATACCCAACCGACAGACTAATTGAAAAAGAAATTATGCGTGTTTGTCAAGTGGCGCTGTCATGCATTCTCATAGATCCAAAGGCTCGATCAACAATGAGAAACATTTCACAGGAATTATCGCGTTGAGGGTATAATTCTGTCTATCTCACAACTTCATCATATCCTGAACAACTGCAATACGTACTTTTGTTATTCTGCATATCTTTACAATAATTTGTCAGCAGTTTAGTTATATATAAACCGTCTTACAATGTTTATCTCATTTCATATTCAGAAAAATATTGGACCTAAATATAGTATTATATGATATGTAACATGACGTTAGGACATCTCTTTAAATGCACTGATTTTATATTGAACAAACAACTAAATCAAAATTAAAACACACTTAATTGGGAATTGTTAGAATTATAGACGTATTAGTATCATGTTATTTAGGTCGTATTAGGGCCAAGCCCATTATGCTTAACCTAACTTAGCTTTCAAGCTAAGTAAAGGTTACTAATCTTTATTATTATAATTAAGTTAATACAATGTAGTCGTTTGGTTCATTATCGCTTGTCCCCAACTCTGTTTACATGGTATCAGAGCGAGGGTTTAGTTCCAATTAGAGTTTTGAGTTTTATTCTTGAAGAAGGTACCTTGAGACACCTAATTAGGTTTGAGAGCACCCGGTTAGAGTGCGTTTTAGATCCAGAGGTTTTAGCTGAAGATATTTTCCAGATCCTTTTTTTGTTTTGATTCCGACCAGAACCCTTGTTAGATCTTGTCAGATCTGTCAAGTCTTTTTGTGGCAATTTTGTTAGGGTTCTTTGGTTCTGGTTTTGATTTGAAAGACGGTATTGGTTGTTAATTCTTAATTTCTTGGTTAATAGTTATGAGGGTTCGGATTATTGGTTACGGTGATTGAGATGATTTTGATCTTGAGAATCTTTGATTTGGGGATCACACGCGTATCGACACCCTAGAAATAATGGCTTAAATTTTATAGTTAATTTTTGGAGTCAATGACCTTGTTTTTAGACCATTTTTTATAAAAACGTTTCTAGAAATGTATTTCTCGTATTTTTACCTAACCAAGAGATCACGTTTAAAATTTAGCTCAACGGGACACGGGGTACACAAATTACACTCCAACATATAATAAATCCCCCTACCCTTATACTAGTCTACATACATCATCTATACTTTTTTAACTCTTCCTCCCAGGTTTTTTTTGTTTTGGCCGTCGTTTGCTGCCGCCACTCAAGATCGAAGACCAAGGGTGTTTGTTGACGGGTTAGAGCAAAGGTAGCACATAGGTTTGATTGGTTATGATCTCGGGTCTGTTTAGATTGTTGCTTTGATAGTTTGGTCTTGGCTGGAGTTTTGATGTGCTAAGATTCTGGTTTTATTCGCTTGTGTTGTAAAATTGGATTCGGATTATTAACTAGTTAGCGTGTTAGTTGATGTGGTTGTCTTCAATTATGAGTTACTTTCAACCCATTCGACATGTTCCTTTTATAGCATAAATTTTCAGTTGACCCACCTGAGCTTAAGACAGCTTGGTCTCATTTGATTTTGCTATTTGTTGTTCTTGATTGCATTTTAATAGTTTTATGATGTCATGAATATTTTCAAATTGGATCACATTTGAATAGCAACTTTTATGTACCTGTCCTATCAATATAGAAATCGTTACTATTATTTGAAATTTTTTTGATATGAAACAAAAGTATTATGATTGTAGAAATCGTTGTTTAGTATATGATCCAAATAATTGCCGTTCAAGTATGAATGGAATGTGATGGGTTAAGTTTTAAGCTTTGAGTATGGTTAGTAATTCTTGGGTATACGCTGGATGGAAATAGAATTTCTCATGTGGGTATGACAGTGCAAAACAAGTTCTTTATCTTTCACTTTTGTTGCATTTTGTCTGTCTTTATGTAACGCATTCATAACTAACTGACTCACCATTGTCACTCACTATCGTATATTTTGGTTTTTATTTTGGGCTTGACATTGGTTTGGATTTTGTGTACTAATGGGTCAAACATATAATTGTATCGGGCTAAAAAGCGTATTAAAAGATTAATGGACTAATTATATAACACTTATTGGACTTAAACTATCGGGTTGAAAATGTTGGGTTTGGACTTAATATATATATTGGACACCGGACATTTAGCGGACTTAAAGAGATTGACATGATAGACTTCGTGTCCTGTTTGGGTCATTTTTTGACCCATTTTATTTCAAAGTAAGTTTTCAAAGCTATTCCATAGACTTGTTAATTCTAAAACCCAATTCAACCAGTTTCCAAATTTGCTTAATCATATACACTGTAGTGTTTCTTTGGCAGCAAATTAAAAGACCGATTATTAGAAAAAATAATCACTTGTATAAAAAATCGTACATGTGAGACAACATGATGCCAAATACGACTCTCATCATCATCATAACTAAAACCACGGGAATAAATACGCGAGTACCCTTCAGAAGACTCACTCGTTCCTAATTATGTGAATCCCACTCGAGTTATCTCGAACATCTTGAATTTGCTTCGTTTGTTTACTCTCATAATACCGAGTAATATTGAGGTCAACAAGCAATGTGGTCAACGCATGTGAACTAATCCTGTGGCTAAGATGACACTAGGTGGGGATAGTATTTGACAAAAACTGTGTGGATACGAATTATAATTCTGTCAAGTTGAAGAGATAACGATTATGTGGAAACCATGCCCAACCCATAGGATGGGTTAGAAAGTTTTTCGACAAAGACTTGGTATTCACTATCGTTTAATCTTTGCCATTGACTTGGAAAAGTAGAAGGTTTTGTTTATGCATATATACATGATAATTACCAAGAATGTATCATATGATTAATCTTGAGTATTTACTTTTAAATTTTGACGATCAAACAAGCATTAACAATGTGTCCTACTTCCTCCAAAAATCTTACTGTTCATATGCACAATTTCACTTATGTCCTTATGATGCTCATTTTTGTGTTACCAAAAACCAGTGCTAATAATTTCAACAAATCACGAGAAGCAAAAGCTTTGCTTGCAACGAATTGGTTTAAGGATAGAAATGCTTCTTTAGATCATTGTTATTGGCCTGAAATCGCTTGCAACAAAGCAGGAAGTGTCATTTCAATAGACTATTATCACTGTGATGATAGGGAAGATCTAGGTGATCTGAAAAGCTTCGACTTCGCTTCATTTCCAAACCTTGAGGAGCTTCATATTCCTAACTGCAAGCTTGATGGGAGCATCCCAGAGCAGATTGGTTTGCTATCAAACTTAACATATCTTTCGCTTTATAGTAATCATCTCACAGGTACATTACCTGCCTCGTTTACCAATCTCACCCGTTTGGAAAACCTTTATCTTTCTAATAACTATCTCACAGGTAAATTACCTGTTTCGTTTGCCAATCTCACCCGTTTGAAAAACCTTGATCTTTCTAATAACATTCTCAGTGGTAAATTAACTGTCTCGTTTGCCAATCTCACCCGTTTGAAAAACCTTGATCTCTCTAATAACAACTTTGCTAGTCAAATCCCTTCATCTTTTGGTTCCATGGTTAATCTCACCAACCTGGACCTGAGCGCAAATCAACTGAATGGATCAATCCCACCTGCACTTATAACTAATTTGCCTTACCTCGAAACGTTGGACCTGAGTAATAACAATCTTGATGGTCCGATTCCCTCAAGAGCTAATTTACATGTTTCCTTCACAAGGTTAAGAGACCTCAATCTTTCTCATAATAATTTCAATGTTATTATTCCATCTCAGCTAGTGAAGTTGAGAAATTTGGCTACGGTGGATTTTAGTCAAAACCAGCTAATAGGTTCGATCCCATCATATCTTGATTCCATGGCCAATCTCACCAACCTGACCTATCTTTCATTTCGTGGGAATCTAATTACAGGTAAGTTACCAGTTTGGATAACCAATCTCACACAATTAGTCAACCTTGATCTTAGTCGAAACAACTTTACAGATCTCATCCCGCCATCTTTTGGATCCATGGTCAATCTCAAAGTTCTCGACTTGAGCGAAAATCAACTGAACGCATCATCCATCCCACATGAAATAAGTAACTTGAAGAATTTAGTAACGCTGAACCTGAACGACAACAATCTTGAGGGTCCAATTCCATCAAGTTTTGGTCTTTTAAGCCAACTGCAATTTTTAAACCTTGCCATGAATTCTATCAGTGGCCCCATTCCACTGAATATAGCAAATTTGATGAAATTAGGACATTTAGACCTTCATCATAATTGTCTTGTGGGAGCTATTCATCCAGAATTTGGGAAGCTCTCATATCCGTTTTTCTCAACTTCATCCATAATCGTCTTGTGGGAGCTATTTATCATCAAATCAGTTGTCAGGTAACGTGTCGTTTGGTAATCCCTGTTTTCTTGTGCATCTAGACCTTTCTTGGAATCTGATGACGGGCAATATCTCAAGTGTATGTGATTGCAGAAACTTAAAATATTTGGACATTAGTGGTAATCATTTGGTGGGAAAAGCACTTAATAATTACGCCTTCCACTTCCCATATTTATTGTTTTCAAATCAGTCTCAGAATCATCTTAATGGAGAAATGGGTTGCCCATCCAATATTCTGACAAGTGAACAATCAGAAACCAATGAAAATAAGCGAAGAAAACAGCACGTACCCGATTTGACCATTTTTCTTCCCATTATGAATGGACTTTGCTGCTTAGTGGTTGCGTATTTCTTTTATAGTCGTAAAAAGGCTGCCACAAAGAAAATACAACATGAAATCACAAAACATGGAAACGTGTGCATGATAATGAATTATGATGGAACAATTGCATATGAAGACTTCATCAAAGCTACAGAGGATTTTGACCTCAAATACTGCATTGGAACCGGTGGCTATGGTAGTGTTTATGAAGCAAAACTGCCAAGCGGTCAAACATTTGCTTTGAAAAAACTTCACCGGTATGAAGCTAAGCAACCAGAATTTGACCAGAGCTTCAAGAATGAAGTCCAAGTGTTAACCAGCCTAAGACACAAAAGCATTGTGAAACTTAACCCATCACATTCCATTCATACTTGAACGGCAATTATTTGGATCATATAGCCAGTATTGTCTAAACAACGATTTCTACAATCATAATACTTTTGTTTCATATCAAAAAAATTTCAAATAATAGTAACGGTTTTAGAACAAGAAAGTTGCTATTCAAATGTGATCCAATTTGAAAATATTCATGACATCATAAAACTATTAAAATGCAATCAAGAACAACAAATAGCAAAATCAAATGTGATCCAATTCCATTCATACTTGAACGGCCAAAACAGGCGGCGCCGACGTGGCCGGAATCTGGTCGGAATGAGGGGCGGCTGGAAACCCTAGAGAGATGTGAGTAAGTTATGAGATTTGGGTGCGTCCCTTCCTGTTGCATGGCACCAATTAAAAATAAAGCAAAGAAGTGGTTTTTTGACAAACTTTCTTTGATGGATTCTTGTGATGAGGCTATTTTGAGCAAAAGGTTGCTATCAACTCTATCTTCCAAGAATGTCTCGTGAATTACCTTGGGAAGAAGGAAGCAGATTGATGGTGATTTATGATAGCAGCTTGTGTTGGGGAAAAGCAAAAAAAACCAGGGAGGAAGAGTTAAAAAAGTATAGATGATGTATGTAGACTATTATAAGGGTAGGGGGATTTATTATATGTTGGAGTGTAATTTGTGTAACCTGTGTCCCATTGAGATAAATTTTAAACGTGATCTCTTGGTTAGGTAAAAATACGAGAAATATATTTCTAGAAATGTTTTTATAAAAAATTGTCTAAAAACAAGGTCATTGACTCCAAAAATTAACTATAAAATTTAAGCCATTATTTCTGGGGTGTCGATACGCGTGTGATCCCCAAATCAAAGATTCTCAAGATCAAAATCATCTCAATCACCATAACCAATAATCCGAACCCTCATAACTATTCTTTGCTCAAAATAGCCTCATCACAAGAATCCATCAAAGAAAGTTTGTCAAAAAACCACTTCTTTGCTTTCTTTTTAATTGGTGCCATGCAACAGGATGGGACACACCCAAATCTCATAACTTACTCACATCTCTCTAGGGTTTCCAGCCGCCCCTCATTCCGACCAGATTCCGGCCACGTCGGCGCCGCCTGTTTTGGCCGTCGTTTGCTGCCGCCACTCAAGATCGAAGACCAAGGGTGTTTGTTGACGGGTTAGAGCAAAGGTAGCACATAGGTTTGATTGGTTATGATCTCGGGTCTGTTTAGATTGTTGCTTTGATAGTTTGGTCTTGGCTGGAGTTTTGATGTGGTTGTCTTCAAATCTGAGTTAACAAAATATAGGCGTTGATTTTTTTTTTTTTTGCTACTTTCAACCCATTCGACATGTTCCTTTTATAGCATAAATTTTCAGTTGACCCACCTGAGCTTAAGACAGCTTGGTCTCATTTGATTTTGCTATTTGTTGTTCTTGATTGCATTTTAATAGTTTTATGATGTCATGAATATTTTCAAATTGGATCACATTTGAATAGCAACTTTTATGTACCTGTCCTATCAATGTGAGTTTCTTGTTCTAAAACCGTTACTATTATTTGAATTTTTTTTTATATGAAATAAAAGTATTATGATTGTAGAAATCATTGTTTAGACAATACTGGCTATATGATCCAAATAATTGCCGTTCAAGTATGAATGGAATGTGATGGGTTAAGTTTTAAGCTTTGAGTATGGTTAGTAATTCTTGGGTATATGGTGGATGGAAATAGAATTTCTCATGTGGGTATGACAGTGCAAAACAGGTTCTTTATCTTTCACTTTTGTTGCATTTTGTCTGTCTTTATGTAAGGCATTCATAACTAACTGACTCACCATTGTCACTCACTATCTTATACTCGTATTTTGGTTTTATATTTTGGGCTAGACATTGGTTTGGATTTTGTGTACTAATGGGTCAAACATATAAATGTATCGGGCTAAAAAGCGTATTAAAAGATTAATGGACTAATTATATAACACTTATTGGACTTAAACTATCGGCTTAAAAAAATGTTGGGTTTGGACTTAATATATATATTGGACACCGGACATTTAGCGGACTTAAAAGAGATTGACATGATAGACTTCGTGTCCTGTTTGGGTCATTTTTTGACCCATTTTATTTCTAAGTAAGTTTTCAAAGCTATTCCATAGACTTGTTAATTCTAAAACCCGATTCAACCAGTTTCCAAATTTGCCTAATCATACACACTGTAGTGTTTCTTTGGCAGCAAATTAAAAGACCGATTATTAGAAAAAATAATCACTTGTATAAAAAATCGTACATGCGAGACAACATGATGCCAAATACGACTCTCATCATCATCATAACTAAAACCACGGGAATAAATAAGCGAGTACCCTTCAGAAGACTCACTCGTTCATGATTATGTGAATCCCACTCGAGTTATCTCGAACATCTTGAATTTGCTTCGTTTGTTTACTCTCATAATACCGAGTAATATTGAGGTCAACAAGCAATGTGGTCAAAGCATGTGAACTAATCCTGTGGCTAAGATGACACTAGGTGGGGATAGTATTTGACAAAAACTGTGTCGACACGAATTATAATTCTGTCAAGTTGAAGAGATAACGATTATGTGGAAACCATGCCCAACCCATAGGATGGGTTAGAAAGTTTTTCCACAAAGACTTGGTATTCACTATCGTTTAATCTTTGCCATTTACTTGGAAAAGTAGAAGGTTTTGTTTATGCAAATATACATGATAATTACCAAGAATGTATCATATGATTAATCTTGAGTATTTACTTTTAAATTTTCACGATCAAACAAGCATTAACAATGTGTCCTACTTCCTCCAAAAATCTTACTGTTCATATGCACAATTTCATTTATGTGCTTATGATGCTCATTTTTGTGTTAGCAAAAACCAGTGCTAATAATTTCAACAAATCAAGAGAAGCAGAAGCTTTGCTTGCAACTAATTGGTGGGGAGATAAAAATGATTCTTCAGATCATTGTTATTGGTCAGAAATCAATTGCAACAAAGCAGGTAGTGTCATTTCAATAAACTTATACTGTTATGATAGGGATGATCTAGGTGATCTGAAAAGCTTCGACTTCGCTTCATTTCCAAACCTTAAGAACCTTTCTATTTTTTACTGCAAGCTTGGAGGGAGCATCCCAGAGCAGATTGGTTTGCTATCAAACTTAAAATATCTTTCGCTTTATAGTAATCATCTCACAGGTACATTACCTGCCTCGTTTACCAATCTCACCCATTTGAAATACCTTGATCTTAGTCAAAATAACTTTATTGGTCAAATTCCTTCATCGTTTGGTTCCATGGTTAATCTTACCAACCTGGACCTGAGCGCAAATCAACTACATGGATCAATCCCACCTGCACTTATAACTAACTTGCATAAGCTTGAAACGTTGGACCTGAGTAATAACAATCTTGATGGTCCGATTCCCTCAAGAGCTAATTTACATGTTCCCTTCACAAGTTTAACATACCTCAATCTTTCTCATAATAGTTTCAATGTTTTTATTCCATCTCAGCTAGTGAGGTTGCGAAATTTGGCTACGGTCGATTTTAGTCAAAACCAGTTAATGGGTTCGATCCCATCATATCTTGATTCCATGGCCAATCTCACCAACCTGACCTATCTTTCATTTCGTGGGAATCTAATTACAGGTAAGTTACCAGTTTGGATAACCAATCTCACACAATTAGTCAACCTTGATCTTAGTCGAAACAACTTTACGGATCTTATCCCGCCATCTTTTGGATCCATGGTCAATCTCAAAGTTCTCGACTTGAGCGACAACAATCTTGATGGTCCAATTCCGTCTAGCTTTGGCAACCTACACCAACTGCAATCTTTAAACCTTGCCATGAATTCTATCAGTGGGCCTATTCCACTAGATATAGCAAATTTGATGAACTTAGGACATTTAGACCTTCATCATAATCGTCTTGTGGGTGCTATTCATCTAGAATTTGGGAAGCACGTAAATCTTTTTTACCTTGATTTATCATCAAATCAGTTGTCAGGAAACATGTCGTTTGGTAATCCCTGTTTTCTTGTGCATCTAGACCTTTCTTGGAATCTGATGACGGGCAATCTCAGAATCATTTGGTGGGAGAAGCACTTGAGGGATATGATTACGACTCCCCAAATTTATTGTTTTCAAATCAGTCTCAGAATCATCTTAATGGAGAAATGGATTGCCCATCCAATATTCTGACAAGTGCACAATCAGAAACCAATGAACATAAACCCGGTTTGACCATTTTTCTTCCCATTATCGTTGGACTTTGCTTCTTAGTGGTTGCGTATTTCTTTTATAGTCGTAAAAAGGCTGCCACAAAGAAAATACAACCTGAAATCACAAAACATGGAAACGTGTGCACGATAATGAATTATGATGGAACAATTGCATATGAAGACTTCATCAAAGCTACAGAGGATTTTGACCTCAAATACTGCATTGGAACCGGTGGCTATGGTAGTGTTTATGAAGCAAAACTGCCAAGCGGTCAAACATTTGCTTTGAAAAAACTTCACCGGTATGAAGCTAAGCAACCAGCATTTGACCAGAGCTTCAAGAATGAAGTCCAAGTGTTAACCAGCCTAAGACACAAAAGCATTGTGAAACTTTACGGCTTTTGTTTGCATAACAAATGCAACTTCCTTGTATATGAATACATGGAAAAAGGGAGCCTCTTTTGTGCATTGAGTGACGATGAATTGGCTGTTGAAGTGGATTGGATGAAGAGGGTGAACATAATCAAAGATGTAGCCCATGCTTTAGCTTACATGCATCACGATTGCAACCCACCTATCGTTCATAGAGACATATCAAGCAACAACATTCTTCTAAACTCGGAAATGGAAGGATTTGTTGCTGACTTTGGAGCAGCCAGATTGCTTGACCCCGATTCATCCAACCAAACAGTTATCGCAGGAACTTTGGGATACATTGCTCCAGGTAGTTACTTCTACTCACGCTTACGCTTCTTGAGTTTAATTACGTCTAGCTAGTAGCAGCTAAACTTTGCTAACATTCTTTTTTGTATGTGATCATTTAGAACTTGCATATAGCATGACCGTGAACGAAAAATGTGACGTGTATAGCTTTGGAGTGGTGGCACTTGAAACAATTGGAGGGAAACATCCCGGAGAGCTTCTTTCATACTTCAACTCTTCTACCAGTCATGGTACGATGTTGGAAAATATATTGGACCAGCGTCTCTCTTACCCAACAGACAGGCTAATCGAAAAGGAAATTCTCCGTGTCTGTCATGTAGCACTAGCATGTATTCTCACAGATCCAAAGGCTAGGCCGACCATGAGAAACGTTTCACAGGAATTATCACGTTGAGGATATCATGATTCAGATCAGTCTATCTCAAAGATTTATTATATTGAGAACAACCTCTATACTTCTGCGAATCTCGTTTTCAGCATAAATGTAGGTCCCAACTGTATGTATATGATAAATAAATAAAGTTTCATATTCATATTCAGCCTGCTGTGTTTTTCTGTGGAACTAGAAGTGTTCTGTATAAATGAGATTATGCAAAAAATGGTGATTGTTCTGTTAATTCTCTTAGTTGGAATGATTTTAAGGAATCATTTATTGACTGATGAATGTCATGCAAAAATTCAATGATCATTGTTCTTTTGCTAATTCTCTTAGATGGATTGTGGCCGCACTGAATGATTTCCTTGTGCAATGATCTTGATTGAAAGTGAGTTCCAGGTTAGATATAGTCATAGTGAATTGATAGCTTTGTGTATAGATGGTAGAATTTGTTGTTTGGTAGTCCAGATTTGATGCTTAGGGAATGTCATTTGCTCGTGTTCTGAATTTAATGACTCTCTACTTATGCAAAGTTTTGTGATTAACAAATATTCACCTTTTCAGAAGAAAAAAAATCTCGCACGCAGGATCCTTAGTGGTATTTATACCGATATCACCCTCAAAATCCGTATCATCAAAGGGAATCACCTAGTGCTATGGCCTTAATAACATGTAATGCTAACACATTTCAACCCTATTTTAAATATCGTGATTATGCTGGAAGTTCATCATATTTGAACTTTTATTTTCTTCCCCAATTTAAATTAAAAAAAATAATAATAATAAATAATAAAAATAAAATAAAATTAAAAAAAAAAATAAAAAAAAATCCAAAGCTAAATAATTTTGTGATCAATGAGGCTATCATCTTCGTCAAGAATGTGAACATTGATCAAGTCTTTGGTAAAGGCCTTCTACGTTTTCCATTGTTGAGAAAATGTACAAACCAGCTGGAGCCAATATTTTGCAAGACTACATTATTGGGAACAAAAAACTCATCAAGAAAATATCTTTAATTTATGTTCCTTTTTTCTCATACTTGGAACCAATAATTGTTTTTAAGATATTTATATAACAATGTATGGTTTGTAATAAAAGCTTAAGTGCAAAGGCATGAAAATTATATGAAACAACTTATTTTGAGTACTCATTTGATGCAACATGACAGTTAGAAATATAGCATTAATATTGGAGAAAGCAACTTATTTTGACTAAAGTTTCTTCTTTGCCATTGACTGTTAAGAATGATAATCAGAGGAAGATTGAACTTTTTGATATATTTGTTACAAACTAACAGAAAAAAAAAGCCTTTATTTATAGGCTTTACAAGAAAAATATAGAAGGAATGCTGGCTGGAATTGAGGGATTAGGAGCTGGCAATGACTGTTGTCCCTTGAAATATGGAGAGATGTTAACTGATCCGTAATTTTCTCTAAATTGTCTTTTCCTTTTTCTAACACTCCCCCTCAAGTTGAATAGTGGGATCACCAATATTCAACTTGTCCAAACAGTTTGCAAAGATTCTTTCACTTGTGGCTTTTGTTAAAATGTCGGCTAGTTGGTCTTCGGATCGAACAAAAGGTAGGACAATTATGTTGGCTTCTATCTTTTCTTTGATAAAGTGTCTATCGACTTCAACGTGTTTTGTTCGATCATGTTGATCAACTGGGTTTTCTGAGATTTGTGTAGCAGCTTTATTATCACACATGATTTCAATCCTTTTGGTGGGAGGGAACCCGATCTTAGTTAGGAGTTTTCTTATCCATAACACTTCGGCCAGACCTCGAGCAATTCCCCGAAACTCAGCTTCCGCACTTGAGAGGGCAACTACCTTCTGTTTTTTTGCTTCTCCATGTAACAAGATTTCCACCAACTAAAGTGAAGTATCCTGATGTTGATCTTCGAGTTCCTTTATCTCCTGCCCAATCCGCATCAGTATATGCTTGGATCTCTAAGTTTCCGTTTGATTTAAATAATACTCCATGACCGGCTGTCCCTTTGAGATACCTGACAATTCTCCAAACAGCTTTCATGTGGGAAACTTGGGGTTGATGCATGAATTGACTTACCACTCCTACAACGTACGCTATATCTGGACGAGTGTGTGAGAGGTATATCAATTTCCCCAACATCCGTTGATATCTTTCTTTGTCAGCTGCCTTTGCGCCTTCCTCCATATGAAGTTTATGATTCACCGCCATAGGAGTATCCTTCGGTTTACAATTGATCATTCCTGTCTCCGCCAATAGATCAAGGATATATTTCTTTTGGGAAATGAAGATTCCTTGTTTAGACCTTAAAACTTCAATTCCAAGAAAATACTTAAGTCTGCCCAAGTCTTTCATCTCGAATTCTGTGAACAAATTTCCCTTTAGCCTTTTCATTTCTTCTTCATCATTTCCTGTGATTATCATATCATCAACATAAATAATTAAACAGGTTATGAGTTTGTCTCTCCGTTTAAGAAACAGAGTGTGATCTGAATTGCTTTGTTTAAAGCCACATCTCTTCATGGCTAGGGTGAACCTCCCGAACCATGCACGAGGGGATTGTTTAAGACCATACAGAGCCTTTTTTAGACGACAAACTTCTCCAGCTTTAAAATTTTCTGTGAACCCATGTGGAGCTTCCATGTAAACCTCTTCCTTTAGCTCCCCATGAAGGAAAGCATTTTTTACATCAAACTGATGAAGTGGCCATCCTTTATTTGCAGCTATTGAGAAAAGCACTCTAATTGTGTCAATCTTGGCAACTGGAGAGAAAGTCTCAGAGTAATCAATACCATATGTCTGAGTGTAGCCTTTAGCTACTAACCGGGCCTTATATCTTTCAATTGTGCCATCTGGTTTATGCTTAACTGTAAAGACCCAGCGACATCCCACTGGTTTTTTACCAGATGGAAGAACACACTTTTCCCATGTATCATTTTTCTTCAATGCATCCATCTCTGTTTTCATTGCTTCTTTCCAATTCTCTGATTTTAAAGCTTGCTCGACAGTGGTTGGAGGTTCTTCAGAATATAATGAAGAGATAAATGCCTTAGCTTCTTTTGATAAGTTTCCTTTGGCAATGTTTGCCATTGGATACTTTGAACTGTGACTCTCTTTTTCTGGTGAGTATCTTTTTGGAGGAACCCCTTTGTTCGATCTTGGTGGGAGAACATATCTTCCTGGTGTTTCTTTTTGTATTGATTGTTCCTGCAAAGGATCAATTTGCTCGATGGTGGTCTCATGATTAGAAGTAATAGTATTTTCAACAGACTCGATATGATCAGGATAATCAGAAGAGTGAGAAGGTTGAGTATCATTTACCTCAGAGGTCAGGTTGGGAGGAGCATCTTGGGTAGCACTGATATTGGGATCTTCAAATTGTGTGAATGGTTGGGGTGACTCGTCTTGGGTACTGTGATTAACTTCTTCAGATGATGGCATCCATTTTAACCAACTCAGTGTGTCATAATCTCTCTCCCCCTGACCAGTGTGTTTGGTATAAAAATATTGGGTTTCAAGAAAGTCACAATTCATGGTGGTGAACATATGACGTCGGTTTGGGTTGTAACATCGATACCCTTTTTGATTAACTCCATACCCTAGGAAAACACATTTTTCGGTTCTGAACCGGTTCGAGCAGCAGAAACTTAGAATCGGATAGGAACCTCCGGATTTTCTAGGAACCGGACCGGATCCTCTAAGAACCGGTGTTGACCGGATTCGATTCCGGATTTTTATCCCGTTCCGGTTCAGGAACCGTTTCGCTTGGCCACCTCTAACGCAGACCATCAAGCTTTATTCTAAAGCATGTAAAACTATATAACATGAGCAATATTTTCAAAGAAAGAACAAACCCCCTTAACTAAAGCCTACAACTATAGTCCAATATCATTGTCAACCTTTTTCCACAATAGTAGAGAAATTAAGGTGCCGTTTAGTCGTAGAAATTTTTTTCTCTTTTTTCATTCATAAATTTTTTGAGAAGGGAATGACTTTTCTTCTCTTGGGAAGAGTTGAGAATTTTGAAAACCCGTTTATTTGGAGTTATATTTTTCCTTTTTATAAAAATGATAAGAAGATTATCTCAAATTGTGACGGTGGCGGCGACGGCGGGCAGTGGAGGATGACGCGAGAGATTATGGGTAGAATGGTGTATGTGTTTTTGTTTTTGAGTTGAGAATAAAATGAGAATGGTAGAATGAGCTTTCCAATTTCTTAGTTAAAATTTATAAAAAAAGAATTTCATTTTTTTTTGAAAATTGTTGGAAAAAAGTGTGACTAAACGTATTTTCAATTTTTTCATTTTAATATGAAAAAATTCTTAGAAAAATGGGATATTTTTCACCAACTAAATGCACCCTAAACTTCCGATTTTGTTTGTGCATTATCATGATGATTACATTTTTTGCAAATAAAATGTCAACTGCTCAAATGACTTGTATACTTGCAACTTGCGCCTAATTTTAGTTTCTCATTACATAAAAAGTGAAATTCTCAACAGCATTTTATAGTAGAAAGGTTTGTATTTAAAGACATTCAATTATTCAAATGTTTAAAGCAGTGGCATTCAATAATTGGTAATGAAGATCAATCTCATACTAAACTTTAAGCCACTTGAACATTTTATAACTAATAAACATTTGAAACTATGTTTTCTTAGTTAGGCATTTCATCAAACAGTTGGTGTTCATTCTAGATAAACCCACGATTCATTTCCACCTCATTTCAAATAAGTTGTTCGACGGAAATAAAAATGACAAAACTTATGATTTAAAAGATGGTATTTTAATCCACAAACAACACACTGGTTGGTCTAATGAATCCAAAATCTTTCTATAAATATTTAAAGAATTGACACATAAGCCGAATTGAATTTTTGCTGACATCAGTTTTTTCTGAAGGGTTTTTATCGAAGTGCTATAAATTTAGAGAACGCGTTAACATAATATTTTTTTGAAAAAATGAAAAGAGCAAGGGGGTGTAGAAAAAAGAAAATATATATATATAGGAAAGAGTAAAGAGATTTTTCATTAAATGGGTTTTTTTTTCAGTTTTTTATGAAAAATTTCTTAAAAAAATGCGTTGTCTTTACCAACTAAACGCACGTGTTACTTTTTTAACTTTTGTACAGTTTTTTTTCTTCTTAAATTTGTTAATTGCACCCTTCTAAGTATCATTTTTTTTTCTCTTACATCTTTCCCTTTAACAAATGGAAATCATTAAAAAGTGAGATATCAAATTAAACAGGTTTGAGGGAATGAGTTACTTCACATAAAGCCCATCACCACAACGACTATAAAGTGAATCGTAGCCCTAAAAAGTAAAAACTAACTCATGCACAACAACAGGTATATTCACTTATCGAAAAATCATCAAGTACGTATTATATTCATTCATAGTCAACTTTACTATTTCATTTTTTAAGATCGATGAATATTGTGTGTGTATGCGTCGATCTTGCTGATTTGGAATATGTTATGCATGTTTAGCAATTAGTAAAATGTTAGTTTTCGATTATATAAGCATAGTGATCATAAAAATACATTTTTATGCTTTAGGTTATAATATGCTTACACAAGCTTCTTGGTATGAAATCAAATAGGTGTCTTAGTATGTAAGTTAAATTCAATAAATTGAATCAAAGGGATTAATTTAGTGATGTGTGAGTAGCCTATCAACTTAGAGGTTGCAGCTTCGAGTCTCGTCCGAAACATATGAGGTTTATGTGAGATAGTAGTTGGTTTAACGGTTTAAGTGCTTGAATAATTAGTCGTTTTAAAAAAAGTTAAATCGAATGCTTAGGTCTACAATGCTATCATGGTGAGAGTTATCAAAAGACAATGAGTTTATAAGATTTTCGTAAGATTCCTTAATTAAAGTATACATCTGAATATCTGACTATTTATTCGAGTTTATAAGATTTTTGTACAACATATGCTGACTGGTCGTTATAGCCTAAAGATTATATGTACATTATACTATAAATTCACATTATTTTCTTACAGTAAGAACCAAGTATCGTAAAATAAGCATTTCTGATGATAAGTTTTGCATTTATAATCAGGGCATAACATTCCTCGAGCAACCGGATCCAATATCTACATCTACATCCTCAATATAGCGGTATATGTTAAACCTTTTTAACTCGTTTATATGTAGTTAGTTACTTAGTTATTCCTTTTTTTTTTCTTCTTGAATTTTACTTTTGGTTCGTCTCTGGGTACAATACCTATTAAAATTATAGCTGCAGAAGATGAGGGAAGTGTTCTTTGATAATTATGACATGCACATTTGCATGCATTATGTATACATTAGGAAGGGATCTAGTGAAAAGAAAAACTAAAATGAGAATAATAAGGAGGATTTCTAGCCACATATTTCAAATAAGAGAGAGAATTTTAAGGGGAGATGCATCTATTTTTATTTGTGCATCGCAAATGTGTTGTATTGGCAAGCTTCTCATATTAATTTTTTTTTTCTCATATAATCCTAACTCCAGATACATGCATATATAACATTATTTGTCTTTCAATTTTTATGCTATCTTTTTGGTTCAGGAATCCTTTCATTAAGCATTGGCTTATGTAGCTAAGAGACTCTCGGAGCCCAACGGAAGGAAAGTTCTCACCGAGGAATTTAAAAGGGTGGGCGAGAGGATACTGCTGTCAAGGTCAAGGAGAGTGGGCTAAAGGGAAGAGTGAATTATAAAGGACTAGTCGGGTACCCGCGCGTTGCTGCCAGGTACCCGTGTGATTATATTTTTCAGCGATAGCAATGTCTTTCAACGGATTGCTTTTATAGAAGGAATAAAAGATTGCTCAACAGAGATTATTAGAAATTAAATTGTTTTCTTTCTTATGCATTTAGTAACATTATAAAAAGGGGTACTCGCGCGTTACGATGGCGGGCACCCTGTAATCAAAAGTTTTGGTGAGTGATTATATGTTTTTCATGATTCTGACTTTACGCATAGCGATAACTTTAGGAAACAACTTTACCGCACACTATTTTTTATAAAAAATGGCAGAGAACACGTGCATCACGATGCAATGACGATACGAAAATGGTGGTCACCACTAGTGCTAGTTGTTTTGGACGTGCAATATTATATAACGTCTAAAATAGAGGGTGTTTTAAAGTAGCGGTTTTAGCGCCATCTAGTAGTGTCGATATTGCTAAATTTTGGTCGTAAATGGTGGTCCTTTACGTACCTGATCATGCATGTCTCATATTCTTGGTCGTATGTCTTCCACTGTCACATGTCAGATACCATATCCTAACCGTTAGGTGACAGTTGAAAGACAGTTGTCTTGTGCGTGTATACACGTGGCATGTGCTGCCTGGGAATGCATATATGTTTATCAAGTATTGATTATGGGCTTATTTAGTGTTCATATGGACATTACCTTGACATATAATTAGTGGGTTTGGGCCTATAATATCCATATTCTATCAATAAGTATGAGGAGTATTTTGCGAACTAAAAAAATAATTAATAAACACCACAAAACTGAAAATCGTGCCAAAAAAACATAGTAGCAAACAATAAGGCTGGACAAAGAACTATTTTGTTTCTTGCTTACATAAGTAATTATTTAATAGAAAACAATGCTAAGAAGAAAAAAAGGTGACGATGGTAGAGCTAGATTCGAACTTTGGACCTCCATGATAAATATCGGAAAATGCGACTAGTTCTTTTTCCATGATAAACACACACATTTATGCACATGTTTTATGAAACTGTTTGAATTCAAACACCATACTAATAGCAATAATGCATAACATCCATTAAGTTCAAGTTTTAATCATTAGATTACGATTCTTAAGTTTAATTGCGTCTAGCTAGTAGCAGCTAAACTTTGCTAACATTCTTTTTTAGTTTTTTGTATATGATATTTTAGAACATGCATACAGCATGATTGTGAAAGAAAAATGTGATGTGTATAGGTTTGGAGTAGGGGCACTTGAAGCAATCAGAGAGAAACATCCCAGAGAGCTTTTTTCATACCTCAACTCTTCTACCAGTCATGGTACAATGTTAAAAAAATATATTGGACCGGCAACTCTCATACCCAACCGACAGACTAATTGAAAAAGAAATTATGCGTGTTTGTCAAGTGGCGCTGTCATGCATTCTCATAGATCCAAAGGCTCGATCAACAATGAGAAACATTTCACAGGAATTATCGCGTTGAGGGTATAATTCTGTCTATCTCACAACTTCATCATATCCTGAACAACTGCAATACGTACTTTTGTTATTCTGCATATCTTTACAATAATTTGTCAGCAGTTTAGTTATATATAAACCGTCTTACAATGTTTATCTCATTTCATATTCAGAAAAATATTGGACCTAAATATAGTATTATATGATATGTAACATGACGTTAGGACATCTCTTTAAATGCACTGATTTTATATTGAACAAACAACTAAATCAAAATTAAAACACACTTAATTGGGAATTGTTAGAATTATAGACGTATTAGTATCATGTTATTTAGGTCGTATTAGGGCCAAGCCCATTATGCTTAACCTAACTTAGCTTTCAAGCTAAGTAAAGGTTACTAATCTTTATTATTATAATTAAGTTAATACAATGTAGTCGTTTGGTTCATTATCGCTTGTCCCCAACTCTGTTTACATGGTATCAGAGCGAGGGTTTAGTTCCAATTAGAGTTTTGAGTTTTATTCTTGAAGAAGGTACCTTGAGACACCTAATTAGGTTTGAGAGCACCCGGTTAGAGTGCGTTTTAGATCCAGAGGTTTTAGCTGAAGATATTTTCCAGATCCTTTTTTTGTTTTGATTCCGACCAGAACCCTTGTTAGATCTTGTCAGATCTGTCAAGTCTTTTTGTGGCAATTTTGTTAGGGTTCTTTGGTTCTGGTTTTGATTTGAAAGACGGTATTGGTTGTTAATTCTTAATTTCTTGGTTAATAGTTATGAGGGTTCGGATTATTGGTTACGGTGATTGAGATGATTTTGATCTTGAGAATCTTTGATTTGGGGATCACACGCGTATCGACACCCTAGAAATAATGGCTTAAATTTTATAGTTAATTTTTGGAGTCAATGACCTTGTTTTTAGACCATTTTTTATAAAAACGTTTCTAGAAATGTATTTCTCGTATTTTTACCTAACCAAGAGATCACGTTTAAAATTTAGCTCAACGGGACACGGGGTACACAAATTACACTCCAACATATAATAAATCCCCCTACCCTTATACTAGTCTACATACATCATCTATACTTTTTTAACTCTTCCTCCCTGGTTTTTTTTGTTTTGGCCGTCGTTTGCTGCCGCCACTCAAGATCGAAGACCAAGGGTGTTTATTGACGGGTTAGAGCAAAGGTAGCACATAGGTTTGATTGGTTATGATCTCGGGTCTGTTTAGATTGTTGCTTTGATAGTTTGGTCTTGGCTGGAGTTTTGATGTGCTAAGATTCTGGTTTTATTCGCTTGTGTTGTAAAATTGGATTCGGATTATTAACTAGTTAGCGTGTTAGTTGATGTGGTTGTCTTCAATTATGAGTTACTTTCAACCCATTCGACATGTTCCTTTTATAGCATAAATTTTCAGTTGACCCACCTGAGCATAAGACAGCTTGGTCTCATTTGATTTTGCTATTTGTTGTTCTTGATTGCATTTTAATAGTTTTATGATGTCATGAATATTTTCAAATTGGATCACATTTGAATAGCAACTTTTATGTACCTGTCCTATCAATATAGAAATCGTTACTATTATTTGAAATTTTTTTGATATGAAACAAAAGTATTATGATTGTAGAAATCGTTGTTTAGTATATGATCCAAATAATTGCCGTTCAAGTATGAATGGAATGTGATGGGTTAAGTTTTAAGCTTTGAGTATGGTTAGTAATTCTTGGGTATACGCTGGATGGAAATAGAATTTCTCATGTGGGTATGACAGTGCAAAACAAGTTCTTTATCTTTCACTTTTGTTGCATTTTGTCTGTCTTTATGTAACGCATTCATAACTAACTGACTCACCATTGTCACTCACTATCGTATATTTTGGTTTTTTATTTTGGGCTTGACATTGGTTTGGATTTTGTGTACTAATGGGTCAAACATATAATTGTATCGGGCTAAAAAGCGTATTAAAAGATTAATGGACTAATTATATAACACTTATTGGACTTAAACTATCGGGTTGAAAATGTTGGGTTTGGACTTAATATATATATTGGACACCGGACATTTAGCGGACTTAAAGAGATTGACATGATAGACTTCGTGTCCTGTTTGGGTCATTTTTTGACCCATTTTATTTCTAAGTAAGTTTTCAAAGCTATTCCATAGACTTGTTAATTCTAAAACCCAATTCAACCAGTTTCCAAATTTGCTTAATCATATACACTGTAGTGTTTCTTTGGCAGCAAATTAAAAGACCGATTATTAGAAAAAATAATCACTTGTATAAAAAATCGTACATGTGAGACAACATGATGCCAAATACGACTCTCATCATCATCATAACTAAAACCACGGGAATAAATACGCGAGTACCCTTCAGAAGACTCACTCGTTCCTAATTATGTGAATCCCACTCGAGTTATCTCGAACATCTTGAATTTGCTTCGTTTGTTTACTCTCATAATACCGAGTAATATTGAGGTCAACAAGCAATGTGGTCAAAGCATGTGAACTAATCCTGTGGCTAAGATGACACTAGGTGGGGATAGTATTTGACAAAAACTGTGTGGATACGAATTATAATTCTGTCAAGTTGAAGAGATAACGATTATGTGGAAACCATGCCCAACCCATAGGATGGGTTAGAAAGTTTTTCGACAAAGACTTGGTATTCACTATCGTTTAATCTTTGCCATTGACTTGGAAAAGTAGAAGGTTTTGTTTATGCATATATACATGATAATTACCAAGAATGTATCATATGATTAATCTTGAGTATTTACTTTTAAATTTTGACGATCAAACAAGCATTAACAATGTGTCCTACTTCCTCCAAAAATCTTACTGTTCATATGCACAATTTCACTTATGTCCTTATGATGCTCATTTTTGTGTTACCAAAAACCAGTGCTAATAATTTCAACAAATCACGAGAAGCAAAAGCTTTGCTTGCAACGAATTGGTTTAAGGATAGAAATGCTTCTTTAGATCATTGTTATTGGCCTGAAATCGCTTGCAACAAAGCAGGAAGTGTCATTTCAATAGACTATTATCACTGTGATGATAGGGAAGATCTAGGTGATCTGAAAAGCTTCGACTTCGCTTCATTTCCAAACCTTGAGGAGCTTCATATTCCTAACTGCAAGCTTGATGGGAGCATCCCAGAGCAGATTGGTTTGCTATCAAACTTAACATATCTTTCGCTTTATAGTAATCATCTCACAGGTACATTACCTGCCTCGTTTACCAATCTCACCCGTTTGGAAAACCTTTATCTTTCTAATAACTATCTCACAGGTAAATTACCTGTTTCGTTTGCCAATCTCACCCGTTTGAAAAACCTTGATCTTTCTAATAACATTCTCAGTGGTAAATTAACTGTCTCGTTTGCCAATCTCACCCGTTTGAAAAACCTTGATCTCTCTAATAACAACTTTGCTAGTCAAATCCCTTCATCTTTTGGTTCCATGGTTAATCTCACCAACCTGGACCTGAGCGCAAATCAACTGAATGGATCAATCCCACCTGCACTTATAACTAATTTGCCTTACCTCGAAACGTTGGACCTGAGTAATAACAATCTTGATGGTCCGATTCCCTCAAGAGCTAATTTACATGTTTCCTTCACAAGGTTAAGAGACCTCAATCTTTCTCATAATAATTTCAATGTTATTATTCCATCTCAGCTAGTGAAGTTGAGAAATTTGGCTACGGTGGATTTTAGTCAAAACCAGCTAATAGGTTCGATCCCATCATATCTTGATTCCATGGCCAATCTCACCAACCTGACCTATCTTTCATTTCGTGGGAATCTAATTACAGGTAAGTTACCAGTTTGGATAACCAATCTCACACAATTAGTCAACCTTGATCTTAGTCGAAACAACTTTACAGATCTCATCCCGCCATCTTTTGGATCCATGGTCAATCTCAAAGTTCTCGACTTGAGCGAAAATCAACTGAACGCATCATCCATCCCACATGAAATAAGTAACTTGAAGAATTTAGTAACGCTGAACCTGAACGACAACAATCTTGAGGGTCCAATTCCATCAAGTTTTGGTCTTTTAAGCCAACTGCAATTTTTAAACCTTGCCATGAATTCTATCAGTGGCCCCATTCCACTGAATATAGCAAATTTGATGAAATTAGGACATTTAGACCTTCATCATAATTGTCTTGTGGGAGCTATTCATCCAGAATTTGGGAAGCTCTCATATCCGTTTTTCTCAACTTCATCCATAATCGTCTTGTGGGAGCTATTTATCATCAAATCAGTTGTCAGGTAACGTGTCGTTTGGTAATCCCTGTTTTCTTGTGCATCTAGACCTTTCTTGGAATCTGATGACGGGCAATATCTCAAGTGTATGTGATTGCAGAAACTTAAAATATTTGGACATTAGTGGTAATCATTTGGTGGGAAAAGCACTTAATAATTACGCCTTCCACTTCCCATATTTATTGTTTTCAAATCAGTCTCAGAATCATCTTAATGGAGAAATGGGTTGCCCATCCAATATTCTGACAAGTGAACAATCAGAAACCAATGAAAATAAGCGAAGAAAACAGCACGTACCCGATTTGACCATTTTTCTTCCCATTATGAATGGACTTTGCTGCTTAGTGGTTGCGTATTTCTTTTATAGTCGTAAAAAGGCTGCCACAAAGAAAATACAACATGAAATCACAAAACATGGAAACGTGTGCATGATAATGAATTATGATGGAACAATTGCATATGAAGACTTCATCAAAGCTACAGAGGATTTTGACCTCAAATACTGCATTGGAACCGGTGGCTATGGTAGTGTTTATGAAGCAAAACTGCCAAGCGGTCAAACATTTGCTTTGAAAAAACTTCACCGGTATGAAGCTAAGCAACCAGAATTTGACCAGAGCTTCAAGAATGAAGTCCAAGTGTTAACCAGCCTAAGACACAAAAGCATTGTGAAACTTAACCCATCACATTCCATTCATACTTGAACGGCAATTATTTGGATCATATAGCCAGTATTGTCTAAACAACGATTTCTACAATCATAATACTTTTGTTTCATATCAAAAAAATTTCAAATAATAGTAACGGTTTTAGAACAAGAAAGTTGCTATTCAAATGTGATCCAATTTGAAAATATTCATGACATCATAAAACTATTAAAATGCAATCAAGAACAACAAATAGCAAAATCAAATGTGATCCAATTCCATTCATACTTGAACGGCCAAAACAGGCGGCGCCGACGTGGCCGGAATCTGGTCGGAATGAGGGGCGGCTGGAAACCCTAGAGAGATGTGAGTAAGTTATGAGATTTGGGTGCGTCCCTTCCTGTTGCATGGCACCAATTAAAAATAAAGCAAAGAAGTGGTTTTTTGACAAACTTTCTTTGATGGATTCTTGTGATGAGGCTATTTTGAGCAAAAGGTTGCTATCAACTCTATCTTCCAAGAATGTCTCGTGAATTACCTTGGGAAGAAGGAAGCAGATTGATGGTGATTTATGATAGCAGCTTGTGTTGGGGAAAAGCAAAAAAAACCAGGGAGGAAGAGTTAAAAAAGTATAGATGATGTATGTAGACTATTATAAGGGTAGGGGGATTTATTATATGTTGGAGTGTAATTTGTGTAACCTGTGTCCCATTGAGATAAATTTTAAACGTGATCTCTTGGTTAGGTAAAAATACGAGAAATATATTTCTAGAAATGTTTTTATAAAAAATTGTCTAAAAACAAGGTCATTGACTCCAAAAATTAACTATAAAATTTAAGCCATTATTTCTGGGGTGTCGATACGCGTGTGATCCCCAAATCAAAGATTCTCAAGATCAAAATCATCTCAATCACCATAACCAATAATCCGAACCCTCATAACTATTCTTTGCTCAAAATAGCCTCATCACAAGAATCCATCAAAGAAAGTTTGTCAAAAAACCACTTCTTTGCTTTCTTTTTAATTGGTGCCATGCAACAGGATGGGACACACCCAAATCTCATAACTTACTCACATCTCTCTAGGGTTTCCAGCCGCCCCTCATTCCGACCAGATTCCGGCCACGTCGGCGCCGCCTGTTTTGGCCGTCGTTTGCTGCCGCCACTCAAGATCGAAGACCAAGGGTGTTTGTTGACGGGTTAGAGCAAAGGTAGCACATAGGTTTGATTGGTTATGATCTCGGGTCTGTTTAGATTGTTGCTTTGATAGTTTGGTCTTGGCTGGAGTTTTGATGTGGTTGTCTTCAAATCTGAGTTAACAAAATATAGGCGTTGATTTTTTTTTTTTTTGCTACTTTCAACCCATTCGACATGTTCCTTTTATAGCATAAATTTTCAGTTGACCCACCTGAGCTTAAGACAGCTTGGTCTCATTTGATTTTGCTATTTGTTGTTCTTGATTGCATTTTAATAGTTTTATGATGTCATGAATATTTTCAAATTGGATCACATTTGAATAGCAACTTTTATGTACCTGTCCTATCAATGTGAGTTTCTTGTTCTAAAACCGTTACTATTATTTGAATTTTTTTTTATATGAAATAAAAGTATTATGATTGTAGAAATCATTGTTTAGACAATACTGGCTATATGATCCAAATAATTGCCGTTCAAGTATGAATGGAATGTGATGGGTTAAGTTTTAAGCTTTGAGTATGGTTAGTAATTCTTGGGTATATGGTGGATGGAAATAGAATTTCTCATGTGGGTATGACAGTGCAAAACAGGTTCTTTATCTTTCACTTTTGTTGCATTTTGTCTGTCTTTATGTAAGGCATTCATAACTAACTGACTCACCATTGTCACTCACTATCTTATACTCGTATTTTGGTTTTATATTTTGGGCTAGACATTGGTTTGGATTTTGTGTACTAATGGGTCAAACATATAAATGTATCGGGCTAAAAAGCGTATTAAAAGATTAATGGACTAATTATATAACACTTATTGGACTTAAACTATCGGCTTAAAAAATGTTGGGTTTGGACTTAATATATATATTGGACACCGGACATTTAGCGGACTTAAAAGAGATTGACATGATAGACTTCGTGTCCTGTTTGGGTCATTTTTTGACCCATTTTATTTCTAAGTAAGTTTTCAAAGCTATTCCATAGACTTGTTAATTCTAAAACCCGATTCAACCAGTTTCCAAATTTGCCTAATCATACACACTGTAGTGTTTCTTTGGCAGCAAATTAAAAGACCGATTATTAGAAAAAATAATCACTTGTATAAAAAATCGTACATGCGAGACAACATGATGCCAAATACGACTCTCATCATCATCATAACTAAAACCACGGGAATAAATAAGCGAGTACCCTTCAGAAGACTCACTCGTTCATGATTATGTGAATCCCACTCGAGTTATCTCGAACATCTTGAATTTGCTTCGTTTGTTTACTCTCATAATACCGAGTAATATTGAG